>VYZM01017382.1:231103-253874 GCA_013398915.1 Dromas ardeola | reverse complement strand
AAAAAAAAAAAAAAAATAACAACAAAACAAAACCAAAAGAAACGCAAAGCAAACAGGTCTGTCCTGGAAAGCACCTGCACTACAAACTGGTAGGGCTGGGAAAGCCTTTTGGGAGAGCATCACAGCTTGCTCTCCAATTCTTATGCGCTTCCCAAAACGTTGGGAAGATGCTCACGCTGGTCCAGATGCCTGTTTGGACTGAGCAGGTCAGGCTGTCCTTGGGTCACCTCCCAGCCCCTCGCCCCATCTGCTTTCTCAAGTACCTTCTTGTAGCAACCTCTCAGTTAACGGCACATCCCACCTGCCAAGGAACCGAGGAACTGCTCCAGGTAATTCACTGCCTTTTGTTTCCTTAAGAGATTCAAGACGGCAGCTCTTTAAATGTGACATTTGCGTTAAGAGCAAATGGAGGAGCCTGATGGAGAAGATGCCCCTCGGTGCTGGGGAAAGGGAGAGGATTTTGGGGTCCCAGAGGTCTGCACAGCACCCAACCATGACCACAAAGGTGGGAGTCTCCAGGGTGCGGAGCCTCAAGGGTATTCGGGGATCCTGGTCGCAGGTAAGTCATTGAGGGGGACGCCTGAGTGGATCCAAACTCCTGGATCTCAGCCCCAAATTTGCTTCAGCTTCTCTTCAACCTGAATAAGAGCAGGGCTGATGTCCCCCCACCACCCAAGGGTGCAAGATGAAGCACGCAGAGGGCAGGGGAGCAGGGGCTGTGGAATTAGTAATGGGTACGCCGGGATGCAAATGTGCAAAGTGGTGATTTCACTCTAAACTCATTAACTTTTCTCATTGAACAGAGGCGACAATGGTTATTACCTACACCAGATCATAGCAGAAGAGCAATCGTGAGGCTTGAAATAGATAAAATCCCAAGTCATTATATTAGCAAATTATCTGTTTGGGTCTGTTTCCTATTGACAGTATTAAGCCTATTCTCATTAATATTTCACTCTTCAGGGAAATTAAACTTTAATGAAAGTATGGCACTTACAATGCCAGCCTGACAATTCAAAAGGGGAAAAAAAAACACCCAGCAAGGCCACGGCTGTCTGAATTATCCCTTGCAAATAAGTCATCGAGGAAGCCGAGTCCTTATTTATCTGAAAATTAGTCATGAGCCCAGACCCAGCTTCTGGGAAGAGGCAGGTTATCGATGAGTATTTACTACCCCAGGCTTTGCGCGTCACGACGTGATGACCTCAGATAGGACGATATGGGGCAATATTATGGGGGCTGTGGTCCCCCTCAGGGTTATCTCCCACTAAGGCACGTTTGGGCAGAATTTGCTTCAGCTCTGCACTTTGCATCCTTCGCCTCCCGAGCTCCCCACCACAAAACGCAGCAAGGGTGGGCAGCAGACACCCGTGACACCCCACCACTGCATCTGCCAGCACATGCTGGGATGAAGCAGGTCCGGGAGCAAACAAGTGAGCTCTGAGCCGAATCTACTGCTGTCCGCGCGACAGTGATGTATGGCGCAACACATCATGTATGAAGCCTCATTTGGAGTCTGAATTAATCTTGTGTGGTCCCAGCTGCCTCTGTCCCAGCTTCCCCCATTACCTCCAGAGCCCAGCACTTTGGAAACCCAGTTACTGCTCAGCATTAAAAGAATATTTTTCTCTGTCGCCACCTGACATTTCATTTTTGCTAAGACAAAGTAACTATCACTGCAACTTAGGGGGGAGCTGCTGCAGCAAAATGGCAATGCGCTCCTCTCTCCTCCAGACTGCGTTTGCTGGTGCTGAGGCTGCTGATGAGAGAAAATTAATTAACTTCTTGGAATGCTTCCTGGGCACCCAACAGCACCAGTGAGAGAAACCTTCTTGCAAAGAGAGCATGTGGCGACCCCAGCTCTGCCCTTTACCTCTCCTCCCAACAGCAATGACTTCCAAGCAGGCTGACCCACTGCCCAGCTCTCCATGGTAGATAGAGGAAGTTTATTTTTTCCCCTTTACCATCACATTTTGCATCTCCAGGTCCCTTTGCCAGCATGAGCCCAGCAATAAGCCTTTGCTGTGCTAAAATGAAGGGAGCATCAGGACTGCTTGAACTCAGCTTTGTGTTGGGTCATAGAGTCACAGAATGGTTTGGGTTGGAAGGGACCTTAAAGACCATCTAGTTCCACCCCCCTGCCCTGGGCAGGGACACCTCCCACTAGACCAGGTTGCTCAAAGCCCCATCCAGCCTGGGCTTGAAGCACCAAGAAGTTTTCACTTCAAGCACATTTCCTCAAGCTGCGGCATTCCCAAAGCCTGCAAATAATCGCAGCCATCAGATGACAACCCATGTGCTCCTTCACTTCTCTACTAGAATTTTCTCCAGCCATCAGCGAGCACAACACAGCTCCTGCAAGCACCCATCTTGTCCTTGGGAAGTGCCTGCATCTCTCCATCCAGCCACCCAAGGGGACCTGGGGTAGCTCAGCTCTTCACTTAGACACCATCATTGTGCACCTTCATTTAATCCAGAATTTAATCTGCACGTATCTCTGCTCCTCTGGAGTTGAAGGCAGACAAGCATATTAACCCATCACTGCCATGCCAAGCCCAGCCATAGTCTCCCTGGCACAGGGACCTCCTCCCAGTACCGAGAACAGACCGGTCTCTGTTTGGGAGACACCGGGGTGCCAGCAGCCCATGGTTACTCACCCACACCCTGGGCTGATGTCCTTCTGGTGGACCGTAGGGCTGCACTGAGGCCCCTGTGCATGGCAGAGGCACCCAGAGCCCCTGCACCATGTAGGTCTCCCATAAGCTGGACAAAAGAGATGGACAAAAGCTGGCTCCCAAAAGAGCTCCCAAAAGCTGGACAAAAGCATGGCCCTACCATCCCCTGGCTTCAGGTGCCCACCAGTTCCTCCAGCAACATCTGCTGAACCCTATGGGCTTCCTCAAGGGAAAGGTCTTTTTGTCTGAAAATTGTATAGAAAAGGTCACTTCCTTGAAATCAAACTTTTTGCAAAGGCGCAGAAATCTCAGTTCAGGAAAAAGCCCTGGGAGCTGATGCTGAGGTGCAAACCAGAGCCAGAGAGAAAGCTCCCCAAAAGCTGCCGGTCCTGTGGTCACAGCCCACAGCTGGTAAGGAAGGGTCCAAACCCCTCTTCCAGTGATTTTTCATTTTTATAAGATTCAAGCATGAAGAGAAACTGCAACTGAGTTAGCATGGACTGGTCACCAGTGCCCAGGGGTGAGATTTCACCTTGAGGATGCCAACAAGCTCCACATCCCCACGTTATTTCTCTCCTTTATGACAAAAGTCATATAATACAGCCTTGAAAAAAATAAAAAAAATCCCGATTTTCTCCAATGTGGAGCAGCACATTTTACGAGTGGCCAGAAATCTGGCTTTTCCAGCCCTCCATGCTCATCATCAATTACCAATTACACCATTAAAGCTTTATTTAAAGTTTGGCTTGCTTTTAAAACCAGCCAGAGTGCTTTTTCTCTTCCCTTATTTTGATTAGTAAATAAATACCCCAGGCCCTAGGAGCTGTCAGCAATGACATTTGGAGTAATCCCGAGCGATTTACCTGTCAAAAGCCACACGGCTTGTTTGGACATGCTTGGGCTTGGCCATCAGCATCGTGGCACGGTGGGGGCTGTTTGCTTTTCTGAAGGCATTTTTAGCAGAGTAAGTGGGTGGCGGCTGCCTCTCACCGTGCAATTTGAGATCATTAACTGCAGATGGACACGCTGCCATCAGGCTGGGAGAGGAGCAGGGGGCAGCATCCCTGCTCAATGGAAAATTGGGGAAAAGTTGGCCAAATGGCAAAAATTGTACTTCATTTCTAGAGGAAAACTGGGGGGAAATTCTCCCCATTTGTCTGTAATAACAAGGATTGTGTACTAGCGGCTATTTTGCAGCTCCTGGGACTTATCTCAGAGGAAACTTGAAGCACTCTCCTGCTTCCCATCCTCACTTATTCTTTTTTCTGCCTCAATTCTACATCCTTTCTTGCTGATACAGCCAAGCCTAGGAGAAGCAAATTCCTCCAGGCAGCAAAGCTACTTTCCCCTTCATCTTCCTGTTTTCCAATCGCATAAGAATAAAAGCAGAATGATTTGGAGGAACTTATGTGCTTCTGCTAAATCTGCAAGATCAGAAGTTTTCATGATTTTTCAGACCTTTCTGGTGCCTGAGAGCTTGTTACTTTTCACCTTGGGCTTTCAGTCCTCTCCCTTTGCTCGCTGGACGGTGTCGGCAGTGCTCGTAGATGCTGGGACGTGAACAGGTCCCTGGGTTGATGCGACGACAGCAGAGAACACGCTGCGAAGTTTTCCAATTCAATAAAACTCCTTGCAAACAGAAATGGGCTGTTTCTGTGCAACCCTATTCTTTCAGGTCACCGGTGCTTGTGTAAGTCACCAAACACAGCTTTCCGCCCCATCTTACTGGTTAAACTGGGTAGAGAGGGAGGATAAAACCTGTAACTGGCCTGGACTCAAATCCTTAAAAGACTTTAGATGCCATCATTATTATTTAGGTAGCCAGCACAATGGATTCAATGGTTTAACCCTTACATATTACCAAGATTTGCTCTTCCACGAACCTGTGTTCATGTCTGGTTCGGGGATGGAAATGGAGTTTTGCCGTGGGGAGTGCCACCAGTCCTTTATTTTTCAATGAGGCAAGAAATGCCGGCAACCTTTGCCCTCTCACTCGGCAATACCTTGTTGAGCCCCAAATGAAGAAGCTATTTGTGCATTTTCAGCTTTGCTGCTCTTCTCCCAGAGACCAACCATCACACATACGACCTGTCACTCGGGGGAAAAATAAAGTTTTAAGCTTTGTTACAAAAGGGAAGCATATTATTGGTGAATAAAAAAAAAAACCAACATACTCCCAAAATGCTGCCAGCTCTGCCTGGAAATCCACCAGTGCGCGCAGGCATCCCTCCCTCTAGTGACTAAACCGTGGATGTACAATCCCCCCCTTCAGGTGACTGACATTCTCCTCCCAAAGCTGAAATTTAAGATCCATCATCCCCACCCAAGGAATCGCAGCACAGAGGACGAACGTAGATGCACCAGTTGTGGCAGGTCCCCACCCGGGGAAGAGATGGGGATGCTGCAGAAACGTGCCACGAGGGCTCCTCTCTGCTGATATTACTCATGTACACCTTACTTCTACCCCCAGATTATTACTTTTTTTTTTAAAGAGGAGGTCATAGGCCCGCTGCAGAGCTACCCTAGATATTTGCAGAGCAACCCATAGCCAGGACTGTGATGGGACAAGAGCACTTCTTGGTTGGTGGGGACCAGCTGATGGGACATGGTGGATGGGTACTTGAAAAAAAGGGGCTGTGGGTTCTTGGTCCAGTCCTTGGTTCTTGGAACCAAGTCCTTGGAACTTGGGTTCCAGTCCTCAGGTTGGACCTCCAGACTCAGAGCACTATCTCCTGGTTCCCAGTCCCATTTTCACCTGGAGACCAAAATACACACCTTCCCCATAGATGCTCCATTTGAACAGCTTCAGTCGTACAGCACAAACATTCAGGACGAGAAGCTGCAGCCTTCGCTTAATGTTCATCTCCCCATATCTCCATGTCCTTCCTGGAGCCCATGCAGGGCTGGAGATCAGGTGGAAAACTGAATCCCAACATTTCTCACCGCAAACAGCCCTGAGCATCCACAGTCAGCCTGCTCCACCTGAGCTACACGCTTCTGAGGAAGGGATCAGAGAGGAAAGTGCTGGTGCAACCATTGTCAGTGGCACAAAACTTGTTACTATCACACATTGACCTTTGAGAATTGCCAGCCTGGTCTTGGAAAACCTCTGCCTTTGCTATTCATCAGACACCAGCCCAGCTGCAGACCCAGGCTTCCTCGGACAGCACTGCCCTGCCATAAAAATAAACAGGTTTAACACATCACATCCCATCTCTGCAGCCACGCAGGCACTGCCAGAGGGCTGAGGGTAAATGTTGAACTGAATGTCAATACACAGCTTCTTACAAAGCAAGTGTTTGGTGGAGCCCCTCAAAAGCCACCCTTGTCAGAGCTGGGGAAAACACCAAGGATGGTATAAAGCAAAACAGCCCTTCACGGTGGAGAATTCATGCATGGGCAGAGAGGAAACTCTAGAATTAAATCTAATTTCTTGTCTTGAGATTTGGATTAACATTCTAGGTCATTGATGAGTCGGAGGGAAAGGAAAAGGTTACAAGACAGGAAGGTTGAGGATGGACCACACATCCTTGTTGTTTGTGCTAACAGGGAGATTTGGTCCTGGAGACAACACCTTGCTAAATCTTTTAGTAAGCTTAGCTCTTCCCCTCCTTTCTGTGGGTAAGGGGCTCCAAGCCCTGCAGCAAAATAAAATTGAATTGCAAAGTTCTCGGGGCAACTCAGGAGCTCAGTCCTTGGTGCAGCTTCTGCTGTCTGAAAACCCTGCTCAACCTCCTTCCCAAGGACAGCAGTGATGCCACTCGCACACACTGCTCCAAGGGCTGGAAGGGTTTTGGGGCAACTTGTCCAAATTTCTGAGAGATGGAGGAGACTTGTTTTCAACGAGGACATGTCCAAGGTCTCTGGAGCCAGTCATCCAGGTTAAAGAACCCAAGTGCTTTGTGTCCCTGTGCAGCAAAGCCGCTGGCTAGGATCATCACTGGTCCCTTTGGGAAATCCCTGATGAAATACTTCACAGTCCAAATTTCACAAAAACTCTGAACCAAAGTCACGTGCTTAAAACTTTCCCCAGCAAAAGAAAAAAAACAACCATCCAACCAACCATGTTTTGATCCAGAGACATGTTTCACACACAGGGGTTTCTGCTCCCCTTGGGAGGTATTGATTTTTACTGTAAGAGATACAACCACATGGCCAGCCCTCGGCACAAAGCTTTGTGTAGGAAATGTCAGCAGCGGGTCTTGTGCAAGCTGAAGTCCTTCTTTGGGTCAGACGAGGCTGCATCTGTCACAGGGTCATGGATGCTAATGGTACCGTGGGAGGTGCAGCACGGGCAGAGGAACAGCTCAGCCACAGCAGCGGCATCTGGGGAACCTGCACCCTGTCTCCGGGCACAGCTGAGCTCCCCAGTTGCTTGTTTTACCTGAAACTTAAAAAATACAAAAATCAGCTGTTTTTCCCATTACTATTCACTGACCAAACTAACTGGGGAACCTACAGAAGGGGAAGTAAAATTGACAGCTCCCAAGGAAAGCTAAGTGCAGATGGGGGCTGTCACAGGAGATTTCTGTGGGTGCCTCTACCTGAAGTGAATGAAATGGAGCTGTAACTCAGGCTTGAACTGCTGTTGGAGATGTGCGGGTGTTCAACTGTGCATACCTCGCTCCAGTGTGTGCTGCTACCTCCCACTGCCTGTGCGAACGGATCTGCCGTCCTGGTTATCTGCTTGGGATGCTGCAGCTGGTGGAGCAGGATTGGGCTCAAGATGGGGCTTTGAATCCTGGTGTGCCTCTCTGGGGAGGGGAAGAGCAGCTGTGGACCCCTCCCATGGGTGATCATCAGGACAGAAAGAGCCAAGGTCCCTTCTTGAGCACGGGGCACTAGTTTTATTATTGCATAGGTTAGGGACAAATAAGCAGATTTCCACATGGCTTGAGTCCCAACACCAACCATGGGCAAAGCCATCCTGGAGCTCTCTACAGAGATGAGTGATTTAGAAAACTGGGGCAAAAACCATATTGAAACAGGGCACTTCAAGTAGGAGGTTTCCAAAGAGCACAAACATCCTGTTGTCAAGGGATCAGCCGTGAGTTGAATGAGTCGAGGACCCAAGACGGGGACATCCAGCCTTGAGCAGCTTTGCCAGCTCCTGGCTCCTAAAAACTATCTTCCACGCAGACAACCCAAAGAAATTCTCACCAGCAAATCAAATGCCTTTCCAGCAGCTAGATCAGACCTTACGGAAACATCGTCACACTCACTCTAACTAATCAGTCAAGTTTTGTGGGGAAGAACGGATCAATATTTCAGTTCTCTATGGCCAACTTGACACCAGCAAGACAACTTTACGACTCTGACAAGATTTCCATCTGCCTTGGGAGGAATTTGCTGTTGGAGAAGAGCTCTCCATTTGCCATCTGCGGCAGTGGAGGAGGGAAAGGCTTTCATCCATTAAATATGAGGGCAGATCAGGACAGGGCTGCAAAGGAAAACTAACACTGGTGCCAACCGAGAGCATCAGGGAGAAGAGAGAGGCACCATGTAGACAATCAGCCTCCATCACTTGGTGGAGTTGATTTGCTGGACCATCTGGGACCAAGAAACCCTCCTGAGCTTTGCTTAGGAGCCCCATGGGCCCCAGAGCAGATGCACAGGTAGGGTCCACTGAGATCATCCTCTCTTGGCCAAGTGGTGCCTCTTTGGGATCCCAGCCCTGCTCCTGAGGCCAGGGAGGCTGCTCTGTGCTGGCTGCATGCATCACAGATCTGCAACGGGGCAAGAAAAAGTCCCTCTGCAAACATCTGATAGAAAAGACCATCTCAGCCCACAGTCCCTGCATCCAGATGTCATCAGCAGCACTCGCAGCATGGGCACAGCTCTGCCAAGCCAGGCACCAGCGGCGTCAGCTCCCCGCCTCCAGCCCCACATCACCTCCTCATCCATCCCACCACAGCATCTCGGCTTGCTCAGACCCCGACTACATAACCCAGCCGTGGATAATAAACGTCACCCCTCCAGCCCCGAGGCAGCATCAGAGCGTTTGCAATCACCTATATGAAACCAGTAACTTGTGTTAACATTACCACTCCCAGCGGAGGTTTGTTACAGACTGTAATCACCTCAAAGCAATGCCACACAGCCTTAAATGATGGTATAACATGAATTATTTAAGCAGGTCTAATGGGCTGGGAAGTTTAAATATGAAGAAGTTGTTATCCATGACTATTACTGGCCATAAAAATGTTTATGCTGCTTCATATCGTATTAGTGGCTATATGGTAATTTGCTAAAAGTAAAAGAATATCAACATTTAGAAGTGCCATTTAAACAGATCTAACACGAAGGGGATTGGGGCTGTCACAACAAGCAGCTCAAAGGAGGCTGCTATGCTAAAGGGCATCTCAAATGCCATTGTGATCCCCAGGAGGGTCAGTGTGGGCAGCTGGGTCTGGGGAGGAAGAGAAAATAAAAGCAGAAAGAATAACAAGACACCTAGTTCTCTGATTTTTTGCAGAAGGTGGCGTTAGGGCACTGTGCTGCTGGTTCCCCACAACCCAGACCATTGCACGTAGCATGATGCAAAAGCACCTAAAGCCCCTGAACTTGGCCCATTGAGACCTGAATACGGCCCAAGCATGGCCATGGCATGGCACTGAGGCATACGGACCCAGGAGCTCTGGCCCCCAGGTGCCTGGGGACACCCACACCAGGTTGAGCATGGATGGCCGCTGTGGTCCACGCTCGGATCCAGCCCAGCACCAGGCACTGCTCTCCCCATGGACCATTTCATGAAAAGCCTGCAAGGGGCTGCCAACCTGGGGTGAAACACACCACATGCATGTAGCAGACCTGATTTTTGGCAAACCAGTATTTCAGGGAGCCGCGAGAGACAAGACGTGCTCCCAAGACACCGCTAAGAAATCCACTTATTCCAGGCAGCACAGATGCACTGACTTTTCCTGCTGCTACAGGAAAGTTACAGACCTCCTCCTCCTCCCCCAGAACTAATGACCAAGCACAATTAAAAAAATTGAAAGAGCCATCACTTCTCTCCAAGTGACTGGAGTACGATGCTCTAAATGTTGTATAGGCTTGCTTTTTTTTTTTTTTTTCCCTTTCCATAGCTTAACTTATTACCTCAAGTTTTTAGTGAACTCATTTCTCTTTGAGAAGCGTCTTGGATGTTTGTTTATTCCCCTCTATCTCCAAGCAATCAGTTTTTATAATGATCTCGCATTTATGTGCCACGTCACACCCAAGTGGGTCCAACACTACTTTACAAATCCGCACTCCATCCCACGTACAGCCCGCTGCCCAGCGCTGAAACGCAGCCAAAGAAACAAATAAGGGAGGGGGGAAACCCACACGCGCGCTGCTCAACGGATGGAAAAAGCCGCTACTTGCTTCTATTTTCATCTGATTAAGGACAGAGCGCTTTGTTTCCCACACAAGGAGATATGAATCTCCTGTCCCCAAATAGTCCAACAACGTGAGCTGCAAAATGACTCCATGTTCGAAGAGGCTAATGCAGACAAAGCCGATAATGGACAAACTTTATCACTCAGCGACGATGGCACGTTGCATTAGCATGTGGCAGCACTTGCTCGCCACGACCTGCGTGTGACGGAGGAAGCTCAAAGCCGCTCGGTAGCTAATGGATCAGCGTAATTCTGCCAGCAGCGCTATCGTACATCACACTTGAAATGCAATCTGCCTCCATCGCCGGCAACTCAGCGGGGGAAGCATGGGCAAAAAGCGTTTGCCCCCTTGGCCACGTCACCTTGGTCTGCAGGGTCCCCTCATGTCACACCGACTCCGTGTGTTGTGCTGAGTTCAAAATACAGCATTCCCACAGGGATGGAAATCAACGGCTCTTGTTTATAAACATAATTAGCTCAGTAGGCTCCGGGGAGACCTTAGAGCCCCTTCCAGTAACTGAAGGGGGCCTACAGGAAAGCTGGGGAGAGACTTTTTACATGGGTATGTAGTGATAGGACAAGGGGTAATGGTTTTTAACTGAAAGAGGGGAGATTCGGATGAGATGTGAGGAAGAAATTCTTGGCTGTGAGGGGGGTGAGCCCCTGGCCCAGGTTGCCCAGAGCAGCTGTGGCTGCCCCATCCCTGGAGGGGTTCAAGGCCAGGTTGGACGGGGCTCGGAGCAACCTGGGCTGGTGGGAGGTGTCCCTGCCCAGGGCAGGGGGTGGCACTGGGTGGGCTTTAAGGTCCCTTCCAACCCAAACCATTCTGTGATTCTATGAAGTTCTCTCTGTTGGTCTGGGAAACCTTTGCTGGTGAATCCCAGCCAGAAGAGTTGATGCTGCAAAGAGCTGGTGAAAACCAAGAGGTTTCCCTGTGCCCCAAAGTGGAGAGGAGATGCTCTTCCCCAGGCTAAAACCCACTAAAAGTCCACCAGTTTTCCTGAAGTTATGAAACCTGCAGGTTTCCCATTTCTGCCTGACACACTGACAGTCAGCACAATTTACAGGGGAAGCAGTAAATGAAATAAGGTGATCTGCAGAGTTTATTCACTACTGCTTTTCCCATAAAGCACAGCTTAAATTTCATTTCACCTGTGTACTTGCTTAAATGAAGCTTCATCTTCAGCTCCGATCTGCCTAACAACCTTTTTTCCCACTTATTTTTTTACTACCTTAAACATTTCTCTCACCTTCACTTATACGATGCCAGCAAAAATGCTGGAGAAGCACCTTCAGGGAAAACTTTTCTCCACTGAAACAGGATGATCTGAATCAACGAGAAGCTGCAGGCCTTTCTGCAGGAGCTCACCTGCACCCCACCTCTGCTAGAGCCCCATCAGGGGAAGGTTTAATCACAAACTCACTCAAAAAACCACTCCAGTTTGATGGATGGTGTCTCAAACACTTGGGCCATTGATGGTCATGAGCAGGGGTGGGTTGCACCAAGCAGAGGATGGCCAGGAAACAAACCCTGTGTACCAGGATCTGCAACTCCAGCACTTTATTGCTGGAAATATCCAGGCAAAATGGGGTTTTGCACCCCATGGCCACGACCTGGCTTCCCAGGTTGCAACATGAACTACGCAAATCCACTTCTGACCTACCAAGACCCCAAACCCCTTCACTTGGGCTCCCCGTCTTTGCCTTCATGGCCACTTACACCATTACAAGTTGGCTCAGCCTCATCCTTCTGGTGGGACCATCTTTCTCACACCACATCTCTGCTAATGATCTTACAGGTGTACTGCTGTCTGCAGAGAGCCATTAGCAAACAGCCCTAATTACAGCACAGATGCCACATGCCACGTGGGGCTAGCTACCAAAAAAAAAAAAAAAAATACCCCAGCAGCAGCCAAAGCAGGCTGGGCACACTTCAAAGACAGGCAACCTTTTGCAAGTAGGAGACCATGACCAGGATTGCGTTTAATCCCCAAAATTGGGCCAAAAGCATGCAGCACTCTGGGGAAAACTGCTCTTTGCCAGACTAGGGGGAAAAGACAGAAAAAGAGAATTTATAGAATGGTTTGGGTTGGAAGGGACCTTAAAGCCCACCCAGTGCCACCCCCTGCCCTGGGCAGGGACACCTCCCACCAGCCCAGGTTGCTCCAAGCCCCGTCCAACCTGGCCTTGAACCCCTCCAGGGATGGGGCAGCCACAGCTTCTCTGGGCAACCTGGGCCAGGGGCTCACCCCCCTCACAGCCAAGAATTTCTTCCTCACATCTCATCTAACCCTCCCCTCTTCCAGTTTAAAACCGTTCACCCTTGTCCTGTCACTACATAATCTTGCAAAAAGTCTCTCCCCAGCTTTCCTGTAGGCCCCCTTCAGTTACTGGAAGGGGCTCTAAGATCTCCCCGGAGCCTTCTCTTCTCCAGGGCTGCCGCAGAGAAACAGCTGCCAGGGGGTTTGGAGGCTCAGGCCTGGGACTACCTTCCTCTGCCTGCACGAATGGTAGAAGCAACCGCTCCTTCCCTACTCCCACCACCAAAACCCACTTCCCCATCAAAAATCCCACCCTTTCCCCAAGACACTGCCCCAGTTCCCCATCACTTCCCCATGGGGACCCTGGTCTGTTCATTCAGGCCACCTCCATCCCCCACCCAAGCAGTGATGGTCACCCACCTATCACCCCCTCCCTACACAACCATCTTCCCTTAACACCCCACTTTTCCTCTAAGCCTCACCTGCACCGTGCCTGCGTTTATGGATTTATTGCCTTTTTCACCTCCTGCTTGCAAGCTTCAGCTCAAACTTTAGGCCCGTCCAACTTTAAGCAGTGCTGTGCCTCTTGTTATCATTAGCTGCAGTGTTTCTTTGCTTTATAGCGACACAAATAAAGCCTCTTATCTCATTTGCAGCTACACTGGTACCCTGATGCAGAGCCAGCCCTGCCTCGAGCACCGCCTCCCACCTCTGCCTTGGATTAATCTTCATCTCTTTATTGACAAATATACATATTTCATTTGCTCTGTATCACTCTCCCATCTGTTGTTTGATGACAACCCGCAGGTTAAGTACTCAGAGCTCTGGGCTTGTAGGCACAAGCAGATGCACCTCCATGCAAGCAAGAAACAGCAGGACACTGTGCAAGCACCCCTAGGTCCATGTCCTTCACGCTCAGGAACCTTCCTCCAGCCCTTGAGGAATTCCTCTGGGAGAGCATCATGACTGTTTTTCCCTGGTGGGACACCATATCTGAGCTACAAATCAACATTAAATAGTTCCTTGGAGCAGCACCTAACCCCCTTGGGAAACGTTTCCTCCTGAGAAAGCCCACCAGCCGTGGATGGCTGCAGGATGGTGTCCGCTCCTGGGATGTTGTCATGTTCTCACACCTTATTATCTTTCAAAAGAACCAGGAAAGTTCAGGTAGAAGGTTTTTTACTTAAGTGTTTTTTGCTTTTCTAACCCCCTTTTTTTTTTTTTTTACCCAAAAAATCAAGATCTTCTGTAGAAAGCCAGTTTTTCCAGGAGAAAAAAAAGAAAAGATCATCAGAAGCTCCACACAGCCCTGACCCCAAGCTCTTGTTGGTTTTCTCTACTGCAAGTGCCAAATAAACCAAATCTTGCCTGAGCCAGATATCATCTTGCTGGATATCATCTTGCCTAACCCGTTGTTGCCAAGACCAATAACTGATAGCTGCGTAAAACACCAGCCTTTTTGAGAAAGGTCTTACCATCCCCTTGTGCTAGAAAAACCTGAATTTTCGGGTCCATTTTTCATCATCTACTGCACAGATAACAAATATTGGATTTTCATAAAGTCAGAATCCTGCAACAAATGAATGTCCTAAAGTCCAAGGTTTATCCTCAAAGGCCAAGAAACAAAATGCGTCAGTGAGCTGGCCTCGCTGGAAACATCTGCGTTATTCAGAAAGCCTTGGGAAAAAAAGTTACGGAGATGCTACAGCTGAATCCACAATACCGGGTGAATTTACAGCTCTTCAATCTCTATATAAAGAGAAGCACCTGGATTTACACTTCCAGTTATAAGAAGTGATCTTAAAAACCAGCTTCTGCTGTTTTAGTAGTCTGGGACTTTTCAATTTTCCGGCAAAACATCAAACAGACACTTTCGGGGGCGGGGGGGGGGAAGTGGAATATTTAATGGAAAATTGGGGCTTTTCATTAAGAAATATTCCGTGGAACTTCTGCCTGCCTCAACTGGCTATCGGTTAACATGAGTTTCAACTGTAACCCTGTGCCCAGGCAAATTCTTTCTTTTGAAAGGATTCACTGTCAGACTCGTACCTGTAATACCACACCACCACACACCTCGTTGCTGCCTCCTCCACAAAGCAGGTTATTCCAACCCTTACGGGACAACACTGTAAACACCTGATGAATTTGTACTTACCCCCAGGAACTTAAAAAAAAAGCTCCTTTGATAATATTTCCATCCCTTTATTTGTCTTCTTTTTATTTGCACGGTAGGAAAAAAATACATAGCTGAGTTGTATTATTTGTTTTTATCAAACAAGACACTCAGTCTATGCATTCATATTGCTACTATTTTAATCAAGCTAACCCCAAGAGCTAGCAAACCTGCTGGCAGCCTGCCTTGGGTTCAGTCATGAGAAATTTGTTCAAGACAAAAGGAAGATTAACATGACAAAAGCAGGTATATTTTTTTGAAAATCATAGGTTGAGCGAGAAGTGCAGGGAATGGAGAGACTCACACAGCGTGACTGAACAGAAAATCTCAAACAGGACCGGGCTGTTTTTAACAATCATCTGCTCCATTTTGTCTTTCTTTTTTTTTTTTTTAAATGAGAAAGAAGAAAAAAGCATCCATTTTATTCAAAGATCCTACAACACAGGGCAAGCAACATTTGCGCCTCCACTGCTAATCCCATGCCCAGACTCTCAAAGTGCTTCAAGACCCAAAGTTATGCCTCCAACACATGCTACAAAGCAAATTATTCCAGGAAATTCAGCAGCTCCCTATTTTACTCCTCGGTGCATGCTCTGCTTGAGGCCCCTGTGCGTTTTCAGTGCGGAGGAATAAAAGGAAGGAGCAAAGGGCAGTCTGCATCCACGGGATGCAGACGAACCCTGGGAATTGTTTTACCTTGCTTTCATCCACCAATTCAGCTCTTAATATCAGGCTTCCCTTGCAATCAATCTTACCTAACGGAGTTGCTGAAGTCAGAGGTAGGGAGCGCTGGGGAACTTATTGGGAGCTGTAACATTAAATGACTACAGGAGAAACCAGCTCAGCTGGAGATAAATCCCCCGCCAGCCCAGAGGAAGGGTCTGCGTGGCAAC
Source organism: Dromas ardeola (assembly GCA_013398915.1). Lineage (NCBI taxonomy): Eukaryota > Metazoa > Chordata > Aves > Charadriiformes > Dromadidae > Dromas > Dromas ardeola. The sequence continues at coordinate 238,493 of VYZM01017382.1, read as the reverse complement.
CCGTGATGGATGAACCCCGGGGGCACGGGAAAAGGACAGTGCAACGATCACGCTGCTCTTTGCGGGGGCAGGCACAAGTGCGATGGGTACAACCAACCTTCTGGGGAGGGGAATAAAGACCTGGAGAAATAACAAAAGAATTTGAGGATGGTTCCCTAGGTTTTACTTGTGATGGTGGAGAACAGAGGGAGGTAGAAACAGAAAAAGAGTTTGTAAAAGATTTAAAAGAGAGCCAGACCTATGAACACAGGTTTTACATGACTCTTTATCGAAGACCAGAATGCCTTGAAATAGAGCAGTAAAAAAAACTCACACAACTTTCAAGGGGTTTCTTGGGGAGAGGATTATGGTGCCAGGAAAAATAATATATATATGCCAAGTGCTAAAAATCCCAGAAAGACAAATAAAAACCTCAGAGGAAGACCCAGGGATAGTTTATGAGCTGAAAAGAAGCAGAGTTTTGGTTCATCCGTGCCCTGCTGTGAATTCTGACACTAGGCACTTGCAGTTGCCTGTGCTCTGAAAAGGAAACCCATGGCAGATTTTGGGGCGCTCCTGGACACCCCACCACGTCATCCAGGCACCTCCCTCCAACGCTGGCACGGGACATCTTCCTCCACCAGGCAGCGGTTGAGCCCATGGGGCTCTTCTCTGCAGGGTACTTCAGGAGGGGCAGGAGATGTGCCCCCTTTCCTCTGCTGCTGCTCTACTTTGCAAAAAGCACTTACACATCCACTTGGAGAGAGAGCAATCCTTGCCCTGACTCCCCAAGGAGCTCTCTCACACCCGCACTACAAACCCCCACCCCTTTTCTCCCTCCTCTTGCCCATGTTGAGCCACAGAATCCCAGACTGGCCGGGGTTGGCAGGGACCTCTGGAGATCATCCCGTCCAACCCCCACCAGCGCAGGGTCACCCAGAGCAGGTGGCACAGGAACGCGTCCAGGGGGGTTTGAATGTCTCCAGGGACGGAGACTCCACCACCTCTCTGGGCAGCCTGGGCCAGGGCTCTGCCACCTCCAAAGAAGTTCCTCCTCGTGTTTAGGTGGAACTTCCCATGTTCAAGTTTGTGCCCGTTACCCCTTGTCCTGCCCCCGGGCACCACTGAGAAGAGCCTGGCCCCATCCTCCTGACACCCCTCCTTTCAGTATTTATAAGGATTGATAAGTCCCCCCTCAGTCGTCTTTTTTCCAGACTGACAAGACCCAAATTCCTCAGCCTTTCTTCATCCGAGAGGTGTTCCAGTCCCCTCAGCATCTTGGTAGCCCTATGCTGCACCCTCTCCAGCAGTTCCCTGTCCTTCTTGAGCTGGGGAGCCCAGACATGGACACAGTAACTGCGGTGTGGCCTCACCAAGGCAGAGTAGAGGGGGCGGATGCCCTCCCTCCACCTGCTGGCCACACTCCTGCAGGACCTCGTGCCTCCTGGCTCCCAAACGGAAACCGAAAAGTTTCTCTTCTGCCCAAAATAATTAATTCCTTTCAGCAAGGGGAAAATAAACAAATGCATCCTCATTCGGATTCAACCAGAGAGTTTTCCCAGATATTTTAGCCAGGAAAGCAATTGTTCTTGCAGAACAATGTAATTGTTTATGGCTTCCCGCCCCACCAAGCCGGCAAGGGGGAATGGCAGAGCCAAAGGAGCAAGGGAGGGGGGGCAACGGAAATAAAAGTGGCGCAGGATGGCAGCAGACAGCGTCGTCAGCAGGTGCCCAGCTTTCAGACAAGTGTTCAGAAGCTCTCATAATGCTGAGCATTGTGAGGAAAAGCCGACAGTGCTTATATTAGGAGGAGGAACGGTTTCTTTGAGTGGCATGGAAGAGCTGTTTCGCAATTCAGGAATGGCTTTACGGAAGCTGGAGAGACTGTGTAACCAAAATGCACCCTGATGGCTTAGACATGGTCTGTCTGGTACCACTGAGCCTCAGGTAGACACACAAACTGCCAGGGACCGATGAGAAGCATGCAGAAAAGTGGTAGGAGGATGGGCAGGAATACCAAGGAACAAGGGAAGTGGGGCCACAAGAGCTTGTGGCCACACAAAGAAGTGAAAAATCAGTTTTATCCATTCACGCGAGACAGGTTTCCTCTTGGAGCCATTCAGCCTTGCCCTCTTGGAAATTCAGCCTTGTCAACCACGTAGCCACAGCTGGATGGGACATTGTCTCTGGACAGCAGGCAGAGGAGCTGGGCACCTCGGTGTGCTCAAGAAGCTTAAACCCTCACTGAATTCACAAGAGAGATGGGCACCTTCTGGGGGAACACGACTTTGCCCCCTGAGGAGCACTGAAGGGGAGACCAGGTCTCCCTTCAAGACACCAGAAGGTCCAAGGGACTAGAAAGTCCACGATTTTGGTTTCATCATCAACGAGACAAGCCAGCTCCACCAAGAACTGGGATGTACAAACACATTTCAGGGCACAGATGGGAGAAAAACCTGGTGAACAAAGTGTAAGACTCCCTTCAAGGTACCTGAGAGCCCTGAGAGACGAGCAAAGGGAGAACAGAGAAGCAGAACAAAAACAGTTCACAGATTTATCCCGTTATTGATACGGAGAGTCACTAGCACTGATATGGCAATGCAGGGATTGCTGTCTGTCCCCAGGAACTGGAGGAGCAATGTAGATATATCACAGTCTATTAAAGCAGTCTCCAGAATAAGGTAAGGATGGGGTTTGTTTGAGTTTTCTATTTAATTATCAATGTTTTACTTGTGCTCTGAAGTCCTCTGGGAAGTGCAGGAGGGACCCAGCTCCCTGCTCAGGGTATTTTTTTTGGTTGGGTTTCCCAGGGCATCAGCAGTGCTGGATACGGGAGAATGGAGCATAGGGCAGAGCAAGCCACCACTGCTGGAGGAAGGGTATAAAACGTGCTGCCTTATTTTCAGTTACTAAAGCAACGACTTTGATACCAATCTCCATCACCAGGAAGCCAAGTGCGCAGTAGGAGAAGACAAAGTCTTTCACAGATAAATAGGCAGAAGTCATGTAATGCATGCTCCAGCAGAGATATTGAGGGCTGCTTCAGTCTCACGCTGTAATATTTAAGTTCAATTCGGGCATTTTTTCATGTCTGTCCCGACCCTTTGTTGCACCATTACAACAGCAAAACTATTGGACCCTTTTTTGAGAGTAACAACTTACACCCTCCTCCCCGTGGGATGGAGGATCCTGCGACTCTGCTGTGGGTACAGCACCATCAGACCATCCCAGCAGCCACCTCCCACCCTCCCAGTCCCGCTCTGTGCATCACCAGCCTGTGGTTTCACTCCCAAAGCATGCTCCCATGTGGAAAACAGCTCGCTTATCCCTGCAGGCACCACTCACCCACATCCTGAGACTGAGCGCGAGACCCTCACCCCACGGGAGGATGCTCAGCCTCACAGACTCCTTTTTCTTCTTCCTTTCGGGGGGATTTTAGGGGCAAGCAGAAGCGGAAGCAGCTCTGTTCATCTCCGCAGGTAACCCCAGGGAAGAGAAGCGCTGCTGAACAGCTGCATTGATGCTGGGTATCAACTGATCACCAGCCAGCTCCATTTACTCCTCTATCAAGTGATTTATCAAGCGTCTAGGGGACAGTTCAGACAAAGCGAATGGATTTCATTAGCATGGTGGTAACAATTTGGCACTGTAATAGAAAGAAAGGAGTATAGGAAATTAGAAGCGGTGAGTTCCCCATGAAGCTCACAACCTACCTACACACAGGGCTGACAGCGCAGCAGATAAGGCATCAGTTTTTGCTATGAAAGTCTGCGTCAGAAGGCTCTCATTGTTGAGAGAGCTGTTAGCATGTGAAAAGACTTGAAATTTTGGTGAATTCCCTTGTTTGCAGGAGCTTATGGTTCTCAGGAAACCCTAAAGGATGTAATCAAGAGAAGACATCTGTGGTGGGCTGACCCTGGCTTACACCAGGTGTCCACCAAAGCTGCTCTATCGCTCCCCTCCTCAACTGGACAGGGGAGAGAAAACATAGTGAAATGCTCGTGGGTCGAGATAAGGACAAGAGATGCCTTGTTAGCTCAGTGCGATGGGATTTAGAAAGGCAGAATGAGGAAAAGAGATGATGGACTATACCTTGTTCTCTGTCTCCACATGCTCCTGCACTTGGCCTGTCCTTGTGGCCACAGACACATCTCCAAGAAGCCACCAGGGTCCTAAAGCTTTCCTTGGCCAACTTAGCTCGGCATGAGCTCAGCCCCCAAATCAGCATCGTAGGGACCAAAAGGCAGGTTTGATGAACCTCACCCACAGCATGCAGGGCTGGCCAATGTAGGGAAAGTAGAAGGAAACGTGTGCAGATGTGCGGATGCATGCGATGAAGGAGAAATATTTCTCTGGAGCACTTCACTCAGTGCAAACACCTTTAAACTGCAGCCCAGCTGACTGCGGCTGTGCAGCTCTCAGCAGCCTGACGCCCTCACACCATTAATGCAGCCTTCCCTCCCCTGCCGTAAGGATGCTGGTGGCAGGTCCCCGCTCTCTCTTTATCTCCAGCAGCAGAGACAGGAGGAGGGCACAATCCTGCCCTGCTCCCAGCAGGCTGTGACTGATGTTTTGGCTGTCCTTTCCTGCAGGGCACTGGTCCCCACCGGTGAGGTTGACACTCACGAGGAGGAGAGCAGCTGGTTCCTGTGTACCAATAAACCCTCCCTAGCACCCCCATCGCTCCTATCCTGACCTTCATGGCAGGGATGGAGGAATAATATGGATGTGCTCAACCTCCCCCTCTCCCCGCTGTCTTCACCATGGTGGGGAGCTTGTTAGCTTTAAAGGGACTTGGCCAAGGAAGTGCGAAGGACAGGAAAGACCCCGAGAAATGTTTTCCCAACTGATTGTAATAAATATAGAGAAATAAATGCTCAAACCTCCCCCCATCCAGCCTCCCCAGCTTGTAGGCTGGATCCCTTCTGGCCATGAAGGCTGAGCTGGTCCATACCTGGTTCAGCACAGGTGTGTGAAGGGCTGTTTCATCAGTTTTCTCCCTTTAACTCCTACCAATTAACAAATAATTGCCAGAGCTAATGATGATTACCTCTAGAGTGAAGCCTGCTGAGTCCTGGTACTCTCCACAGGATTCTCCAAGCCCTTCTCTCATGAGTCAAGACCACGGTCTCCTCCCAGCCCCAGCTCACGTGCTGTCCCCTGTTCTTCCCTGAAGCTAGACCAGCTTTTCCTCCTCTCCTTCTGCTCTGCCTGCCCCAACCAGCCCCAAAACATCCATACCCACTCGTTACCCCACAAGTGGTTTAGAGACAGCACAGGCAGCACCATCAGCAGGAAACCCAGGGGCAGATGCATCACCCCCAGCATGCTGCTTGGTACCCCGAGGGGAATTTGGCACCTCTCCACCCCTGTAGTGATAAATTCACCACAATGGGCAGGTTTGATCCTCTGGAAAGCCTGTTCGATAAGGCTGTTGGGAAATCCAGAGCAAAAGCAAAGTCTTGGCTGTTATTGCTTGTTGTGTTCTCTCTTGAAGAGCCAACTAATGGCCACCTCTAGGGACTGGTCACCATAAGAGCCTGTCCTTGTCCATGGACAGGTTTTAGCCATGGGATTGCACCTCAGCACAGAGAGGAGAGGAAAAGGAGGAGAAGACCAAGCCCAGGCTCTTAAAGTGGTGCAACAGGGAGCAGGTAAACCCGGGTTTCCCAGGGCAACATCTGAAGGGCAGCAATGGTCCTGCAGATGTGCACTTTGAGGACAAACCCTGCTCCTATAGCAATTTAGTTCTGGCTTAGTAGGAGTAGCTTTGTGTCTTAGTAAATCCAAAGTTTAATTGTTTTCTGTTGTCTTCCAAAATAAGTTGTTGCTTTTGTGTTATGACCTAGCTGCTAGCCCTCTGTGCAAAAGGTCAGTTCATTTTTTATTGTTTTCTCATCCCAGTGAGTATCTTCACATCCTCATGTGAGGCACAAATTCCTCAGAAGAGCTGACTCGGGTCACAGATTAGTTTCATTATTATGCATTTTATCAAATAGGGTTTATTGTGGATGGAAACTCAAACAGTCACTAGGGAGTTTTCATGCAATTAACTGGTTTTGCTGAGAAATTTATCAGTTTTGCTGCATAAACTGACTCCTGAGGTTAAACTTCTCCAGCTGGATCTGTACAAATCTGCCTGGATTTACGAGACCCCTTTGGAGGCCTTCAGAGGATTAGCAATGCATTGTCATTTATATAATGCCTTTTAAGCCTAGTTGGTGGCCCAAAGCAGGATGAGTTGGTGGCCCACTGAGTTACCCTGAAGGCACCCTACATCCAGGGGATGTTCCTCCAGGCACAGAGGCATCTCCGATGGTGCCTACAGCTTTCCTTCCTGCCACCACTGTGATTCTCTGTGGGGATGGAGTTTCCTCAATGGGAATATCCAACTCCAGCTGTGGCCAGCTGTGATGTTCTGGCTGATGCTACTCAAGACGCAGAGGTTATGGTCTTCACCTGCCCCTGATCAGATGGTAGATCCAAAAGCTATTAGATAACGTAATAAAATTTCCTTCTTATATCCCTGGGGACAGAAACATCCATCCCTGAAGGACATGCATGAAACTACCAGAAGACAGAGCTGTGATCCCATCTCTGGGATTCCATCTCTACAAAGCCAGGCTGTGACTGACCCACAAAATCTTTGTGTGTGAAAAAGTGATGTCCAGCTGCTCAGCTATATGTCTCCTTTCTTTTTCTTTTTTTCTTTGGATTAACTTCATCCAGATGTCCGGCAAAGTTGCAGTAATCGTGATGAATATCAGGGAAATTCAGTAAAGAAACACTCCATAAATCAAGACAATTTAAAAAACATTAGCATTCAAAGCATATATAACCCTGATTTTACACCACTTTACATTTTTTTGGTTGGTTGTTTGCATGCAGCCTGAAGACAACAGCTATGCACCAAAGACATTAATTTTCGTTATAAAGCTCCAGGCAGTGAATCAATTTTACCTGGGTTATGTTCAGCTACAAAACAGGACCAGCAGAGTGAAATCTAATGGCTGCACGGGCAGGTGGCACGGATCCACCCAGCTCTCTGGCATCACATCGCAAAGACCCTCACCATAAATGCTTTTCTCCCCTCAAAGGTGCAGGTATCTCATGACCCGCTTTATACCCTTTTCTTCTGCTGCTCTCAGCTGTTTAGAGGCTTAAACCTCTGTTTTGCAAAGAGTTTTTTCCTTCTTTGGTTGTTGGTGTAAATCCAGCTGTGCAAGGCCAGATTGCTTCTTCCAGGAGAGCACAAGGGATGTTGGTGGCTTTCGCAACCCCAAGAGAGAAAGGATGGAGCTGGTCCTGCAGCCCATGATGGATGGGGGCTACACTCATTCCCAAGCACCAGCGCTATTCCCCTCTCTCAGCACAGGACGGGAAAAAAAAATTAAAAAAAAAAAAAAAAAAG
>VYZM01017382.1:213991-231067 GCA_013398915.1 Dromas ardeola | reverse complement strand
AGGGGAAAAAAAAAATAAAAAAAAAAAAAAAAAAAAATCAATGTCTGCATTTCTGTTCCTGGGTATTAAACATTTTTTCAAAGGCGCTCGGCTCATGGCCTCAGTAATACTGCGTAAACACACAAATCCCGGAAAAAGCCTCCCCATGCAGCACACAAAGCTTTCATTCCCTCTCCAACCCATCTGCCGTTTTAAGGAGAGCGCTGCTAAAGCACAGGCATCTATTGAACCCAGGGAACCGCCGCTCCAGGTGATCAAACGCGTCTGCTGGCCAGGAACAAAGCAAATCCCAGCAAACAGGACAAGTGCAGATGGCAGCTTTCTGATGAAGCTGATATGCCCATGATAAAACAGCGAGGGCACAGCAAGGAGCACTGAACAAGCCCCCCGGGTGGTTCCCAAATTTGCAGCATCTTGGGGTAGCTGCTGATCTAAGGAAGGGATGCTGCTGTCACCACGCTCCTGGTGAACGTTCCTCTTCCCAAAGCACGGTCCAACTGTAGGGAAACAGCTTTTTCCATTTTTATCTGATCCAGGCCACGCAAAGCGATGATATCTTTTGCAAGACTTTTGCTAGCATGGAAATACCCCAGAAGCACGGTGCTGCGGAAAGGTGCTGCTGGTGCAGATTTGGTGGCTTGTCCCCATCTGCTGCTCCCTTGGCCAGTCCCACCTGGGTGTACAACACCAAAGCAAGGGCAGGGGTGCTTCGACGCAGGTAGGAAGAGGCGAGGGAGTCGGGCAGGAGATGGGAGAGCCCAAAGAATACCAACTAATTGAGAAGGACCCCCTCTGATATCACCCCAATTTGCCTACACAACCCCGCCACCGTGAGCCCTCCCGGCGTCCTGTTTTCTGCTTCACTCCAACGTAAGGGACCTGAGATGAGCTTGAAGCAGCGGAAAATCAACACATAAAGCTGATGATTTATTCTGTCAACGTTCAAACTGATTACTGGAGAGAAAGAAAACAAAAAAAAACAGAGCTGGGATTATGGTCTTAATAAGGGCAAGCGCTTATTGCGGTATCTCTTATTCTCTTTGTAACAGTTGTGCTGGTGGAGCTCTTATGGAGTCATACCGATATTAGCGTTACAGCATTATCCCCCATAGCAGCATTAGCAGTCCCAGTGGCTGTATTAAGTGAAAATCTCTCTTGCTGACGGCGGGGCTCGGCTACGTGCTGATCTCCGACTGCAGCAAGCTGCCCGTGCACGGGGTGAGGGGAAAAACAAGTCTGCTGCCAAGAAGGTGCTGCATCCTTATTAATATCCACCAGGGTATTCCCCTGCTTGCAGCTGATAGCGCTTGAGGAAGGGAAACTCCAGAGAGCTGCAGCGGGTGCTGGAGCTGCCAAGCATTGCACCCATCGCTGCAAAACTCTTCCAAGCCGCGATAAAGCCCTTGCATTTTTCCCCTCTCAGGACCCATGTTCAGGCTCTGCAATTCTAGGGTAAATTAGGGTGGCAGGTGATGGAGCTGCTGGGACGGCTCTGCCTTCCTCCAGCTCTGCCCCACTCCAGAACCACCCTGCCCAGCATCCCCTCCGCCCCACGCCCACTAGTACACCACACTGGGGGCTTGTGACCCACTGGTGGGTCGAAGGAGAAGCCACCACTGCAGGGGACAGCCCAGCTCACCCAGGCATCTCAGCACCAGGACAAACAGGCAGCTGCCAGTGGGTTGCAATCACAGAATCACAGAATCACAGAATGGTTTGGGTTGGAAGGGACCTTAAAGCCCACCCAGTGCCACCCCCTGCCCTGGGCAGGGACACCTCCCACCAGCCCAGGTTGCTCCAAGCCCCGTCCAACCTGGCCTTGAACCCCTCCAGGGATGGGGCAGCCACAGCTGCTCTGGGCAACCTGGGCCAGGGGCTCACCCCCCTCACAGCCAAGAATTTCTGCCTCACATCTCATCTCAATCTCCCCTCTTCCAGTTCAAAACCATTCCCCCTCATCCCGTGGCTCCCCTCCCTGACCCAGAGTCCCTCCCCAGCTTTCCTGGAGCCCCTTTAGGGACTGGAAGGGGCTCCAAGGTCTCCCCGAAGCCTTCTCTTCTCCAGGCTGAACCCCCCCAGCTCTCCCAGCCTGTCCTCCCAGCAGAGGGGCTCCAGCCCTCCCAGCATCTCCGGGGCCTCCTCTGGCCCCGCTCCAACAGCTCCGTCTCCTTCTGCTGTTGGTGCCCCAGCGCTGGAGGCAGCACTGCAGGGGGGTCTCCCCCGAGCGGCGCAGAGGGGCAGAATCCCCCCCTGGCCCTGCTGCCCACGCTGCTGGGGATGCAGGCCAGGCTGCGGGGGGTTTCTGGGCTGCCAGCGCACGTTGCCGGGGCGTGTTGAGCTTCTCCCCCCCCCAGCACCCCCAAGCCCTTCTCCTCAGGGCTGCTCTCCAGCCATTCTCCCCCCAACCTGGATTTGTGCCTGGGATTGCCCTGACCCAGGTGCAGGACCTTGCACACATCCCCTCCCATCAGCCTGGTCCTGCGGTGATCCCACCCTTTCCATGACAATAGTCAGCTCCCTGCCAGTTTATAAGATGTTTTCTAGCTATTCGCACTTGGCTGAGTTGAACGCTTTACTAAGAATCAAGATATATGAATGTCTACCACCTTCGCTTCATCCCTTAATTTAGCAGTTCTATCAAAAATGTAATTAAGTTTGTCTAGCATGATTTGTTCTTAATAAACCTGAGCTGCTCGTAGTTCTGCTATCCTCTTGGTGTTTATAGCTATTAATATTTGCCCAGCAAATTCGCTGGGATTTAAAATGAGATTCATATGAACTTGTATATATTATCTAATTAATACACAATACGGATACACGAGTAGAAGCAAATGACCAGTGCCCAGCGCTCAGGCTTTGCTAGCTGAGCGGAGGTCAGCTCCCCAGCGCAGCCATGCGGATGCAGGCAGGGAGGCTCTGGCATGGTCCTCAAGCCAAGAAGGGATGAAGAGTCAGAAGACATCGGAGCTGCTTTCGTGCCTCAGACCCAAGCCCCCACGTCCCCTTGGTCCATGGCAGCAGACATAGTCTGGGGAAGAGCAGAAGTGGGAGGATGTCCCAGCAACCTTCCTCCTGTCAGCAGTCTGGGGACTTCCCGAGCCACCGGCTACCTCCACACCACCACATCTGGTAGCCCCTGTCCTCCTCCTCTGAGACAGCACCTCTTGTTGAGACCATGTGCATTGCCTGCCCTGCTCTTCTCACCCCTTGTGTTTTCCCTGTGAAGGTAGTTAAGCACTGCAATGAAATTATTTCAGATCCTCTGTTTTTTTGAGACACCAAAGAGCCTTTGCCCCAAGCACTTTTAAGAAGTGCGCCACGGAAGTTGGTTTCTTATGGATGTGCGTCTGGTTTCTGTCCCATATCCCACATGGGGATGTGATCCCATCCCCTGGGCTCCTGGGTCTTTTCCTGCGCTGTTGCATGCCCGTAATGTCGGGTCCCTCCACCTGCTATCGTGCAAAAATGTCTCCTTGAGCATCTTTGGAGCTGCAGCAGCCAACAGAAGGTCACTGGCTCCTTTAGAGACATATTTCTGGGGAATTCAAACACATTGATGGCTAAAAGGCTCTTGTCTATACAAATCATTAGCTCAATAATACATTAAAATAAATGTCAGTCTTAGGTCACCGCATATTGTGAGCAGAGATGAAACAAGCCATTTGCCCCCATTACCTCTGCATGACTCTTATCACACCCTTTAAATACATCCAGAGAAGAGTTTAAAAGAAAGGTAGGGACGGCTGGAAAATTTAAATCAAATAGCTTTTTTTGTTGTTTTTGATGGAAAGTTGGCATTGCAGCAGGATGAAAACACGCACAGAAAACAAAGAGAAAAAAAAACCAACAACAAATTACAGGAGAAGGCTGTGGTTTCTCAGGAGGTCTTTCATTTTCTTTTCCTGTTAAAAGTCCACATTTTCTGCAGGCACCCTCCACGTCCAGCCTGGTGCCTGCTGGAGGCTTCAGACGTGCCCAGCCTGGGATGGGGAAGGGGATGCTGAGACCAAGCCGAGAGGCAGTGGGTGACCCCAGTTGTAGCTGAGCAAGGGACAAAGTCCTGAGCTGAGCTTCAAGGACAAGAGGCAGGAACGGGATTACTCCTCTGCCCTGAAAAACCAAGAGCATCCATCTCTGTGAGCTTCTCCTTGAGCAGAGCAGAATTCACACATTTTCATGATCTGCCCCCAAACCCCCCACAGAGCCGGTCCGCAGCCCCCCTTCCCCATCACCTGGAGCTGGTGACAGAGGGCTCTGCTCCCTGCTGTCCTCCTGGCAGCCACTTCGTGCCATTCCCCACTCTGATGCATTTAAAGGTGCATTTATAGTACAAAGTAGATGTTTACAATTTATAATGGTGTTCCAATTATGGGCTGGGAAAGCGCCTGGAATTGAGCCTGTCTCCGTTATTTATGGGCAGCGTAATCCTAACCCAATAGATACCTCTCACGAAGAAAGCTAACATTTTTCACCGGAGCACTGAAAGCAATACTTCATGCTAATAGAGTCTGTTATCGGAGGGAAATAAGCCTGCACAGCCAGCTCGCTGGCTACCCAGAGATGAGCATCTCAAAGCACAGGGATCCAGAGGTCTTGATCGAAAAGCAACAGGCTGCTAGAAACGGAGACCTGCTTTTGGGATACACCCAAGAAAGCACAAGATGGGACTGGGAGGAGAAGCAGGGATGTCCACCTCCCACTGGGTGCAGAGATGAAGACAGAGGAGAATGGGGCAAGGTCCCCATCTTTCCCATGCTGAAGATATCCCTCTTCTTCCCTTGTGCCCCGTGGGGCTCAGCTGGGAGCATCTGCATTTGGAGAGTGTTTCACACCTCCGTGACACCCCAGTTTTATCCCGAGCTTGCTGCCTGTTTCTCCAAGAGGAGCTAGCCCTCCTGCAGCAGGGACAAGGGATGTTCAGAGCTGTTGGACTAAGACACAGTGCCAGGTGGTTCCTGGGACACTTAGGACATCTGAAATGTGGGATACTGCCTGGTTGCCTGTTCCTGGCAGAAGGTCAATGCTCCTCACCTCTACGGGAGGAGCTGCCTGCTGGACGGTGACACCAGGTCTCACAACACTTCTTTGCACACTGGCAGGAGAGGAGCTCCAAAGCCAGCAGGTCTCAGCCACGTTCTGGGGGGAGCAAACCTTGTCTTGGTCTGTGTCTGCACAGACCGCTCCACGGCAGATTCCTTTAAGCATCCTTGTCCAGGGTGCACAGGCTGAAGGGCCTCCAGCACAGTGAATAATGCATATATAAAATATGGTTTGGGATCATTAAGGTCCAATAGGAGCTAGATTCTTGAATAAACCCTCTCCACTCTCCTCAAATATCTTCCCCCACTCTTCCCCCAAGGATGCTTGCTGGGCTGTGAGAAGAGCAGCGATAGTGGGCAGTCATCTTCATCTCAATCTTGATGACCTTGATTTTGCATGACAAGCTGCATACTTAATTAATTAAAGAAAAAAACCCTCCGTTCCTTCTAAAAGGCCATTATTTTAATTTTGACAGGTAATTACAAGAGAAGAAATGATAAATCTTCCTGAACACTGTTTGTCTTTAGCAGAGGCATTAATTATGGATGTTTTAAAGCTGAGGCTGGATGTAGCTGAAGACATGTCAGTGGATGAAGAAGTGCTCGAGACCACCTTGAGCTTCCCGATGGGTAGCCCCACCACTGCATTTCTTCCCACACTGTAGGAAGGATGATGCTCTTCTGAAGCTCCATAGGCTCCATAGCGGGAGCGAGGGATTGAAACAGCTAAATGCAATTCACTGGAGAAACTCATAACGGCATGACACACTTGGCCTCTGGAACTCATTGCCATCATATATCATCTGGCAGCGCTTAAAAAGGGATCACCGTTTTATGCAGATAATAAGAAAATCCAGAGTTATATCAAAGAAAAAGAAAATAAAAAGAGAACCAAGATATTCTGTGAACAGTGGAGATAAGAGAGCCTGATTTCTCATGCATTAGGGTGCTCACTCCCTTAAATGTGCATCCCTCAGTAGTATCAGATCCTCCCCGTGTCCTCCGGAGGAAAACGAGACCACCATCTTGCTGGCTGGTGAACCAGCTCCTTCCAAACTCACCATCTAATGGCCAAGTGCTCCCTGCCTTCCTCTTGGACAAGGCATTAATTTGGGCCTCTCTTCTCTATTAAACTAACAATCTCCCCAAAAGCTGTAGGATCTCCATCAGCCCGCAGACCACGCCATGGACAGGGACACTGCTGTCCTTGTGCCCCCATGTCCCGAGGGCTGCCAAAATGCTGGCGTACTGGCAAAGACGGTGCTTTTTTAAGCTGCCATGGCTGAGTTATTATTCGCTTATCACATCACCTGCTACAGCTCTAAAAGGTGATTAATTTTGGTAGGTGATAAACCCAAGTCATCAACGCACCAGAGCTGGCCAGAAAAGTGCTTTCACTCAGACCTCGCATGAAAATAGCAGCTTTGATGAGCCCAGGTTGGCCTCGTGTCTGGTCAGGAGACAAACCAGCCGCTAACACGCAGGTAACGTGGAGGGGTCCAATTAAACAGTCATTAGCCTTTTCTGAGGCATGAAATCCATTCGCATCCCCCAGCCCAGGAGGTCTACAGGCAGTCGCTGTGTTGCTGGTGGGCAGGAGGTGGTGTGGTGGGGCTGGGAGAGGATGCAAAGGCTCTTGGTTCCACCAGAAACGCAGATGGCTCAGAAAGCATCCTCCCCTACCACTGCCCCTTCCTGGCAAAATATTAAATCGGTCGAGAGCAAATTCCCTCTCCTTGGTTTCTATTTCAGCTTTGCAATTATCACCGCACGGAAAACGGACTCATCCCCTCCACGTGTTGCTCCAAGGAGCATCCCTGTGCCGGGACTCCCCAGGAGGAGAGTCCACGCTTGGCTCCCTCATCCTGCATCCCAGCCCAGCGAGGAGGTGCAGCGGGACGGAGCAGCAGCTGGTGGGATGCTGGGGACAGCCCCACGGAGAAGGGGTCCAGCCGAGCGGTTGCCAAGGAGAAGATGCTCTCCCATCCCACTCTCGCTCCTGACCTTTCGGCTTTAAATGATTTCCTGCCTGGCCATACGAATAAGCGAAGGCATTTAGTACATCTGTAAGTGTCATTAGCAGGGTAATTTGCACACACTGTAGTTGTAACTATCATTAAGAGGGCGATTTTCAAAGACCAGCAATAAGTCAATTAGATTTGATGGGATATTAAAACCAGTGCCCGTCCGCAGAGGGGAGCTGAGAGGCGGGTCAGACCCCTCGATGGTGGCTACCTCCTGTTTTTTCCAACCTGCTCCTCATATCCAGATTAAACAGAAGGATTTAGGTGGTGTCCAGCTACCCAAGCTGGCAACCGCTCCGGTAATTAGTCAGTGCTAGACTAAAGCATGTGGCGGAGTCCTGAGTGCTCCGGGGGAGCGTTGGCATTGGGATAAAGGACCCAACAGCATCCCATTTCCATCGACTTACTGAGAGAGGCTCGGCCGGGGGGATCTGGTGGAGCACGCACAGGCAGGAGCCCAGGGCACACTGCCACAGCACATCTACACCAGCGTTCGCTCCAGCTGCACTTCAGGGGAGGATTTATCTCATCCTGGAAAAAAGCTGGGTTCAGTTGAGAGAAAAGCCAGCTTTTGCCAGGCAACAACGCATTTGGGTGCAGAACCAGGCAAGTCGTGGCTGATGGAAGGTGCAATGTGGCACCGTAACCTGGTGCTCACACCCCTTCGAGACCCTTCCCTCACCTGCGATCACGGCCCCTCTGCAGACTCATGTATCCCATTATCACACAGGGTTCTTCCCCTGTTAGGAGTGCTGGATTCCCAGTTTTGCTGGAAAGCTGAGCTCCCCATCACCCCAGAGGAGCAGCTGCTGCCTTCCGCCCCCGCCTCGGCATCCCTGCTCCTCCATGTGCTCTGCGGCAGGGCAGGTTTCCACGCTTTTCTTTCCAGGCTTTCCTTTGCCAAAGGGCAGAGACAGCATTAAGACATCACAAGACGTCCCAGAAGGCTGGGCCGGAGCCAGGCTCCCGCATTGAACACAAACCCTGTCCATGAATAACCTACGAGGTACGAAAGGCTCCATAGCCCAGCTGTCAGGGATACGCATCTCTTTTGCATTTGACTTCACCGAAAGGAAAATCCCAAATTCGCTGCAAACCGCCGTGAAGGTTTTACACATGCCTAAAATGAGCCCATCCTCATATACCCAAAGACGTCCCCGCAGGGAGGTGTCCTGCCCTCGCAGATATTATCACACCGACAGACGCGCTGCCAAGGAGAGCACGCCAAGGGGATGCTTGTACTAAGCCATAATCACGCTGGAGTCGCTTTATTGTCCTTTGAACAGCCTCAGACAGAAGCAAAGAATAAATCCAAATTATTAAACTCCTTAATCACTCCTTGTCACCAAGCACAGAGAGAAGGGATGAGGTTGTGAGCACCATCAGTGGTGGAGCCAGGTAAGAAACCCTGCTATGGGGCTAAGCAAGGGTAAAGATGAGGAACCAGTGATGGCCACCTCTGCCCTGGACATTTGTCCACCACCTGGGTGACCACACCAAGCTTTTGAGGCTTTGAGAGGCTTTTCGGTCCCCACCTCACACGAGCTTTTCATCCTAGTGCCTCCCTCCACTGTATCGTGGGGACAATAGTGCTCCTCTCCTGCACAGGGACGTTACAAGGATAAGCGCGCTGAAGACTGTGAGATGGTGAGACACGTTACTATGGTAACAGGAGTGCCACGTACCTGAGACAGACCTGGAGGAGAAGGCCTCAATAAAAAGAGCAGAGATGTGTAGAAGAACAGGAGACTTATTCCAACCCTTGCCAGCTGGGAGCAGGCACCATGCCATCAACCAAGCTGATGAGTGAGGACACTCCAGAAGAGATCATAGAATCATAGAATCACAGAACCATAGAATGTGTTGGGTCGGAAGGGACCTCTAAAGGCCATCTAGTCCAACCCCCTGCAGTGAGCAGGGACATCTTCAACTAGATCAGGTTGCTCAGAGCCTCATCCAGCCTGGCCTTGAACCCCTCCAGGGATGGGGCCTCCACCACCTCTCTGGGCCACCTGGGCCAGTGTCTCACCACCCTCAGTGGAAAGAACTTCTTCCTAATGGCTAATCTAAACATGCCCTGCTCTAGTGTAAAACCATAGATAAAGCAGATGAGATGGGAGAGGCAGATCAGCTCTGCTGGGAGTCTCCTCCCTGCTCAGGAGGGACAGATGGACACAGGACCACCTGCAGCACCCCAGTGTGACTTCGCTGGGTGGGAAACCAGCAGGAAAGCCAACAAGTTGGCTGACACTTAAGGAGATGATGTCCCCAAGCTCATCTACTACAGAGCACATTAAACTAGCCTGGGTACCGTGTCCACGGCAGGGAAGAATAAGGCAACAGTGTGGTGAGGGAAGGATGGTTTGAGACCCACGGGTACCCTGGAGGGTCTGGGGAAGCTAAGGCTTGTCCCTGGCATAGGGACAACTGCAGATGCATCCCATGGCTTTGAAGTCTCCTGTTCCCCACCTTACTCCTCATTCCTACTGCCACAGATTCACAGGCACATCCGATGTTCAGTCATTGAGACCAACCTTCTCAGCACCACAGGCCACTTCATCTCCCCCAGTTCCCCAATACCTCATGTGGGAACGAAGCATCCCTCAAACCATCCAGTCTCCACGAAACCCCACCATTTCCTTAAAGCTTTGCTCACATGGTTAATCACACTGCCTGCTCGAAGCACCAGCCTCATTTCTCATCCAACTCCCTCCCAGCCACTTCTTCCCTCTGGTACCCTTATTTCACTGCATGTTTTGCTCTTCCAGAGATGCTCACACTGGAATAAAACCACCTCACAACCTTCTTTTTGAGGAGATGAATAGCACCAACTCTTTTTCCCCCTGTCAGACGCTTTCTCCTGTTCACCCATCGCTAAAAAATATAACGTAAAAGGATCTATCCTGCATCCCTTCCAAAGGGTGATGCTTAATAAGTTGTGTTTTTTCTCCTCACCTGCACAAAAATTGCTCACACAGGTGTTTCAGGGCTTGCAAAAGGGACATTTTTATCATTTAATCATTGAGGGTTTTCAAATCCCTTAATTACATGCAATTCATAGTGGTTTGAAGAAGCCAAACAGCATCGGCAACTTCTGTAACAATCGACACAAAAGCGTCTTCCAAGTGTCTCTTTTATGTGGTTTTGCCCAAAATCATGGCAGAGAGATAAAGTTCTGTAATTTATTTCCACTAATATAGTCAGGCAGCAATTGATGTTTTTTATGAGGGTGAATATGTCTGTGGGATGTACTAATGTTTATAGGCTGGTAAATTTGATTTATATGGAATAGTCACCATTGCTATTGGTAAAGGCCCAGTGTTTCTAGGAGAGCTAATATGATTTGCATTGATGAGATTAATGTCAATTAAGCACTCCCAGGTCTGCAGAGCGCAGCTGATGTGATTTCCACCCGCTCTAACCCCAGCGGGCGAAGGGGCTGTTCGCTTTGAGGGCAGCGAGCGAGTGTTTGACCCTGTGAGAGACGGACTGTAAATTCCCTGAGGAGGGGCAGAAGGCCCTCTAAGCCTTCCATGGAATACCTCAAACACTCACAAGGGAATAAATAATGCAGGCCTGGACTTCAAAGAACTGATAAGGCAAACACTTCTGGCGCCTGAAAGTGTGGGAGAACTGTCTTGGGAAGACAGGATAGTTCTGCCACTCGTGTGGTGAGCTTGCTAGTTCTCAGTTCTCAAGGCCATTGTGTCCGATAAGTGACCTTTGCTTCATTATCCGCGAAATGCATATGAAAGCGCACACCCCTGCATATGCTAATGAAGATTATAGAGATCATGCTAAACATGTATGACCATGGCACTCGTCTCTCCACCCAAATCATGCTACACTTCACCTGGGAGAAGAGAAACCTGAGACGAGGCTGTCCTCAGCAAGGGGGGTGGACCGTGCTAATTCAGCAAGCATAAAAGGGGAAAATAGGTGCCCCTAGGGGGGAACAAAGAAGAAACAAGAAGATAGTGCCCGGGAAGATTCTTCCCAGGAAAGAAGACCATGCCTGGGAGGATTCTTCCCAAGAAAGAAGACGATTATGCCTGGGAAGATTCCCTGGAAAAGACGCTGGAACCAGGACCGGTGATCTCTTTCTTTCTGTCTTTTTCTCTGTCTTTTCCTTTCTCTATCCCTCAGTTTCTCTTTTCTCTTAGAATTGCTAAGTAACGGTTAGAGTTGTTAAGTAACGACCTTAAGTACCGCTTGCCATAAGTTGTCCTATACCTGCTGTTAACTAACAGTATGCGTACCCCACCACTTGCCATAATTTTGTATATATACCTAACCAATTACTGTGGACATGTTAAGACCTATACTAACCATTTTGGTAAGCTAATAAATGTTTCTGTATGGACCTTGAGATTTATCTCACCTTAGTCCGCACCGTTGAGAATTTACGAATCTGAAGTCACTTACCCCCCCTCTTTCCTGAGAGTGGGACATGACAGACCTCAACAAGCACAAACCTCCAGGGATTTCATCGCCCTTGCCAGTCCCAGCCCCAGAAATACCAGTTCTGCTCATCAGGAAGAGATTTTGGCTCCGCTCGGCTCCTGCCCCTCTCGTTTAAGGCGATGGAATTTAACGGGAAGGGCACAGCATGGCCACGCACACCGCGGCGTAGGGCAGGAGCATCCTCTGGATGTGTCCGCGGGCCCCTCCGTGTCCGGTGGACAGAGGGAAGGTGCAGAAGGGACTTTCTGGCTCCAGCAGCTCCGCCTGCGCTCAGGGACAGTCCGATCACGGTGGTGTTTCAGTGCCCTCTTGTGCCCAAGCACAGAGGGGTTATGGAGGGGCTGAGCCCGGAGAGATGCTGAGCTCTCCCCGGTGAATTTGGGAAGAGGGGAGAATGTTTTCCACGGGGATAAACCCCCTTAGCATGACCCTGACCTAATGCCTGAAACCCATCAAGAGATAAAACCACATAAAAATGAGGCTTAATGCTTTTATATACCAGGTGCCTTGGATCGCAAGGGAGGTGCCCCATAGCGGGGAAGGTAGGGGGGACTTGGGGTGGCTCCCTGTGAAGGTGGCACAGGGAGCAGCCCATCGCTGCTGGAGAGGCGTGGGAGGAACCGATGGGGCTGGAAATGATGTCGGGGATCTGCCGGGAGACCCGGCTCAGCTGCTAGCCTGGGTGCAGCTTCCCGGCACGGTATATCCAGGATTTTTGGCATTAACAGGCTGTCTTAAGCTGATTCTACCGCTGCTCCTTTCCCCCTCAAAGCATCTTGGCTCACCTGGAAAACACGGAATTTGTCCCAGCTCTGTCCCACGGCACCAAAAGCCCTCTGAGCTCAGCCTTTGCCACCTGTCCCACGGGGACGCAGGGGACCGAGAGGAGTTGTCCCCCACCTCCAGGCAACACAACCCGTCCCGAGCGCATCACACAGCCTTTTAGTGGTGGATGGAGTTCGACAGGCTCCAGAGCCAGCCTGAAAGCTTACAGCCGCCGAACAACAACGGAATGGCGAGATGACAAACTCAATCTCATTACAGCTCAGAGAAGGTTAAACAGAAGCCGTCTTCCCAGCATCGCTTTAAATCCTCCTGATGGGGAAACCTTCCCTCCACAGGTAAATAATTTAAAACCTGAGTTATCTGGCCGATTACTCAAAGCTTAATCGTGTGCCTTATGTGAGGTGTTAGGCAGAGCTGTGTCACAGGTTGGACCCAGATGGAGCTGGGATAGACTGGGGTAGGCGTGGGCTTGCAAAGACTCGTGGTTGGATGAAGATTTTGCAGCAGGCAGCCTGGGGATGACATGAAAAGCAGATCGTTTTCTTCTCAAATGAGAAACACATCTGCTCAGGCGAAGGGAGGGATGTCTATCTGCTCGCCCCAGGACCTGCATCCACACTGCTGGGAGTCTTCCACCAGCAATCAGCTCAAGCTGTGGAGCCCTGAGGTGTTGAAGGCCACCAAGAAGCCAGCGGTCCTACAGCTGGGAGGGGAAATTGTCCCCAGCGATGTCACCCTGCCAGGAAGGGAAAACCAGGGGCTGTCCGTGGATTCATGGGCCAAGGCCGCAGCTGCCCGGGGAGCAATGGGGCAATGGATGGCCCAGAGGCAGAGCAGGCTCACATCCAACACATCTGCAAGACACAAGGTGGTCACAGCTGGAGGCTGCTGGTGGGATGAAGCACTGCAGGGTTGTACCTGGTGGTGGTGCAGTCCCACACGTGGTGGGAGTGGGCTTGATATATCAAGCTCTCTGCTGTGAAATGTCCCTACCACCCAAGCTTCTACATTAGTCGTGAACCAAAGCCGTCTTCATCTCACTGTCTTCAGTAACTTGTTGCTTTAACGCTCTCTTGGGAGCCACTGGTGCCTGGGAAGGAGTCTAACACATAAAGAGCACATCCACGGCTTGCACCAGACCAACTACTTCAGTCCCCCAAGAAATGAAACCTAACAATGGTGGAATCTGCAAAATCCAGATTTTGGTTGGTGGTTCTCTAGTGGTTCCCCTCGGTCCTTCCTCTGGAGCACACCTTGTTTTGGAGATCTCTTCAGCCATCTTGGCCCTGGGGGCTCTGTGCCTTTCCTCAACATGGTCAAGGCTGCTCATCAAACAATATTGGTCCCTGCTGCCTTCCTCTGCCACCCATGACTGTCCGTCTGGGGGATTCTTCCATCTCCCAGGAGTGTTACTGTGATAGGGTAAATACCTCCCTTCCATCCCCAAAGTATGAGTTGGCCACCAGCATGGGTTTGCAATTTCTATGTTAATTGTATCTGCCTCCCGGGACTGTGCTGACCTCCAGAAGGGGAGGTTTAATTGAAAAATATGCAAAGGATGCTCCTGACTTTTCATCCAGAGAGGAAGCTTCCCCTGGTCTGTACAGACAGCTGAGAACAAGCAGCCTTCCCAGAGAGGCACTGAGCCTCACCTACGCTGACGAACGGGTCTCACTAATTAGGCTTCAGCTTGTGCCACATAATAGGAGAAGAAACCAGGGTAATCACGTTTGCTCCCAGCTGACAAAGAGAAGATCCTTTAATCAGCATCCTCTGGGCTTTGACCCCGTGCTAATGATCTGGTACCTGATGGGATGCTGGAAAAGTTCAAAATTTTAAGAGGAACTCCAGCAAAGTAATCATTGAGGTCTCCACGCCTCCGAAAACATCACAAGAGGAGATTAAAAACAGCATCCGAGTAAATGGAGAAGATGGTGTGGTGCCTAGTGCTCCTGGGAGCTCCAGACTTTCTGCATTAAGGGAAAAAGGAAAGTAGGATTTTTCCCAAGCGCCTGCTTGATCCCTGGAGATGGACTGAAACAGAGGAACTGCTAAAACCGACAAAGCTCTTGGGCAACAAATCGATTGCAAAGATGCCCCCAGTAGGGACCGGAGACACCCACGGAGATGTTCCCGCACAGCCGGGCTCTGCTTTCCTGCTGGGAAACCAGTGCTGTGATTTATTGGCAACCTCTGCCCTGTGCAGGGAAATCTCCTGCCGGCAGCAGCAGGGCCAGGCGGGTTGGGAGGGAGCCTTTCCCACTGCAACAGGGGTGGGAAAACTGGGGAAAAGGGAAAAGAAACAACTTGCTGAAGGTCATTCAGCAAACCAGGGATGAGAGGAGGACCCGGCATCCTGGCTGGTGGCGCATGCTTGTCCCCAGGCCCTGCGGTTTTCCGTGCGCTCACGGGAAGACGACAGGAAAGAAAATGGAGCTGGAAAAGCAATAAAGCCGTAATCCTCACAATCCTTGTCTTCTTTCCCGAAAGCCCATTGCTTCTGCAAGGGCCCTGCGGCATCGCAGCAGGATGTCTTGTACCTACCAACTGCATTGCAGAGCGCACACAAATTAAATCGCTGTTGTGCTGGCGTTTCTTCATCTTAAACCTTTTGTTTAGCTACCTTATTTCCAGAAGTTTATTCAGGTTTAGGAGCACCTCCTACATTTCAGCAAAAGAAAAAAAAAAAAAAAAACAAAACAAAACCCAAGAGGTGAGGATTCTCTGGTTTAGACTCCTTTCCTATCTACGAATAGGAAAAGCAGCTCTGCACCCTGGAGAATGGTTTTCCTATGGGAAAGGGAACTGGTGCCCAGCACAGCCCAGTCCGAAACAAAGCAGGAAAATCCTCCCAGAGAATTGCACAGATGAACAGCAGAGCCATGCGTGTCCTCCACGGGAATGAACACCCATCGTCGCTGCCATCCCCTTGGGCTGAGAAGCCACCAGGAATGAGACCGGGACAAAGTCCTGCCGAGGAGTTAAGCCCTGTAGGAAGGAAAGGGCTGAAAGAAGCCTTTTTTGACCCATTAATAGTAGGAATTCTGCTCAGGGGAAGGCCTTGAGTGACAACCGCAATGCAAAGAGGCTTCACCATCACCTTTAGATGGGTTTTGCCTGTCCCTGCTGCCTGGGACACTGTTGTGAAGCCACCAGAGGGGAAAGACATCATTTACTGCCCATCCTGGTGCCTTCACCGAACAGGCAGGGACCACAGAGTGCTCAGATTGCCCCAAAATCCTAGAAACCTCCCCAAAACCACTGGCAAACTTGCTGGGATGGCAGACAGCGACTAAATCCGACGAAAAGCCCAGAGAGATCGACTCATCAGGCAGATAACTCCCGGTGCACGGAGCGCGGTCCCCAAGCATCGCTCACCGCCCCGTGCCACCACCGAGAAGCTCCCGCGCTGGAGCAGTATTTCAACCTTTCCTGGCATTTCATTAAGGGTTGTTAGCGGCTCTGTAAACGCCACCGGAGCAGGGTTTCATGTTCTGCTTAATGAAGTGTCAGTGCTTCTGAAGGGAAGATACGTGTTTTACTAATGGTTTAAAGCTGCTGTGGAAGCGCGCAGGCAGGGAGGGAGAGCCGGAGGGTTTGGAAACCTGGGTGAGGGCAATCCCAGCACCAACTGCCCCAAAACCTCGTTTCGACCTCATTTCATCCCCATTTCATCCAGGGACCGGGGTCCTCCAGTGGGACCGAGTCAAACAGCGGGGATGCAGATGTAATTTAACAGGAAAATTTGCTTTTTTTGGTGCTTTGCTCCATCTAGTGCCAACGGAGTGAGGCTCAAAGGGGACACAGGTGTCGGTGGTACCTTCTGGAGCACTTTTGGGAAGACACTGGGGAAGCCACCTTGTTCCATGGACGTTCTCCCCCAGCACCATGTCCCTCCCCTGGTCTCCGTGGGGAGCAGCCCTGGCTTGGGGGCTGCTCTGGGGAGGAATGACCCCACTCCCAGCCCCACAGGATGAATAATAAACCAAAAATAAGCCCAGACGCTGGTCCAGCTCCACATCCCCGGCACGGGGGGATCGGCAGATGCAGAGGTCAAGCCCCAGACCAGCACCAACACATTTTGCGGGGACAAGAGCACCCCACAGCACCACCCATTTTCTGCAAGCAGGCAGAGCTCTGCTCTCATCCCAGTTCCAGCACGGGCAGCCAGACTGGTTGAACTGGGCACAGCCAGGCATCCTGCCAGCCCAGGGCTGGATGGGGCAGGTCACTGGGGGACGGGGCTGAGCGCTTGTGTCCTGCCTGGCCAGAAAGCGGTGGTGGCAAAGAGGGGAGGGGGGATGTGTCTGCCTGGTCAGGAGGGTCAGCGGCCACGAGATGACTGTTCTGGTGATGGAAATGGAGCAGCAAGGGCAGAGAGGGGGGACAAAAAGGAGAGAAAAAGGATGCAAAGACCAAGGAAACGGAGCTGGTCAGCTGCGGCCGAGGGTCTCAGAGCCAGAGCTGGGGGGAAAAGGAAAGGAGAGGGGCTGAGCCAAGCCCCAGAGGGGTGACAAACCTCGTCCCGGCTTAGGTGGGGGTATACCGGACTGGGTAAGAGCAGAGAAAGCCCCCCGGGGCCGAGTGATGGCCCTCACAAGCTTGAGTGCACCCACATCAGGCCCTGCCCCACACCAGGCTCTACACTGGGCCCTGCTCCTGCCCTGCCCCACACCAGGCTCTACACAGGGCCCTGCTCCTACCCTGCCCCACATCAGGCTCTATACTGGGCCCTACTCCTGCCTTGCCCCATGCCAGGCCCT
>VYZM01017382.1:196803-211585 GCA_013398915.1 Dromas ardeola | reverse complement strand
CGCCTCAGGGCCTGGGGCAGCGGCGGCTGGGCCTCCGCCGGCTCCCGGAGCCGCCCCGCCGTGCCCCTCTCCCGGGAGCCCGGCCTCCACCGGGGCTTAAATCCCCGGTAATGTGGTTTTCCTGCCGTTTTTAGTTAGGATACCTCCCCGCCTTCCCCTCCTCTGGCTTTCCCCCACACACTTCCCCGGTAAAAGTTAGGGCAGCGTCGCCGAGCGCGTCCCCTCCGCCACAGCCAGCCATGGCCGGTGGCTGCCTGGCAGCAGCAGCCGGTGCCCGGCCCCGTTACCCGCTGGAGCGGAGGAATCCTGAGGCCGCCGACCCAGCTCCGGCCCCGCAGCCATTTCCCATTGCACCCAGCGGCCTCGAAACCTGGCCATCTGCGTCTCCGGCGAAGGCGGCCCCGCAGCGTTGTGGGTGCGTGTCTTCCACCCGCGGAGACGGTGAGGCGGTGGACAAGGTGAGCACACCCTCGCTAATATTGGGGGAAACTACGTCTATCCTCAAAAAGCAAGAGAAACCACTCATTTTCCAGCCGGAACATCTGTTATAGGAAGTATATTCTGACATACGCTCAAGTTTCCACCTCCCGCTTGCCCCCACAGCTTACCAATTCACTTTTACGTGCGGGGTGGTTATTTTGGTTATTAGGTTTCTGGTGTAAAACACCAGTTTTCCAGGCAGGCTTGAAATGGAGGAGCCCGGTTGTGCAATATGTTCTCAACTGCCACTGATCGCCTCCTCCAGAGCTGCCGCCTTAATTTGCTTAAATTAAAACTTGAGAAAAAAATCAAGCCGAGGGAATTCCCAGCTTGTGGGCTTCATTAATACAAGATGAGGAAACAACTGCCCGCCATAGCCTTAAAAACACCCTAAAGCCTGGCAGTGAAAACTGAGATGGCACAGCCGAGGCTGATCTGAGCATGAATTGAAGGTAACTCGACTTGGAGGCGTTTCGGGCCGGGCAGACGCTGACCTTGCATGCGGCAGGTTGCAAAATCTAACCGGGAAGCTGGAGCCTGACAGGAGCAGCCGGGAGCTGCTCACCGCCCCGGGTAAACAGGCCGACATATGCTTGTTTTTTCCGCCCCCCTGCTCTGTTGCTGGCCGTTAACGCCGTGATGGCAGCAGGTGTTGGGAGCGCAGGGCGATGTACATCGAGTGTACATCATCGTAGTATGCTGGTGGAAGAGGTGGCTGGGTCAGCAGGGCTGGTTGAGCCCCGGGGCTGGTGGCAAGCACTGTGCCTCGTGTCTGGCCACGAGTTGCGTCTGGCTAGCCGCTTGCTGGCAGGGCTGCCTGCGCCTGGGAGGGGAGAGCGGGTGTGATCCAGAGGGTCTGTCCTTTGTTTTGCAATTCCCAGGCTGGGGAAAACAGCCCCTCCCCTCCCAGTGGCCATCCCTGCCATACCCGGAGGACTTCCCTGCTTCGTTATGCCCTGGCTTAATGAAGTGCTTCATTATTTGGGCACTAGGAGACTCAACAGGCCTCATCCACGCCAGCGAGTGCTTAGGGGCTTTTTAATCACTGGATTATTAAACACATGCTCGTCCTTTTGACATCCTTGCGTGCCTGCTGGTTATTTACTGGCGGCTCAGGCAGGGAATTCAAGGGGATGATTTCTTTGGGGAGTTCCTTTTGGGACCGATTTGGGACCCTTTTGGGAGCTGACGTTTCCAGAGCAGCCAGGCGCCGGCGACGTGCCTGGAGCAGGAAGGAGAGGGGTTTTTTCCAGGAGGAGGATGGTCAGCTAAGCTCCATCAGGCTGCTTGGCAGCAGGTCTGCCCGCAGAGCCCCTGTCCTGGTCCCTGTCCCTGTGCTGGTGGCAGCACGGCGGCCAAGCCTGAATCGCAGCCCCCAGCATCCAGGTTGTGCCAGCTGGTGTAGATTCAGCGAGAAGGAGCGTCTCTTCTGTTTATTCAGGTGCTAGTTTCAGGCTTAGGAAAGGTTTTTCCTGAGTTATCGGGTTGATGCTGTGGCAGGGAGCGAGTTTGGCTCCATGTGGTGGAGATGGGACTGTGCAAAGCGACTCTCTGGCCTTGACGCTACCCCGTGCTGATGCTTTGCTGGTGCACAGAGGTGACAAAAAGTAGCTTCGTTAGGTGATAAAAGGGCTTCGTTGGCACTTGCTGATGAGAAGGAGCCTGGTTTCCGTGGGATGGGAGGGCTGCTGTGGTCCAAGCAGCTCTTAACCCTGACAGCAGCTGTGGCTCGGTGATCCTGTCCCCAGGCAGGCAGGAGTGTGAAAGAAAGTAAGGTCCGGGGAGACCTTAGAGCAGGCCTACACTGGGACCTTATAGCGACTTTCCAGTATCTGAAGGGGCCTACAAGAAAGCTGTAGAGGGACTTTTTCAAGGGCACATAGTGATAGGACAAGGGGTAATGGCTTCAAACTGGAAGAGGGGAGATTGAGATGAGATCTGAGGAAGAAATTCTTGGCTGTGAGGGTGGTGAGCCCCTGGCCCAGGTTGCCCAGAGGAGCTGTGGCTGCCCCATCCCTGGAGGGGTTCAAGGCCAGGTTGGACGGGGCTTGGAGCAACCTGGGCTGGTGGGAGGTGTCCCTGCCCAGGGCAGGGGGGTGGCACTGGGTGGGCTTTAAGGTCCCTTCCAACCCAAACCATTTTATGAAAGTCGTGCTTCATGGAGAAACCTGTGCAGACAGCTGGGACGGAGGAGCTGGAAAAGTGCAGATCCCTGATACAGAGCCAGGTGAAAGGTGGGGTGGCCCGGACATGTCGGAGAGGGTGTAGTGCAGCATGAGAGAGATCCGCCCGATTCTCTTGGAAGCGGAGGGAAATGGTTTTCCTGCTCATCAGGTGATTGGGGTTGGCTCAAAGAGGGCCTGGAGGGAATGGCCAGGCTGGAGCTGCACCAGAAAGCTGTGATGCTGCTTGGGCTGGGTGACCCCACCCTTCCCAAGGGAGATGGTTTCCAAGGCAGGTTTCATCACAGAATGAGCCTTGAATTAATTTAAGCGATGATACGAAGCAGATGAACGCTGTCCTCTTGGAGCAAGAGGGAGGAAGGCAACATTGGAGACTAGAGCACCCTTTGTTTCTCCTGGGGAAACGTGACAGTGAACCTCTAGGTGGACATCTCCAAAACTTGCTGTTGAAGGCCCTCACTCCATCTTCCTCCACAGGACTTTCTCAGGAGCTCTCAGAGCCGTTCCCTGGGCAGTTTAGAGCTGCAGCAGCGCCAAAGGCAGTGTTTTATGCCAGGCACCTCTCTGTGCTCTTCCCGTGTGTGCCTCCATGCTGTGTTAGCAGCTGCTGGAGTTTCAGGTGGGAACTCAACACCTTTGTTCTGTGTTCCTGCTTGCGTTAATGCCCGTGTTATGATTTGAATCCCCATGACCTTTCCTTTCTCTGACCTGTAACATCTGCAGCTTCAGATGTGAGGCAGCAGACGGGCAGGTTTTTCTGGACCCAGACATCTCTGTTGGTGCTTGAAACGTTGCCAGCACGTGCCCTAAATCTGCTCGGTCTCTTTGCCTGTTGGTTTGCCCTTCTCCCTTTAATTTACTACTTCCTCATCTACGGTTTTTAGCTGAGAAGCGACCCGACTCCTGGAGCTCCTCCTGTACCAAAATATGGCAGGTGTTCCAAGTGTGATGAGCTGCACTGGGGCAGTTTGGGGGCTTGCTGGGAGCAAGGTGCTGCATGAGGGCTTGCAGCGTGCAACAGCATCTCGACGACAACACCAGCTCTGGGATGGAGATCTCCACCAACGCAAACCCAGGCTCTTCCCGACACACTCTCAAGAGGGATTTGCTCACAGTTAAGACCGAAAAAAGAGGGGGAAAGCACCCTTTTGGGGTGTGCTGGGTGGGCTCAGTTGGTCCTGATCCATGCAAAGCCTTGGGCTGAGCGGTGGCTTTAAGCAGCTGACCTCTCCTTGAGACCAGCCTGGTGCAGAGCTCAAATCCCACTTGAACAGGCTTTGCTTTTAGCATTTGTCCTAGTGGGAAGCGCTGCCGTTCGGGCATGTGGGGAGGAACTTGCAGGAAGAGCCGTTGTCGCCTGGCACCTGTCCAGGGCTTTGCTCCCAAAGCCCCGGGCGAGGATGCATGTGGGCTCTCGCTCTCTGACTGTTGGTATGTACGAAGTTGGATCGCGCCTTTTGGGACGGAGCAAAATGGGACGTGCGTCGGGAAGAGTGTTTCCCCTCTCGTCGGGAGCCGCAGAAAAAGAGCTGCGGTCTTGGAAGGAAGATGAAGAGAGGCTCTCAAGCTGTTTTCTGAAATGCTGCTTTTCTTCAAGCTCGCTCTTCAGCCTGGCTTCTTGCAGATCCATCCTGTGATTTATTGCTCCCCTTGTTTCTCCTTTCTGCTACCAGCCTTCGATTTCTGGCCCGCCCTTCCTCAAGAAGGGGCCTTTGGCAGGCGGGGAGGCTCCTGTCATGCCAACGAACATCCATCGGGAAGCCGTCCAGCCTCCCATTGGATCCAACTGAAGTTGACTCTCAACAGAGCTCCCCAAACGCAAGCGGCCTGTGCGTTGACCTGGGATGAACCACTAAACCACAGCCAGCCCCGTTCGTTCCTTCGCCTTTGGCAGGGAACAGAAACAAGCTGTTTTCTGTCTCGTTTCCAAACGGCTCTGCTCGTTCTCCACGGGGAAGGCTGGATGAGGTCCAGCTTGTTCCTCGGAACTGAGCTTGCGAGGTTTGCCCTTTGTCCGCCCCACTGGCAGGGGCAGTGGGGCAGGGAGGGGAGGACAGGGCAGCACCTGGAGGGGACGGGTGAAGAGGGGTGGACGGAGGGCCCGAGGGGTGTTGTCAGCCAGGAAGGAGCTAGGGAAAGTCTCCTTGGTTTGAGACGGTTTAATAAAATTTCCCTAATTTAAGCCTCCTTACATCCTGCTGATTTCCAGGGCTTCTGAAGGGGGCTGGAGGCAGGTTTCACCCCGCCGGGGCTGTAATGCTTCTTCGTGGCTTAGCCAGAGATTTAAGGCTGTGCCGTGCTTGTGTGAGTCGATTCTTAGAAGCCTGCAGCCTTCGGGGAGCTGAGGCTGCCCCAGACAGGGATGCAGGCGCTGGTTGAACACAAGGCAGAGGCTGGCCCTGCTTTGCCAAGAGGCTTCTCCATTAGCAATTTGCAAATCTTGAGAGTAAACTGAGGGGCGGAGGGAGGGGAAAACATCCGCTTGGAGGATTCTGCCTTGCCTTTTTTTTGCTCGTCCAAGTGATCAAATGCGGGTCCCTGGTGGGCTGGAGCTCGCTCTCCCGGCAGCTTAACTGTGGCTGATGGTTCTCAGATGTTTGTGGAGGGAGGTGGCGTTAGAGTCTTAAGTGTGACAGTTCCGTTCATCCTTGCACTGAACTCTCCCTGCCAACAGAATTGTCCCCTCTTCTTGCAACCGAGCAGTCTCTCGCCCCCCGAAGAGCAGATGGACACACAGGAGACCTTGCACAAGGTGCTCTCGCTTACGCAGAGCAGTCAAAGACTTTCTCAGCCGACTTCAGCCAGCCTCCAAATCTCTCATTTCAGGGACAGATCAGAAATGCGACCCGTGGAGTGGCAGAAGGAGATAGGAGAGACCTTGGGGCATGGTGGTGGTGAGAGCTGCCCTGGCCGAAGGACGGGAGCTGGTCGTGGCCACGTCACCTCTTAATCCAAGCGAGCTGCTGGTGGCTTTCCTCTGTCTGCGTGCTTTGGGAAGGAGTTGTGTTGTTGTATGTTGTCACATAGGGAACCTGCCTGACCACAGACCAGTTTCCCCGTGACACTGGCCGTGGTCTCCTGCATGGGCTTGAGAAACACCCAGGGGTAAGGGTTTCCTTGAAAGCTGTCTGTCTTCTCCATGCTCCTGATGGCTGTAGGGAGCTGCAGGTGACTGTGTGCAGCTTCAGCACAATGCAGCTTTTCCTGGGGCGCTCTGATTCCTGATAAAAAGTTTCACAGCCTCTTCTCACGGCTTATCTGTTCTCCAGAAGCCCTCGTAGGTGAGTCAGCACGGTTACGAGACCGCAGTCCTCTTGTAGCCACGCTGCACTGGCAGACAGTATTTACCCACTGCCTGTGTATTTTAATTTTGCAGAGGGTGTGGATCTCGGTGCTGCCTCCTCCACAGAGGATTTCTTGATAAACCCAGAGAAACGGCTCTTGCCTTGTGATTTTTGGCAATAGAGGAGGTGCTGCTGGCCGCGGTTGGCTCTTGGCGATGCCGGTGCAGTCCCGCTTGTCATGAGGAGTTGCGCAAATGTGGCCGATCAAAAGGAGAGAAACATCTGGGGGCTGTTAGGAGGCAGAAACAGGCTCCTGCCTTGTAGCAAGGGCAGATTAGCGAGCCCAGGCTCTGGAAGCGCTGCTTCGAAGGAAGGCTGAGCAAAGGCAGAGACAGCATTTGGTTGGGAAATGTGCTCTGCTCGCGCTTTTTGTGCGTGTTTTTGAACTTCCACATGCGGCACTAATCCTGTGCCCTGCTGCTGCTTGAATTCCCAGCTGCAATACGCTTCTCAATGCAGCGCTTGGTATGTTTTCAGCATCTCCTGCTTGCAGAGATACCTGTGGCCTCGGGCTCCAGAGGGGGAGCAACTTGAGCTCTTGATTTTTGCATTTACCAGCATTCTGGGGAGGAAGTGAGTGTTTTCGTTCCAGCTGCCATCAAACCAACCCCCCCCACCCCAGGTCTGAGCCTGCCCGTAAAAGCTGCAGAGGACAAGCAGGCTGCAGCTGCTCCCAGCCCTCCTGTACCTGGGCTTAACACTGAAATTAATGCCCACATGCAGATAAGCTCGTCAGCCCATGGCATGGCCTTGCCAGGCTCCTTTGGGATAGCGAGGCAGCTTTGTTAGCTTCCACAGTACGGCCGTGTGCCCCAACTCCATTCTCAGGGCGGTGGGAGGGGAGCCGTGGGGGCTGTCCTGGCACGTCGAGGAGCCTGCGGCAGGGCAGAAATGTTGCTCTGCTGGCTTGGTGGCTCTCCCAGCCTCGTATCTTGGCAGTGTGGAGCTTGAGGATCAAAGGATCCTGGGTGGCTCTTGGCTTGGGCCACCGGTGAAGGAGGCTGGAGCATGTAGGGGTGGCCAGTGGGTCATGGTGGGGTGCTCTGACCAATTGTTGGGGGTCCTGGGGGGCTGCGTAGGGTGTAGACCTGGTGGCACCTGCGAGCCAGCAATGCAGGTGCTGTCTTGCCGAGCTGCTCTGCTCCAGGGGATGGGGAGGGGCTGTGAGTGCTGCCCTGGGTCAGGACCCCTTGCGGGAGTCGTTGGGTATCGTGTCGTGGCTTGTAAATGGCCTTTCTGGGTCCCTGGAAGGGGAAGGACAGCGGCTGGCATGCTGGCAAGGGTTGAGCTCTTGCCTCCATCCCTTGTGCCCAGGAGCTCGGCTTCCTTCCTGCCTGCCGGCCTTGTGACCGGTGCTGTTAGGAAGCGGGATTGCCCTGCTCCCCTCCCAGGCATTGCGTCTGCCAGCACTGGCGCTTTCCGGAGAGGAACCCATGGCACAACCCACGCCGCAGCCTCTGATGTCCCCAGGGGGATGACTTTGCAGGCACTGACCCTCGTGATGCTCCAGGTCCAATGTCTCCTGCTGCATGGCGGTGGCTCAGGGCCACACATGGCTTCGGCTCCGTGCCGGCTGGCAGGCTGGGCTTCCCCTGCGGTCAGTGGCTTCTGCTCATCCTGGTTCTGCTTTCCCATCACTCTTCCTGCAGCAAGGAAGGCTGCAGCTCCTGATGTCCTTCCCTCCTCCCTGCCCTGTCCCTCACCCGCACCTCAGGGCAGGTTACAGCCTTGGAAATCTCTCCCGAGGAAGAAGCGAGAGGGCAGATGGCATCCGCTGGTCCCCAGCAAAGGTCGGGCCCCCTCGCAGGGCAGTGTTTAACGTACACTCTTCCTCTTTTCTCTTCCCCGCTAGCGCCCCGGGATGCCGCCCGGCGGCCGGATGCCCATGGCAGGGCTGCAGGTGGGACCACCAGGAGCTCCCCCCTATGGAGCAGCCTCCCCGATGAGGCCCGGCCTGCCCCAGTCGATGATGGACCCCTTCAGGAAGCGCCTGCTGACCCCCCAGGCACAGCCGCCGCTGGCCACCCAGAGGAGAGGGTAAGGGGCCGGCGCTCTCCTGCTGCAGGACGGACACCCACGGCAGGCTGGAGGGGGGAGTTTGGCCCACTGGGTCCCGGTTGAGAGCTGCAGCTCCCGGCCCTGCTGCAGAGGGACGAGCTGCCTGCGGCGGGGTGGAAGCCAGCAGGGCTTGTCTGCAGCCTCCCCCCCGGCTGGCGCCGCTGGCAGTGAGGAACTTGCCAGAGCTCGGGGTGGGATGTTTTGTGATGATGGGGGCAAAGATCACTGGGCTCGCAGTTTCCCTGCGCTCTGATCTCCACGCCAGTAACTGAAAAGCCTCACTGCATGCATTTGTGCTTGTCAGAAGCCCCAGCACCGGCTCCCTGGGGTCTTTCCCCTTCTCACAGGGGTTGGTGCTGGCTCTGGCAGGCACAGACGCGGGTGGAAAGGGGGGACGGGGGTGGCAGGTTGTGGAGACGCTTCCCAGAGCTGCCGTCTCGGTAGGACTGTTTGTTGTCGCTGGTCTCAGTGAGCCGCAGGGCTCTGCCAGCAGCTCCTCGCTTGTTTACAACGCTGCTAATCCCTTTGCTCAGTTTGTTTTCCATGAGGGCTTCTTGATTACAGCAGGCTGTTTCTCAGGGCAGGGGCCCTTGGTCCTAATGGATACTCAGGTCCTGTTCCCTGCCCTGGTTGTGTAGCGGGGCCGGCGGCTGACAGCTTGGTTGGCTCCGTGATCCCTCTGCAGGGAGTCGCAGCCTCCGCACAGCGACTGTGCATCCCTTTGGTGCTCCAGAGCAAGCTGGGGATTAAGGACGAGGGGCAGCTTGCCACTGAGCAAGGACGTCAGCAAGCCGATAAATCTGCGGCTTCATTCCTGGGGGCCGGCTGCCTGGGATCAGCCATGCTCGGCTGGTCGAGCATCCTCGCTCCCGGCTGGCTGCGGATCAAGGGATCAGGAACTGCCGGCTGCTAATGGGGTGGCCAAACCCTGCAGGAAGCATTTAATGCAGTGAGAAGAGCTCAAAGAAGTGCTGTGACTCCCCCTCTTAGCTAGGGCTGCCCTCCTGACCTGTCCCGCGCCAGCAGCCGTGGGGCAGCCGGCGTACCTTGGACACCTCGTGATGGCAGCAGGAATGCCCGCGTTTGCTGCCCTGCTGCTTCACATGCTGCCAAAGGAAAGGAGCGTCCCTTTGCGTGCTGGACTCTGCCCCGTCTCTTCCATGTGCAGCGGAATGGGAGGAAAGTCTTTCCCTGTGTATCCAGGCATTGAGCGTGAATTTAGTGGGGTGTCGGGGTGGGCTCAGGCTGAGGGGGCGCCTGCAGCGTGCGGGATGGGAGGAGAGCATAGGGCCCTCTGGTCTGACAGGGTGCTACAAGCTTGGGGAGAGCTAAAATGACTCTAAGCAAGGCTGCAGCCATTCTGTGGCTCTAGAAGCTTCCTCTCCCCGCGATGATTTCGGCCCCACCGTGGCAAGGTTTATTTGTTTTAAGCTGTTTTTAAGTGAGTTCCTGGAACTGGGCTTTGGTTTGTAGCATTGGGAGGATGTAATGGCCATTTCCAGAGAGGAAGATCAGGAACATTGCCCTGGAGACAGGAGCATGCCTGCAGCCGCAGCTTGTACCACCTTCTCCTTGCCTCCTGCCCTGCAGCACCTTCAGCAAGCGGCAGCAGCGACGCAAACTGAACCCTGGGACTGGATTTCCTTCCGTGGTGATGGGCTCTAGACGTCCAACACCTTCCCCCCTGGAGTCATCTTGGCTTGCCCACAGGGATATATTCTCTTCCTCGTTTGCTTGCCGGCACTGAGCCAAAGTCTTGTGCTCTGGGAGCTCTTACAGACCTTCTTTGTTCTTCTGCAAGTTTAAAGTCCCTGCCACACAGAGCAGCTCTGAAGGGGGACCTGTTCCCCCAGACCTGTTCGCTGCAGCGGGAGCCTCGACACCTGGCTCAGACTGAGCCATTCGCGTGGCATACAGCTGGCGTTGCCGCTGTGACTCCCCTCCCTGGAGCCTGGCCCCATTTGTGGCCCAGATGGGACTGAAAGAGCCACCAGGCACCTGGTGTACAAGCAGGAGCCTCGTGTTGTCCCCTGAGACCTGCTGCTGTCGGAGCGCAGGCCACGCAGCAGCCTCCCACCGGGCAGGCAGCAAGATGTCACGCAAGAGCTGCAGTATAATATTAATTTTTTTGCCTGTCTCTGTGCTTTTTGCAGGGTGAAGAGGAGGAAGATGGCTGACAAGGTCCTGCCACAGAGGGTGAGTGCTGCCTCGGTGCGTGGGCAAGGAGCCGAGCTGCCGGAGGGAGGTGGCAAAAACCTGCTGCCTTCCCAGGGCAGCCAGGGTGGGGGGTGAGGCCCCCACGAGGAGGAGGAGGAGGATCTCGCTGAGCTGCCTCCCACCCACCAGGCACTTCTGCTCCATCCCAAACCACCCTGGAAGATTTCTGTCTCTTCCTCTGGGGTGGCCGGAAAGGTTTGGGGCACGCACAAATTGGACAAGCGGGACTTCGGGCAAGCAAGGAGCAGCGGTGGCTTGGGGTGGAGATGCCAGGAGGACCCTAAGCCTCTCCTGGGTGTCCCCCTTAACAATCCGTTACCCGCCTGTGACACCGGGCAGGCTGCTGGGCACGGTGACAGGCACCAAACAGGTCTGCAGTACAGCTCTGTGCTTTGAGGAGAGCTTTGTGAGGCTGTAGCCTTCATTTAAAATGAGAAATTGGTGCTGTTGTGCTGCAGTCATCACCTGGTGACTCCTTGGCGTGTCAGCCCAGCACCAGTAGCGTTGCTGGGGCTGGTGTGGGGGACTCAGCCCCGTCCCAGCACAGAAGGGACTGATCGTTCCTGTTTGACAGATCCGGGAACTGGTCCCAGAATCCCAGGCCTACATGGACCTCCTCGCCTTTGAGCGCAAGCTGGACCAAACCATCGCTCGGAAGAGGATGGAGATTCAGGAGGCCATTAAGAAACCGCTGACGGTGCGTGGCAGCCCTGGCTGGCGCGGGGGGGTGGCAAGCAGCTGGGTGGGAGGCGGGTGCACGAGGTGGGTGCTGCTGTGGGTGCTGCCCAGCCGCCCTCTCACTCCAAGCATCCCCCCTCTCTATTTTCCTATCCCACAGCAAAAGCGGAAGCTGAGGATTTACATCTCCAACACTTTCACCCCAGCCAAAGAAGAAGGGGAGGGTAGTGAGCGCGTGGCCTCCTGGGAGCTCCGCGTGGAGGGCAAACTGCTGGAGGACGTAAGGACACGGGCAGGGATGAGCTGGCCGTGGGAGGAACACCGTGCTCTGTGCTGAGCGCTCGGCTGGGGTGGATACGGCCTTCTGGGTGCTGAAAGCGGTGTTTGGGCTGGGGCCCTCCGTGACTGGCAGTGTCAGGCCAAGCCTCTCCCGCTCTGTTTTGCAGCCGAGCAAGCAGAAGAGGAAGTTCTCCTCCTTTTTTAAGAGCCTCGTCATTGAGCTGGACAAAGAGCTGTACGGGCCGGACAACCATCTGGTGGAGGTGAGGTGGGAGGCTCCCGGCCGCGCTGCGGGGCTGGCTCCGCACCCGGGGCAGGGCAGGGAGAGCTGTTATCCCCGGGGGGCGATGGGAGGTGGTCCCGCCGCTTACCCTGCGGGCACTCAGCTCCCAGCCCAGCCCCTGTCCTGCTGCGAGACGGGGTTGAGCAAGGTGCTTTTGGGTGGCGGGGCTCGGGCCGGGATTTCCAGGCTCAAGTTTACAGCTGTGTTTTTTCCCCCCGGTGCTGGCTGGTGGCCTGAGTGACTGGCTCCAACTGCTGCCCGCTCGGCTCTTAACCCCTTTGTGCCCACAAGTGGGCAGCTAGAGACGAGAGGTGTGGGGCTGCAGCGAGGACGTGGCTCCGAGACGTGGCTTGGGCAGCTCCAGGCCCCACAGATTTGGAAATACGAGGCCCAACGCAGGTGATGATGCCACGGAAAGGCTCACCTGTGCCTCCCAGCGCCAAGCGGGGAGAAGAGTCTCCCCTGTTGCCTCCCAACCCCCGTTGCCTGGCTGGAAGGTCCTCGGGGAGATTAAGCACTGCCTGCGAGTGGGGTCAGACCTTTTTTGGGGTGCTCCTGCCTGGAACAGGCTTTCCCTGCACCCAGCTCATACTTTTCACCCCGAGAAACGCTTGTTTCTGTGGTGGTGCCTGCTGCGGTGGGGGTGAATCCCCTTCATGCGTGGGGCGGTTTGTGAGACGCGCAGCCCCCACACTGGCTGCGGCAGGATTGATCCCACATTGACTCCAGGAGCGGTTTGAGCCCTTGACATCAAGTGCTCAGGGCTGTAACTCCCCCAGCCCATCCAAACTCCCATCCGCCTCTGGGCTGGAGCACACCAAGCTGTATCTGTTGGACCAGGTGGGCTCTCGGCTGAAGCCCACTGGGGTCAGACACCCAGGGGTGGGATCCGGGCTGTCTGCCTCTGCTCGACCCCTGCGCAGCGCCCGAGCACCGGCGCTCTCTGCTCCTGGCTGCAGCCACGAAGCCTGTTAGCGGGTGGCTTGTCATGGTCCTGGTTGACCGGTGTCCCCTTGGTCTCTCGTAGTGGCACCGGCTGCCCACAACCCAGGAGACTGATGGCTTCCAAGTGAAGCGTCCTGGCGATGTCAATGTGAAATGCACTCTGCTGCTCATGCTGGATCACCAGGTAGGGGCCATGGGGCTCTGCAGGTGGTGGTCGTGCCCTGCTGCCCTTCCTCCAGCACGGCTTGTCTGTGCGGGGAGGTCTGGGGGGGCAAAGGG
Source organism: Dromas ardeola (assembly GCA_013398915.1). Classification (NCBI taxonomy): domain Eukaryota; kingdom Metazoa; phylum Chordata; class Aves; order Charadriiformes; family Dromadidae; genus Dromas; species Dromas ardeola. Next base: position 198,839 of record VYZM01017382.1, on the reverse strand, counting down.
GCTTGGGCTGGGGCAAAGCCTTAATATGAGGCTATTTTGGGGGCTGTGGGGGTGGGAAGGAGCACAGAGACCTCCTTGCAGCCTGCGGTGACACAAGTGTGTGACACGAGGGCTGTGTGGGGCAGGATGCCCCCAGGAGGGGCCCTTCCTCGTGCCAGACCCCCTCCACCCTGCCTGTCCCCCCAGCCACCACAGTACAAACTGGACCCTCGCCTGGCTCGCCTGCTTGGGGTGCACACCCAGACCCGCGCCAGCATCATGCAGGCGCTCTGGCTCTACATCAAGCACAACAAGCTGCAGGACAGTCACGAGAAGGAGTACATCAACTGCAACCGCTACTTCCGCCAGGTCAGCCCTCACCCCGCGGCACCAGCACGCTTTACTGGGAGGAGAGCACCCTTCCCACCTCCACTAAGGCCAGAAAAAGCATCTTTTCTGGCTCAAAACAGGCACTCCAGAATGCCCAGCCTCCATTGATGCCCCTTCCCCAGGCTTTAGTTTGCACCCATCAGCTTGCCATGCACAAACCAGGGCTGGGCAAGGGCCCCCCCTCCTGCCTGACTTTCTGTGGCGGGTGGAAGGAGCCCCTGCCATGGACAGCAAACGCTCTGCTTTGCCCCTCCAGATCTTTAACTGTGTCCGCATGCGCTTCTCTGAGATCCCCATGAAGCTGGCGGGGCTCCTGCAGCACCCGGACCCCATCATCATCAACCACACCATCAGGTAGGGGTGGAGGGCGTGCTGGGCAGCGTTCCCCGGGGCTCTGGGGGAGGGAGGGGCAGGGTTACCTCCCCGCAAGGTGCAGGAGGGGAGGGCAGTACCTGCAGGGGCTACAAGGCCTCCAACCCAAAGCAGGAGTGAGCACAAATCACTTGGGAGGGGAAGAACCAGCCAAATAAATTTGGGGGCTTCTTGAGGGATGCTCGTGTTGCTATTGGGGGAGTCAATCCACCCCTACATCGGGGGGAAGGCTGCAGAAGTGCCCCTCTAACATCCCGTTTCTTCCCAGCGTGGACCCCAATGACCAGAAGAAGACAGCCTGCTACGACATCGATGTGGAGGTGGATGATCCCCTGAAAGCTCAGATGAGCAATTTCCTGGCTTCCACCACCAACCAGCAGGAGATCGCCTCCCTGGATGCCAAGGTGCGGGGGGACACCCGCGAGGGGGGCAGCCCTGCCCGGCAGCAGGGTGGCACTTCAAGGCTGCACCGCAGAGCTGGGGGGAGCTCGGTGTCCCGTTCCCGGGGGGACACTGCTGCCTCTCACCCCTTGTCATCTCCCTAGATCCACGAGACCATCGAATCCATCAACCAGCTGAAGACGCAGCGCGATTTCATGCTGAGCTTCAGCAACAACCCGCAGGATTTCATCCAGGAATGGATCAAATCCCAGAGGAGGGACCTCAAGGTGAATCCTAGAATGGTTTGGGTGGGAAGGGACCTTAAAGCCCACCCAGTGCCACCCCCTGCCCTGGGCAGGGACACCTCCCACCAGCCCAGGTTGCTCCAAGCCCCGTCCAACCTGGCCTTGAACCCCTCCAGGGATGGGGCAGCCACAGCTTCTCTGGGCAACCTGGGCCAGGGGCTCACCGCCCTCACAGCCAAGAATTTCTTCCTCAGATCTCATCTAAATCTCCCCTCTTCCAGTTTGAGACCCTGGGGCTGGGAGCAGGCGGGGTCTAGCCCTGGCACTCACCCCGTTCTTTGCTCAGATCATAACGGACGTGATCGGGAACCCCGAGGAGGAGCGGCGAGCTGAGTTCTACCAACAGCCCTGGGCGCAGGAGGCTGTGGGCAGACACATCTTCGCCAAGGTGGGCTCCGGGCCATGCTGGTGGGGTCTCTGGGGCAGCCCCTCTCCCTGCCTGACTGCGCCTGTTTCTTCCAGGTCCAGCAGCGCCGGCAGGAACTGGAACAAGTGCTCGGGATCCGCCTCACCTAAGCAGCCAGCGGAGGCTCGGGAGCTCCTCCTCTCCCTGCTGCCTGAGCCTGACGGTACTTCTTACTGGAATCAAAATACAGCACTTGCACAAAC
>VYZM01017382.1:151201-191072 GCA_013398915.1 Dromas ardeola | reverse complement strand
CCTCCCCTCCATCCCGAGCTCACACCGACTGTTTTGCCCCCTCAGGGCCGTGCCGGCGGCTGACAGCAGGGCCCGAGCCCGCGGAGGGGCCCAACCACCGCCACCATGGGCAAGAAAAGCAAATTGGGCAAGAGCCGGAGGGACAAGTTCTACCACTTGGCCAAGGAGACAGGTGAGGGGCCTGTCCGCTCGCGGCGGGGCAGGGGGAGCTGCGGCCCCACGAACCCCTGAGCCCGGTAATCCGTAACCCGCAGCTCTCCTTCCGCAGGCTTTCGCTCCCGCTCCTCCTTCAAGCTCCTCCAGCTCAATAGGAAGTTCCAGTTCCTGCAGAAGGCCCGGGCACTACTGGACCTGTGCGCAGCCCCTGGCGGGTGGTAAGTGCTGTCAGGGACCCAGTGTCACAGCCCAGTGCCACTGGCTATCCTGGGGCATCATTGTGAAGTGGCTTTTGTGTTTTCTGTTGTGGTGACTCATCTCAGCCTCTGTCCTCAATGCCAAAGCTGATCCCAAACCCCCAGCAGCACAGTTCAAGGCTGGGGGCTCTGCTGGGATCGTGTTGTAGCTTCGTTACTCTCTGTTCTTCCCAGGCTGCAGGTGGCTTCCAAATTCATGCCGGTTTCCAGCTTGATCATTGGTGAGTGGTGGGACAGGAGCAGACTAGGGACAGGGACCTCCACCACTGTCCCTGGATGTGGCCAAAGAAAGGGGATCCTGGACTGGGGATCCTGGTGGGAGGAGAAGGTGGGTGGGGAAGCCATGTGGGATGGGCTGGTACCTGTTTCTGAGGGGTTGTGTTTATATCTCCTGTTTATGCCAGGAGTGGACTTGGTCCCCATCAAGCCTATTCCCAACGTGGTTACGCTGCAGGAAGACATCACCACTGAGAAGTGCCGCCAGGTACGAACCTGTCTCCCCTGCTCCCAGCATCATACACCAGTCTGGTATGACTGTGGCAGGGGACTGATTTAAGCTGGTGTGGATGGGGGTGCTGCTTATTCTTGAAGCGGGGTTAACAGGACTAACGTCTGCATCCATCGCTCAGGCCCTGCGGAAGGAGCTGCAGACGTGGAAGGTGGACGTGGTGCTGAACGATGGAGCACCCAACGTGGGAGCCAGCTGGGTGCATGATGCTTATTCCCAAGGTGGGGCTCGCCCGGGGCTGGCGTGTGGCCTGGCACCGTCTGGGAGGGTACAAGGGCAGGCATCTCATACCCTATGAGGGCAGGGCGGCAGTGGTGTATGCTGTGGGACGGGGAACTGGGCGGTGGGGACAGTGACAACTGCTGACTGTTCTTCTCTCCCCCTCCAGCCAACCTGACCCTCATGGCTCTGAAACTGGCCTGCGAATTCCTCTGCAAAGGCGGCTGGTTCATCACCAAGGTATTCCGTTCCCGGGACTACCAGCCGCTTCTCTGGATCTTCCAGCAATTCTTCAACAAGGTCCAGGCCACCAAGCCCCAAGCCTCCCGCAACGAGTCTGCTGAGATCTTTGTGGTGTGCCAGGGTGAGCAGCCAGGGGGAAACCTGCAGATGCTGGGATGGGGCTGGAAAAAACCTGCTCATAGCTCTGATTCCTCTCTCCCAGGTTATCAGGCTCCAGACAAAATCGACAACAAGTTCTTTGACCCAAAATACGCCTTCAAGGAGGTGGAAGTTCAGACTAAGTCTGTTAGTGAGCTGGTCAGCAAAAAGAAGCCAAAGGTACGAGCTTGCTTTGCTGGGCAGCAAGGCCAAACACACACTAAAGGGGCTGAGGATTGAGAACAGAGAGATAATAAGCAAAGTTGCCCAGGAAAATTAAAGGTGTGGGGATGCAGAGTGGTGGAAGAGCCAGTTTTGGGGAGGTTTACAGCCGTAGAAGGCTGTGCAGCAGTGGGAAAGCAGTGATACCAGTTGTGAAGCTGGGGATGGATTGATAAAGCCCTTCCTGCAATTGTTGGCTGCTAGGTTTGTGTCTGTGTGAGGTGCCTTTAGGGCACAGGACAGTAAAGGCTGTGTCAAGTGGCCTCAGCTGGGCATGGAGCTGACACAAACCTCTGTCACTGTCATCTCTCCAGGTCCGAGGTGGGACTGGGAGATGCCGTGGAGCGGGTTGGGGCTGGTAACTTGCCCTCATCCCTAAGTCGTGTGGGCATGTTTAGGTGGATGCTGCAACGGGACACGAGTTATGTGACATCGTTCATCCCTTGGGGATGGTTGAAGCTGCTTTCGTGCCCTGCTGCAACTCACGCAGTTCCTTCCTTCTGCAGGCAGAAGGCTACGCGGATGGCGACACAACTCTCTACCACCGCTTCACCCTGATGGACTTCCTCAAGGCTCCCAACCCCGTGGACTTCCTCTCTAAGGCCAACGAGGTGAGTGCCTGAGTGAGGGGGGACCTTGGTGGTCTCCGAGATGTCCCCAGGAGCACAGAGCCATGAAAAGAGGGAGCTGGGTGCCCCAGTGATGGCCCTTATCCTGTTCTTGTGGGGGGTGAGGCAGGGCAGGAGCCTGCCTGGAGTTTAGCTGGTTATTGTCCTTCTATTTTATAGGTTGGTTATCCTTACGAAAGAAAGGAATTTGGTATACGTGCTTAATTAACTTGCCTCTTTTCTATCCAGATCACACTGGGGGACGGTGAGCTGGAGAATCACAGTTCCACCACGGAAGAGCTGCGTCAGTGCTGCAAAGACATCCGTGTGCTGGGACGCAAAGAGCTCAGGTACTGGGTGGGACTGGGACAGGGTGTTATGCTGGGCCTGATGGGTGTCTCCAACAGTCTGCCTTCCCGCGCAGAGCCCTGCTGAACTGGAGGACGAAGTTGCGGCGTTTCTTGGCCAAAAAACTGAAAGAGCAGGCAAAGGAGCTGGATATCAAGTAAGAACAACAGGGCTGCCCCAGAGCGCTGGTGTGGTGGGATGGGCCTGCCACCGGGAGAGATGGTCTGAACTCCTTCCTTTTGGCAGCCTGAGCTCCGGTGAAGAGGAGGAAGGCAAAGAGGAGGAGAAGGAGGAGAAGAAAACGTCACCGAGCGCTGCGCCTGATGAAGTGGTGAAAGAGGAAGAGGAGGAGGTAGAGCTAGCGTTGGCGGAGATGAAAGCCAAGGAGCTGGCAGAGTTAAAGAGGTAAAAAGATCTCACATAAGGAGAGATGAGGGAGCGCCAGGCCAGCAAAGCACAAGGCGGGGTCCAGCCATGGGGACAAAGGGTGGTAGTGTCAGAGCCTGTCCCGCTATTGACAGCGGGTGAGGGTTGTAGGTCCGGAGTCCTCGGGGTTGTCTGCTCCTCCAAGCAGGTGAAGCGGCTGTTCCAAGCTGGCATGGGCCCCCGTTGTCCCAGGGTTGGTGACCCCTCCCAGGGGGATGACAGTGCTGCTGAGGGAGATCTGGTGGATGAGCCACTGGGCTGGGTGCGTGGGGGGGAGGGAGGCAGTGTGGCCTCATCCCTTTGCCACCTTTTCCAGAAAGAAGAAGAAGATCCTGAAGGAACAGCGGAAGCAGCGTGAGCGTGTGGAGCTGAAGATGGACCTCCCTGGTGTCTCCATCGCCGATGATGGTGACACCAGCATGTTCTCCCTCCGAACTATCCACAGGACCCCGGTGTGTGGGGCAGGGGGAGGCCAGGCTCCCAGAGCCATCACAACTGGGACATGGCTGATGGGCTGTAGCCAGTGACTCGTCTCACTTGCGTTGCAGCTGCTGAACGAGGTGACACGGGGAGACATGGCATCGGCAGATGCCCTTCTGGAGGTAGGACCTGGAGACGATGACATTTATATCTCGGATAATGAGGAAGAGGATGATGTGTCCCTGGCCAGCGATCTGGACCCGGAGGAATTGCTCGAGATAGAAGCCCGTCAGCGCCGGCTGGAGCGGGAAAAGCGAGAGAAGGGTGCAAAGAGGTGAGAGCCAGGAGAGGTCTCCCTGAGGTAGGGGCTTCCTTTGGAGCAGCTCTGGAGTCCCGCAGTGGGCACACCCCATCCTGGTTGGGGGACACTGATCCTGCTGCTTTTTGTCACAGGGCAAAGTTTAAGCAGAAGGAAGAGGAGGAGGAAGGGGAGGAAGTGGAGAATCCCCTGCTGGTGCCCCTGGAGGAGAAGTCGGTGCTGGAGGAACGGCAGACCAGCCTGTGGTTTGGGAAGGTGAGTCCCACTGGGCCAGAAATGACAGGGCCGCCTTGGCCCCAGCAGCTGCCCAGGTCTGTCCTGTGTCCCCTGACCTGCTGCTCCCTGTCCCCAGGATGCCTTTGCCGGCATCGAGGACGATGCGGACGAGGACCTGGAGCTGGGGCAGTCACAGATGTTGGTTGAGAAACAGCGCGAGTCTCAGAGAGGTTCGTGGGGGGCTGCGTCGCTGCCGGGAGCCACAGAGGGACAGCCCCATGGCCCAGACTGGGGTACTGGATCAAAGCATGATGGAGGTGCATGATGGAGGTGCTGCTCTGAGCAGGACCAGAGATCTGCAGAGGCTGCTTTCAGCCTGTAACATTTAATGAGCTGGTATTTCTGTAGCGTTAATGAGCTGGATCTCTAGAGTAATGGTCTGCAGCGGGGACTGCCTCAACCCTTTCTCAGCCGGTGGTTCTTGTTCCCCAGACAAAGCAACAAGGAAAGGGCAGAAGAAGGAGGTACCCCCAGAGGAAGCTCCAGCTGAGCCCCCGCCTGCTGCAGACACAGGACCTGACGCTGGTAAATCCCAGGATGAGCAGAGCAGCGACGATGACAGCAGCAGCGATGAGGAGAGGTGAGGGCTGAGAGGGGGGACAGCCTGGATGTTCTCCCCAGTCCTGGAGAGCGGGGAGGTGAGGACCCCAGCCCTGATCAATCTCTCCGCAGGCCACTGACACCAGTGGGGAGGAAGCGGGGCCGTGTCGAGCCGTGTGGCTTCGAGGTGGTGCCCATTGAGGACCCAGGTGAGTGGGGGGTGCTGTCTGCAGCCACGTGTGCCTGGTGATACCATGCGAGTCCCTCTTTAGGGTCAGGAGGGAGGGTCAGACTGTGCATTTCTGGGCTGTTTGCTGCTCCCTGGGTCTCAGGCTGCTTGCAGATAGGCCAAGCTTTAATCTGTCCATGTGCTGCAGTGAAAAAAGCCCGTGTCCTCGACGCAGAGGGCCTGGCGCTCGGCTCTGTCATCGCCACCTCCAAAAAGGCCAGGCGGGACCTCATTGACGACTCCTTCAACAGGTATGTGCAGCTGCGGTTGCTGGAGGGGGAGCAGCGCTCTGTCTCCCAACAGGAGACAGACCATGGGGGTGGCAGATGTATTGGTGTGGGGACTCCATGTCCTGCTTACGACTGTGTCGCCCTCCCCAGGTATTCCTTCAACGAGGATGAGGGAGAGCTGCCGGAGTGGTTCACCGAGGAGGAGAAGCAGCACCGGCGCAAGCAGATACCTGTGGACCGGCAGACGGTTGAGGCGTATCGGCAGCGCTGGCGTGAAATCAATGCCCGCCCCATCAAGAAAGTGGCGGAGGCCAAGGCCCGCAAGAAGCGGCGGGTGAGTGGGGCTGTGTCCTGCATGGGAGGAGCTCTGTTCCCCCTCCCAGGTGCTCTGTCCCTCCTCCAATCCCCCACGTCCCTCACCCTCGCTGTCCCCACAGATGCTGAAGAAGATGGAGCAGATGAAGAAGAAAGCAGAGGCCGTGGTGAGCACGGTGGATATCTCGGAGAGGGAGAAGGTGGCCCAGCTGCGGCGGTGAGTGGCGGAGCTGAGATCCGGATCCTTTGTGTTATGCAGGGCTGGTTCGCGATGCCTTGTCCCTGCAGCCACAGCGCGGGGGCAGCTACTGCGTGTAACCCAGCAGGGCTGGCAAAGGCCGGGCTGGATCCGGGTGCAGGCTGAGGGGTGGCAGAGCAAGCAAGGGAGCCCCATCTTGGGGCACGGAGGAGTGGTGTCACCCAGTATTGGTCTTGGGATACATCCTAAAGCCAAACTGCTGGAGCTGGGCCACGGTGCTGGGGTCTCGGTCTCACCTTTTGCCATTCTCCCGCAGCATCTACAAGAAGGCTGGGCTGGCCAAGGAGAAGCGGCAGGTCACCTACTTGGTGGCTAAGAAAGGCGTAGGACCCCGGGTGCGTCGTCCTCCTGGCGTCAAGGGCCAGTTCAAGGTCGTCGACAGCCGCCTGAAGAAGGACGTGAGGGCTCAGAAGCGCAAAGAACAGAAGAAAAAACGCCATAAGTGATGTGGGACCGGCTCCGTCCTCGGTGAGGGACTTGTCTTGGGGCACGGGGCAGGGCTGGCTCCTGTCCTCCTACTGCGGCCTCGGGAGCAGCCGTCTCGTCCTGCCTCTCCCCCATCATGGGGACAGGGCTGTGACAGCCACACATTCCTGTTAGTCGGTGCCTTGATGTGACATTGCCTCCTGTCCTCCGGTGGGGCAGGGAAGGTTTATTTGGCCTCGGTGCTGTAGCATTGACCCCGCTTCCTGCGCCACATCTCCAGGTCTGTCACCGTTGGCACCTCTGCTGGGAGACTCTTTCTCTGCGGAGATGGCATGAGCATCCACGTGTATGTCCCCAGAGAGGTTGTGGCTCGTGGTGACAGCTCCCTGGGCTGTATTTGTCACCGAGCTCACAGGATGGTGGGTGCTGAGCCCTGAGGCAGGCGGGTGTCGGGGATCTGCACAGAGCGGCTCCTCGGTTACAGCAGAATTAAACCCAGGTCTGAGGCTGCACCAGGTTGTGTCCTGCCTTGGGAGGAGGTGGGGGGCCTGTGCTGGGAGCTGCCACGTCCCTTCGTGCGTTGTAGAAAGGGGAGCACAGGGTTGGTGGGGTCCGTGCACCTCTGCCACCACCTTTGGGGAGCCCACCTGCCTCAGCCCACCTCGTTTTATCTCTGGCAAAGGAGCTGAGGAGCGGCTGGCCTGCCCTGCAGCAGCTGGGCTGACGTCCCCCCTCCCTGCCCCGACCAGCAAAGTCCCCAGCAGCCACCCCATCCCTGCCAGCCCTCCCGCCCTACCCCCTACTGGTGTGGGACCCGGCCAGCAAAAGAAAGACCAAGAGAAAACCCATCCTTGAGCAAATGTCTTTATTTAGCCCCAGGGGGGGACTATGGCTTCTCCAACAAGTGCCTGAATCTGATTTGGTGGGATTGCAGAAGTGTCCCCAGGTCCCTCTTGGTGACACTATGTTAGTGTCAGGGAGGGGGCTGGGGTAGCACCATGGCTGACGGGGCACGTAGTGGTGGGGACCTGCTGGGGAAGGGACAGTTGGTCTGGGAGGAGGGAGGAGGACTTGGTCCCCTTCAAGTGCCGTGGGGAGTGGAGAAACCAGACCTGGTCCCCCAGAGCTCCTCGGGGTGGCACAGAGGACATGCACAGGGGTGGCCCTGTAAAGCCACCGCTTGGCTGCTCAACCAAAGTCAAATATCTGTGGCAGAGGCTCTGTTGGGTCCTGGCGGGGTGGGAGCTGCGCTATGGGGAGAAGTGGCTGAATCCAGAGCGAGCCGTGCCGTGCTGTGAGCACCTCGGGGCCACCTGTCGCCGTGGAGGGTCGGGGCCGTGGCCAGGGTGGGAGCAGAGACCGTGGGCTGTCCCAGTCCTCGGTGGCTGAGGGAGTGGGGGCGAACGGAGGGGACTGGCTGCCAGGCTTCAGGCTGTGCTAGAAGTTTTCCTGCTGCTCGTCGGCCTCTTCAAAATGAGATGCGGGCGTGCTGTGAGAGGAGAGCCCCGCTGCCCCCCACAGCCACTCTTGGCTGTCCCTGTCTCTCCAGTTGAGCTCCAGCCCTGGGAGCTTGGTGTCTCAGCCCCTTTGTGACCCCAGCGCCATGGAGGGGAGCTCTGCAGGGGGCACAGGAGGCAGGCCAGGTCTCATGGGGGTCTGAGCCTCCTTGAAGAGGCACAACTCCTCTCTGCATCCCACAGCCTGGATGTCTGGGTCCTCCCTGACCTCTAGCCCCCCAAGCTCTGGCCAGCAAGTCCCCATCAGTCAGGCCAGGGCTTCTCCCTCCCCACTCGCTGCCCTCCTTCCCCCGGGTCCAGGGGCTCAGCACAGCCCAGGTGGGCCCTTCAGGGTCGGTGCGTCCCCATCAGGATCCCGATGGCGGGGTGACTCCTCTGTCCCTACCTGAGCTGCAGGGTGCACTGTAGGCGGCGTCCGTGCGGTCACCTGCAACGGGAGGGACAGTGACTGGTGGGCTCAGGGTGAGCTGCTCCCGCTAATGAGCCAAAGCTCATCAACGTGAACTGACAGCTCAGCCAGACCCACCTCTGAGCCACTGGGGTGGCAAGGGGTGGCAGTGGGGCCAGGCACCCTGTGGCCACATCCCCGGTGGGGCTCACCTGTCTCATAGTAGTCGTACAGCGTCACGGTGGCCGGCTGGAGGTTCCTCACCGGGAAGTCTTGCGTGGCGGTGAAGACGAAGGTCTTTTCCTCCTTGGTCAGCTGCGGAAACAGCCCAAGGGTGAGGTGCAACCGTTCGCCATAGGGAAGCATCCCCATGCCCCGGCACAGGAGGTTCCGCTCCTGTCCCTGTGCCACATCTCACCTGGTCCAGGTAAATCGTCACTTGGTCGGGCTGCACCTCCACCTTCTTCACCAGCTTCTGCCTCTTCAGCTGGAGGGACACGGCTCAGGATGGGCAACAGCTGCTCGGTGGGTGCCCCAACTGGGGCCAGCACCCCTGGGGTGGGTGCCCCGGCGGGGCAGCGGGGGTCCTGGGGACAGTGGGGGCTTCTCACCTCCACCACGGATCTTTTGTCCGGGATGTAGCCAGATGGCAGCTTGGCCTCGATGACAACCATGTTGGTGGTGGGACGTCCCCCAGTGTACCTGCAAGGGCAGAGCCCCGGGGTGGGGTTGGCGTCTGGCCCTCCTCCTCGGCTGCTCCCTGCCCCCCCCAAACCCAGGGGGCAGCCCCAGCCCCTACCATGCCCGGAGGAGGAGGTGGAAGCGGGTGCTGGCATCCCCTCTGCACTCCCTGGGCTCTGTCTCCACGTGGAGGTCGAACGTCCCCGTGCTCGGAGGGGGTGGCATGTTATAGCGCAGGGTCGCCTGGGGTGACACGGGGGGGGCGTTAGAGCCACCGAGCGGGCACCGCACGGGGACGGGGACCCCGGGACGGACCCACCTGCACCAGGGCGCAGCCCTGCCCGCGGGCTCGCACCCTGTACGTCCCCGGCAGCTCCTGCAGAGCCGCCCGCTGCAGCACCAGCCGGTTGCTGTTGTGCAGCACGAAGTCCTGCGCGGTGCCCGCTGGGGACGTCACCGTCACCGTGAAGTCCCCGTTGCTGCTGTACGTCAGGGCAGCGTACTTAGCCAGAGCTTGTAGGGCCACCACGGTGTCCTGGGCATGGAGAAAGCACCGAGCTGGTGTCACCCCTGATTACAGGGGCTATAGGGGGGGATGCTTGGAGGAGCCCCATGTTCCCCAGTGCCGGTACCTGCGTGGAGGCGAAGCCCCCGTAGGGGTTTTGCTGCCTGCTGAGCCAGCGGACGATTTGGGATGCGGTCCCCAGGTTGTCAGAGGATACTTGGGGCTGGGAGAGGTAGGCCAGCAGGACGTAGGCGGTCATCTCCACCTCAGCCGGCGCGGCAGCGGCCCAGGAGGGCTGCGAGGAGGGCAGAGCCTTCCCCTTCCTCTGCCAGGAGAGCTGCCCCTCTGGGAGAGAAGGGGATGGGAGCTCAGCCCCCTGCTCCGGGGGGCTGGGGGTGGCACGGGGTGACCCAGGCAGAGGGTGGCACTGCCCGGAGGTGCCCCTGCCTGCGCTGGGTGGTGCCTGCGCTGGGTGGTACCTGCGCTGACGCTGTGCTGGGCCAGGCTCTGCAGCTGGGCTTGCTGCTGCTCCCTGCGCCCCGCCAGCCCAAAGACATAGGCGAGCAGCGCCCGCGTGTAGGGGTCGTCCGCGGCCGAAGCCTCCAGGCACCGCAGGGCTGAGGTCACCATGGGGTCCTGGCACGGGAGCGCAGTCAGGAACCAGCCCACGGCCATGGGCATCGCTCACCGACCCCAGTTCTTGCCCAGTGAGACCAGTTGCGCCCAGGTTGGGCTAGGAGGTGGCCTGGAACAACTGGACTCCCCCCACCAGCCCCTCCGGGGAAGATGGGGTCATCCTCACCACTGGGGACAGCCCCAGCTCCAGCATCGCAGCCGTGACATAAGCCGACAGCGAGAGCTCATCCGAGACGCCACCCTGCAAAGAGGACAGTGGGAGACGAGTCTGGCCATGCCGTGCCACCAGCACAGGGACTCCCCCGCTGCCTAGAGCACACGCTGGGGACATGCTGGGGCCAGACTGGCTCTGGCCATGTGTCCCCATGTCCCACCCCAGCCCACCGACCCACCTGCAGGGCGTTGTTGAAGAGCTTCCCCACGCTGCGGAAACAGCCCGTCTTCTGCTGCTTCTTCTGCAGCCAGCGCAGAGCATCCGTGATGTGCCGCTCCTCGATGGCCACGTAGGCTCGGGCTTGCCCAAAGGACTTGAGGACGAATGCCGTCAGCCTGTGAGCCAGAGGAATTTTGGAGGGATGGGAAACCGGGGCTGGGGCATGCTTCGTGGCAGGAGGAGCCCTGGGATGGCTGTTCCCTGGAGGAATGCTGCTGCACAACCTGCCTGAGCCCCATCTGGTCCCTCACCAGGTATTGCCGCTGGAATCGCTCTTCCCAAAAGCGCTGTAAGAGCCGTCATCGTGTTTGTAGAGCAGCTCTCGCTGGTACCCTGTGGGGAGGAGATGGGGACGAGTCTTTACATGGAGGTCTTTACATCCCCGGGGGATCCTAGAGGCAGGATGCAGCCCAGACCCACCCTGGGGCGCCGGTAGAGAATGGAGAGGGGGGAGATGGGGCGGTGGTGTCCCTGGGCAGCAAGGCAGGGTGTGAGGAGGAGACAGGGGACCGGGGATGCTCACCGCTCTGCAGGAAGCCCTGTGCCTTGGCGCGGATGTCGGGGCGCAGCTGCCCACTCTTCTCCAGGTACTGCTGGATGTAGATGTTGGGGGCGAAGTGGACCATGTTCTGCTCCCCGCAGCCGTAGGGCATGGCCAGGAGGCTGTCCAGGTTCTGCAGAGCGTTGCCCAAGATGTCACCTGTCCCAGGGGGATACGAGGACCACCATCATCAGCTGTGTCCCCCGTATCCTCTCCCATCTCAGCCCCAGGTGGTCCCACCTCCTACTGAGCTTGGGCCATGGAGCTCTGCACCCTCCCTGCCCCAGGTGGTCCCCCATTCCCCACCCGTCCCTTACCCATCACGGTGACGTGGGCTCGCTGGGAGCCCTCCAAGATGTTTGCAGGAATTTCCAGGGAGATTTCTTCAGCGGCTGCAGGGATGGGGGGCAACACCAGTGGAAATGCCCAGCTCCTCCTGGCCTGGCCCCATGGCACCCTTGCCCACCCCTTTCCTGCTCTGACCCTCCATAGGCTCAAGGCTGCATTGGGGCATCTCAGCCAGGAGCTCCTAGGGACCCTGGGTCCTTGGCTCCTCTGGCCTGGTGGCCCCTGTGACCAGTGGCCAAACGTCCCTGCCCCACATCCCCATGGCACTGCCACGACACCCCCGGCTGGTCCTACCTTCCTGGCAGAGCAGGGAGTTGTACGCCTTCTCCACCAGGATCCCCCCGGGCTGTGGGGAAGCAGTATCAGAGTCGGTCAGGAGAAGGGACCAGCCGCATCCCTCTGTCCCCCAGGGTCATATCTGCAGCCCGGGCTCGGGGACGGGTGCTGTCCCACTCCCGGTCCTCCTGCTGCACCCCAAGGGCTGCTCGGACCCTGTCCCCAAATCCATCCCACTTTTCTCCTCCATAACCCGTCTGACCTGCACCAACAAGGGCTTTATCACAGTGTCCACACGCCCCTGGGCTGGCACCACCGGCATCTCATTGCCACAGAGCTCCTTGGAGCTCAGGGCCTCGGTGCTGACAGTGATGTTCACCTCCCCTGCAGATGCAAGCGAGGTACTCAGTCCCCATGGAGCCCCCCTCCAGCCCACATTGCAGCCCCACGGGTTTGCGTCAGCCCTGGGGCTCTGTGTGGGGCTGGCTGGATTGGGAAGGGGGTCACCAAGTTGAGGAGCAGTGCTGGGAGGCAATGGGGGGGGTGAAAGTGGAGCGGAGGAGAGCTTCCCAGGTGCCTTTGCTGCTGTCCTCCCTGCCCACCCCATCCTCAAGGAGGTCCCCAAGCAGCAGGACAGGGGGTCCTGCCGTGGCCTTGGTGCTCTGTACCCAGGTTGGTGGCTCGCACGCCCCATCGGAAGGTCCTCGCTTCATCTGCGCAGATGCAACCACTGTACACCTCGTCTGTGCTCGCCGACACCTCCAGCTCTGCTGACTCCGCCAGTGTCACCTGAACCTGCCGGACCATGGCCACGGCTCCATCAGCCCCTGCCGGACCCCGGCCCCAGGGCCCCCTCCCCAGCCCCACTCACCCACAGGCACTGCCGCAGGTAGTTGAAGACGGTGGCCACGAGGGTGAAGGCTTCGTGGCGGACCACGGCGTAGGGCAGCGCCAGCTCCACGAAGAAGGGCTTGAAGGCCGTGAGAGTGGTGGCAGGGGCCAGCCCCAAGCCCAATGGGGACATGCAGAACATCCCGGCTTCCCACTTGGTAATGGCATCGGGCACTGTCACTGCCATCTCTGTGGACCCTCCCTCCCTGTGGGATGGAGAACATCGTGAGGCCATCCCACCACCTTCACCCACAGTTGGCGTCATCCCCTGCTGGGCTGGCTCTCTCCGTGTTGGAGAAGGAGCTGTCCTGAGGTCCTCAACCTCCCTCCATGCAGGAGGGGAGGTGGGGAGAGGACCAGCCCTACCGGGACCGTTCTCACTCACCCCACAGGGACCAGGTCCCACAGCCACGTCTCCGGGAAATACGTCCGGGGTGCCGGTGGCTCTTCCTGGGCAGGGACGATTGGGATACCACCACGGCCCATTACTTCTCCAGCTTCAGTTTCTTTCAGTAAATCGTGGTCTTGGGAACGTAAGGCAACTGGAAAAGGCAGAGCAGAAATTAGGATCCACAGGTCTCTGCATCTCAGCTGGACCTCGCCTGCAGCCAGCCTGAAGGGGGGCAAAATCCTTTTCAATACTCTTCAATCCCTTTGATGCTGAGTGTATTTTCAGGATGGCTCCGAGTCACCCTGAGGGCACAGGAGCCAGGACTGGGCACCAGCTCTTTGGTCTTTTCTCCTGAGAGGGCCCAGTGGAGCAAGCAAGCTGAGGGCTGTGCTGACCTCTGGGACCCTGGACACCCACTATCCCAGGCATGCCGAACGTCTTTTTGCAAACATCGCTGGTGTTGGCATTGGTGAAAAGTTTCAGTGCTGCGTTCTGTGAAAAAGAAAAGAGGTTGTCCATGTCCAAAATGCAGCAGGAGGAATATCCCCATCCCAGAAGTAAATAGTCACAGGGCTGTAGAAGAAGCCAAGTGGAGAAGGATCAGAGCCGGGGGTCCGTGGGAAAGACCTTTGCCACGAGCGTGGCTTTCATGGGATGTTGCTGTGCTCTCCCGGCCCCCTGGGCAAACCACAGCCAGCTCCTGGATGAAGAGGAACCAAGAGGCACAGGCAGGCAGGGCTTTTACCTGAAATAACTTGTAGGTGTCCATCTGGGAATTCCTCCAAAAAAGGGGAGGTAAGGGATGTCTCCTTGCAGGGTGAAAGAAGTGTCGCTGTCTCGGTACAATTGGGATGACGGGAATGGGAAATCTGAGATAGTCCCAGAAAAAGGTTGAACAGGGTGGTGGGTCTTGAATGCTTCCAGGGTAGTTGAATTCGGGGAGTACTTTGTAGACCTGGGAATAAACATGTGTGCTAGGAACAAAACCAGGCGGGCACCCTGCCCAGGAGCAGGACTGCCCAGGAGCCACCATGAATCCCTGTAGGGGAGGTCCAAGCCAATGTCATCTCTTCCCCCCTCCTGTCCCACACCCCCAGCTGGTCCCTGGGGCTGCAGAAGGAGCCCTGGGCAGTGCCACCACTCACCGCCTCTGTGTTGAGCTCAGCCTCAGGCTTCAAGAGCAGCACGCTGCGGTCCACGGCACGGACGGCACACAGGGACCCCGGGGCAGCCACCAGCTCCAGCCGCAGCGCTGAGCCGGGCAGAGCCCTGTCCTCCGAAAAAGCCATCTTCACCTGGGGAGGGACAGGGGCATCAGGGGGCAAGGGCAGGAGGGAGAGCCACCTCCAATGGAGGAGCAGGACCAAGCCATGGGCATGGAGGTCTCTTCTAGACAAGGATAAAATCAGGCTTGAGGGTTTGGGGATCAGGTTAAAGAAACTCTGACACTGTGACACAACTGGAGCAAATGGACATCAGGGCATGCAGCTATGGACAAGCCATGGAGTGATTCCTCCATCTCTAGCAGCCTTTCCTCACCTTGTTGGGGAAGCACTTGGCCACGTTGAGCTCGGTGCTGTCAGCCACCATCTCGCCATTGGGTAGCACCACGTAGCCCAGCACCTTGGCCTTGGGTGCCAGCTCGGGGCCGATGGGCAGCTCCAGGGAGAAGAAGCCTCTCAGCCCTGGGTGGTGGGAAAGGAGGGGATGAGGATGAGGACCAGACGTGGAGAGCAGAGCCCTGCACAGCCCGTCCATGCCTTGGGACCTACCAGCCTCTGCAGGCAGCTCCTTCCTGAGGACGGTGACAATGGTCCCCTTGGCCAGGACCTACAGAGGAGGAGATGGGAACAATGAAACCGATGCTGAGTGTGGAACCGAAATGCCCTAATGGAGAATGGAGGTGTTGGGATGGGTTTTGACCTTGCCCAGTCTCCAGTTTCCCCAACATCTCCTGTTGGAATGCAGACCCAACAGTGCCAGCAGTCACCTCTACTAACAAGCGTAGGTCCCTCAGTCTAGCCAGGACAGATTGCTTATTGTCTTGTCCTCAGGGACATGACCGTGAACGTGTGTGTAGGTGTGGACCTTAACACACAACCTCCCTAATGCCTGCTGCCCTCCGTCCCCTGGCCATGGCTCACCAGGAAGACCACATCCAGGCTCTCTGGCTCAGTCCCCAGGGCCTTCTTGCTGAAGATGTAGTCTGCCCAGAGCTGCTGGGGCTGGCCACAGGGCAGCTCACTCTCCAGTCGGCGGATCCGCAGGAAGCTCCTGCTCGCCGAAAAGAAGGGGCTGAGGTATGCGTAGGCATCTCGGTAGGTGTCATCACTCTGGGTGTGAGCTGTCTCGTTGACTTGAGCCTGAGTGATGGAGGTAGAAATCAGGGTGGTGAAACCATCCAGCAGCCCACGAGGTGCTGGTCCCAGTACCAGGCATCATTGATGTTGGCTTAGAGAGTTGCCCAGCCCCGTACTACTGGAGAAAGCATCCCAAGGGGTGGGAGATGGGTCACTTACACGCAGGGTGACCATGCCACTCCAACCAGAGGTCTCCAGCCTGAAGGAGGCTCTCCCCGATCTGTCTGTCAGGAAGGTCTGACTCGTATCTTTTCCTTGCTGGTGAACAACGAGCAAGAGCTGCTTCTCTGGCATCACGGTGCCATCGGCTCTCGTCAGCAGCATCTGAAGATGGAAGGTGAGATGCCCCAGGTTGGGCTGCAGGCGTGGGGCAGAGGGCAGGGATGGGAGAACAGGGTTGGGGGGTCAGCAGGAGCTGACTGGGCGCATCAGGGTGCAGGGGAACCCTGCAGGGTGCAGAGACCCCCCCATTACCGTCCCAGTGTAGGGAATGCCGGGCTTGTAGAAATCGTCAGTGTTTTCAAAGGTGACAGTGAAGATTTCGGGTAAAATCTCGCAGCTTTTGGTGGTTTTCTGCTCCAGCCCTGTGGAGAGGGAGTGGGGAGCTGAGGGTGTTGCAGGGACACAGGGCACAGGTCCCAGTGCTGCCCGTTCCCCCGTCACGTTGCAGAAAATGTCCCCGGATATTTTAGGCTTTCCCTCTGCAGCCGGCAGCTTTGAGCACAGTTTGTACCTCCTACAAGAGGAGCAAAACCTCTATGGCACGTTTTAGACCTACAACCAGGGTGCAGCTGGCGGCAGAGACTTCAGAAAAGGCACTCTGCCAAAGCACCATGATGCAGGGCCACCTCGAGACCGGTGGGCCTGGGGACACCCCCTGGTCTTCTTTTTTTTTTTTCCGAAGCCAAGCTGCTGGCAGTCATTTGTGGTGTGACCGAGGTGGTGGGTGAGGGATTAGCTCGAAGGACGAAGCCACACCACTGGACTGGGTGACCACTTTGCATTGCAAGGACTCGACGCGCTGCTAGCCATAGAGTTGGGAGAGCTGTTGGATCTTGGAAAGGCGTTTTTGCCTCCTGACCATTTCTCTGGTGGGAATTAGAAGTATTGCCTGGCTGACCTGGCTCGCATCCCCACCTGGACCCCCTCCCTTGCACACGTGCACCCCTAAATCACAGCATTGCTTTTGGGCTTCTCTGGAGAAGACCAATACCCCTGTGCCGTGCCATGCCATGGGCATTTGGGTGCAAAACCATGCACCTACAGCAATGCCCGTTCCCAAGCAGAAGAACACCTCCATCCCTACCTGTCCCATCTTCCACCAGCGATGCGTGGACTTGGAATTTCTTCCCATAGGTGTAGCTGGTCAGGTTGAAGGCAGTCAACAAAACCTCTGTTGAAAAGCAGCCATTCTTCTCAGTCTGGAGGGAGAGAGTCAACCCATTAGCAGCAGTCCCGGGATGGGGCTGTCCCAGTGGCACCCGCGCTCCCCGGCTGTGCTCACCTGCCCGCTAACCTCGATGCAGCTCTGGGTCTGTACAAAAGGACTGTACCAGATCCTGATGTGCTGGCACAAGCTGGCCTGGACCTTGCCCTGCACGGGCTTCCCGTAGGTGTACCTGTTGGGTGGAGGGTGGAGAGGGTGTTCCTGATGGACCACATCATGTTGGATCCATCCCCTCCCTCTTCCCAGTGCTGTTTCAAGCTCACCGTCCGCAAATCTCCACCTGGATCTTCTTATCCTTCTCCAGCACCACGGCAGGGAGATCAATGGTCACCTCAAACTTGGGCAGCACTGATGGAGAAGCAAAGGGAGAGAGGGCTAGTGCTCCCAGGACAAGGACAATAGTGCCTGGGTGGCCAGGGGGGCCAAGACATACTGCCCACAGGGACATGCCAAGGTGGGGCTCGCACCCTCTGTGCACCTCCCGATCCCTGCGTACCATATTCCTCCACGCTGAAGTCGTGTCTCTTCCCCTCCACCTCGATGATGTACGTGCCCAGGGCCGGCTCTGCTGCCAGCGGGAGGGACAGGTCCACGATGCCCTGCCGCGGGCTCACCTCCCGCCACTGCGCAATGCGGTTCCCGCTGGGATCCTGCACATGGGGACACGCGGCGTCAGCACCCCAGGGAGCCCAGCACCAGGTGATAAAACAGCCCATGGCTGCCTTACACATTTTCTCTCCCACCCATGCTGCCTTCCCAAGCCCACACCACCCAGGAACCTCCCTCCATCTCTCAGACTGACCTTCAGGATCACAAGGGGCAGCTGCAAGGCAAAGAGAAGATGGTTAGAGGAGAAATTCAAAGCCTTCCCTGGGGTCTTATGAAGGTGGGAACATCTACGGAGCCATGGGTGGAGCAGAGAGAGGGTTATTTGTGGGATGCTGTGAAGTTCCAACCCTTTGCTTTGCTTTGAGGTTGATTTTGAGCCTGTGGGCGGCTCTAGCTGGGATGAGCCAAGGGCACCCCCAGCATGGCAAGGATAGGTGGCATCTCCTAGTGCCTTCGCAAGAAGCCAGCAATCCTTTCACCTGGAACCTCCTGCACTTCCAGAGACCCAGATGATTGCTCGGGGGTGACCGAGACTGAACTCACCTGTAGTTCTGGTGTCTGATGACTTGATGGATACCAACAGTGCTTTCCCTGCTTCCCACTCACCATCGCTACATCCCTAACCAAAAGTTTAAGTGGGTACGTTCCCATGCCACACGTGCAATTCTGCTTTCTCTTTCCTTAGCCTGCTAAAGCCTGTGTGAGCAACACAGGGCATCCCTGCCCCTGGGGAGTGCAGCCACCCAGGCCAAGCTGGCTGGGGCAGGATTCCCAAGGGGAAAGGCGCTGGATGACTCCCACACCTCTCTCACAGTTTGCTGAGACTGTAGGAGGGCAGTGCAGAGGAGCCCTGCCACCTCCCCCCTTCCCCAACCCTTCTCTCACCTTCTTATCACTGGGAGTGAAGTCTTTATCCAAAGAGACAATTCGAAACTTCACTGGAAAGAGCAAACAGGGATGCAGGGGTGAGTGGTGGGTGCATCGGCAGGGGAGGGGTGTTCCCCATGGGGAAGGTGGATGGAAATCCACCCTGAGCCCTGCAGTGGGGCACTGCCCCCCAAGCAGCACAGCCTCCAGGAGCTGACATCGCATCCTGGCATTGCCCTGGGCCAGCGCTGGGGGTCCCAGTACATCCCAGGATGAGCTCTTCTATTTCCATGCAGTGTAGGAGCAAGGCTGAGCCTCCTGCACCCCTCTCCCACCAGGTGCTTCAGCCCAGAGCAGGATGGTCCATCCTGCCGCCTCACCTTGCTGTCCAGGCTTGTAGACAGCCTTGTCTGTCTGTATGAAGATCCCAGGCTCCAGGGCTCTCAGCATCACCTTCTTCTTCTCGGAGACATCCAGGAAATCTCCCTGGATTGAGATGTGCAGGTCTACAATTTCCTCCTTCCCTTTGGTGGGGGCTGGAGCCTGCCGGGGGAAACACCAGACACCAAGTGAGGACAAGGCATATGCCATGGCCAGGATGTTCTGCTCACTCTGAGTGACCCAGAGCACTCCTCACCCACAGGGACACCTTCCCCAAGGCAGGGGCTGGGAAGAAATGTCCCCCCAACACCCTACTCTAGTCTGCAGGTCTGCTACCAGATGATTATTTCAGCCACCGAATAACTGGGCTGAGCCTAGAGTCGTTTTGCCTGCATGGGGGGCGAGAAGGTGGGGAAGTCATGCCTGCTCCCATCCTCCTCTAGCTGCAGAGGCTCAGAGCTGCGTAGCAGCATGGGGACCATGCTCAGGGGAGCTGGTGGAAACTGCCTGGAGACAGCGGCGTGTCCAGGGCATCCCCCTCCATGCTTACGGCTGTGCATAGGGTGACACTCACAGGAAAGGTGATGTTCAGGTACAGATGAGGTTCCTGGACCCTCCTCTCCAGCAGGGTGATGTTATGGGTCCCGTCTGCTCTCTGCAGCTGGATGGTCACCTGGATGGGCTCATGGAGGCCACTGAGATGCACCCACAGCATCGCTGTGTGAGGGTGGTAGATCACAGCTGGGGACGTGACCACATAACTCCTGGCAAGGAAAAGTGCTGAGGCATGAGGATGAGGCACATCCCAGTACAGACCCCCATGGAAGTCTTGAAGAGCTCTTGGGCACACAGAAACCTGTGCTGGGGTGCAGGGCCACCGCCCCCAGCCTCCCTGCTCTGTTTCTGAGCTCCCCTTGACTTCACGGCTCAGGAAGGCAAAGCCTCTGCTCACAGGTGGGCTGCAAGTGAAGCAGCACCTACAATAAACCATCCTAGATCCACCAGCCCCTGGGTGTGAAGTCCTGAATGCTCATGGGCAGGGAAAACCCACCACCCTGAGTATTTCCACCCTGGCCAACAATCGCATGCACAGGAAGGATTAGCTCCCACCACATCCTGCCAAGGAGCGGAGACTATATGCCTCCCACCAGGCAGGCAAAGACAGACAGACAGACACAGGGAGGGCTTACAGTGCTGCAGATGCCCCAGCTGTGAGGTGCAGGATGAGGAGCAGCAGGACAGCCGGGGACCTCATGTCTCCAGCTGCGAGGAGGCACTGGGGACGGCCACAGCCTCCTTCTCCAGGTGCTGGATTGCTGTAGACCCGCGTCTGCTCCGCTGCAGGTTCTGGAATGAGATCTTTGCTTTCCACCCAGCGAGCAAACAAGGGTTGGCAGACCTGCAGATATAGCCAAGGCAGTGTTTACCATCTGCCCACAGCCTCCTGGGTTCAAGGCTCTGATGGATTTTTGCAATTGGAGGCAAAGTTCCCATAGGCTATAGAGGTTCGAAACCAGGGGGCAGGACCCACCCGCACACTGGTTTGCTGGGAAATGATGGCAGGGGGGAGTGGGAACGAGTCCCCCAAACAAAAGTAGGCAGCACCATCATGAGAACGGCCTGTGAGCTGGTGGTGATTTCTCAGACGGGCTTGTTTCCAGGTGTTTCAAATTTAGCCAAACAGTAGCTATTTGGGCTGATAGCAGGTCTCAGGCTGTGTTTTTGCCCAATTTCTTCCAATTTCATCAAACCAGCTGTGCGCACAGGAGCAGGGTGGCATTGAGCTGTCATGCCAGGTCCACCCACTCTCATTCCTCCGTGCACTGCGCCTGGGAGCCGGATGCCGACCAGGACGTGGGCTGAGCTGCCTCCTTCTGTCCTGGTGGGAATTTGGGAAAGTTGAGGCAGTTCCACAACAGCCACACAGTGTCCTGAGTGCATTCCCTGCTCCGGGGGCTTGCAGTCCCCTTCCCTTTGGGGACACGAGGGGAGGCAGAGGCAGCGCTGCAGGGGGCCACAAATGGGGCTGACCCCTTTCCCGTGGGCTCTAGGATGACCACGGCTGCTGTCCCCATGCCTGCCTTGTTCAAGTATTGCTGGGTACAGCCCTGTGCTCACCTCCCTGCTCGTCAGGAGCAGCCCTACGCGGTGTCGGTGTCCAGTGGAGACTGGTCCCCACCACCCCCATGGACACGAGGCGGGAGCACGGCCCTGAGCCCATCCTGCCACCCTAGGATGTGGGTCAGTGCCCCACTGGGCATCCTGGGGGTGGTTCAACACCGAGCCCTTCAGAGCATGGGGCAGGATGCAGCATGGCCAAGGGGAGATTGATTTGGGAGCGGGGTGGACCTCTGCCTCTCCGATCGGTGCCTGTGGGGCTGCCAAGGGGAAATACTGCACGGAGGATTTGCCATTCGGTGCTGCTGGTGACTTCGGAGCAGGAGCCAGAGTGCGTTGACCCCCAGGCACCACTAACCCCACGTTGTGCTGTTTCTTCTGCCGCCTCGGTGCCCACGCAACAAATGCTCTCTCTGGTTTGGTCTCATTTTTTTATTCAGCAAAGCAAAGTGAAGGTACGACCCTTCTGACGCATCATTAAAGGGAACAGGAGCGCTGAGCTCCTAACACAAAGTCTGTTTTGGGACACGGGGCTGGCATTGGTCAGGGATAGTGGGAAAGAGCCTGAAGAAAGGGAGTTTCGTTGCAAGAAAACAGATTTTGCCACTTCCACTTGCATTTTTCTTTATTTTTGACCCTGGCTGAGCAGGCGCAGGAGCAGGGCTGTGCTCGGGGCAGCTCTGAGCATCCTGTCTGTGCCCAGCCATCAGTCTTGCACTGATCTCACGAGGCTTTTTGTCAGCCCAGGGTGAGCTCACCTGCCCTGGTCCCCTCTCCGAGGGATCGCACTGGCCTCAGCTCAAGGGAAACCACGACTCCATGGTGGGCAGCAAAGCGGCTGCTCCCCAGGCAGTCCCTGACCCGCATGGGATGGCTGCTGGGGAGTAGGGCTGGGTTTCGTGGTCCTCATCTCAACCGTGTTACTGCAGGCTCCTGCCGGGTCAGGCAAAAGGGATGAAGGGATGGGAAGAGGTTACCAGCCCTCAGGATCGTGGCTGTCTGGTGGGGTGCGATGGGTCAGGAGCAGAGCGACAGCCAGGCAGCTGCAATTTCCCTTCACATCAGTTTTGGAGGCTTTAAAACCAGGAATACATTGTGTATGAGACCAGGATCAGAGTCAGACTGCCCTCCTCTGTCCCTGAAATGCCACCCTCCCTCAACAGACAACCCGCCTGGACCCTGTCCCCACCAGCAGCTCTGACACGCCAGCAGAGCTCAGGGCCACCTGGGCCAAGCCGGGCTGTCCTTGGCGCAGCCCCGTGCACGGTGTGATGAGGGGAGCACCCTGAACATCACGCAGCCGCCTCAAATCTACCAATCTCACCCCGAAAGGGAAGGGAAAGCACCATCCTGCTGATGGCACCTAAGCACAGACACACTCTGCCCGTGCTCTGGGTGCTGATGCTCTCCCCACACCTCGCAGCATCCACGGGCACCGTCCAGCCTGGCCGAGGGATGGGGAGATGCTCTGCTCTGGGGGTGACTGCTCTGGGGACAGCTTTGTTCCCGGCGAGAGGACGGCGCAAGCCCAATGCCTCGCTCTGCTCACCTGCACCCTCAGGAGTTTTGTCTCGGTGTCCACATGCCCCTGGGCTGGCATCACGGGCATCTCGGTGCCGCAGAGCTGCTTGGTGTGCAGGGCCGTGGCGACGACGGTGACATTGACCTCCCCTGCGGAGGCAGAGGGGGAGTGTCGCTGTGACACTGCCTCAGCTCAGAGCCATGGTGGGGAGCCGGGGAAGGAGGAGGGTGCAGTGGCACCAGGAAATGGAGGGAGACCTTATCACTCTCCACAACTCCCTGAAAGGAGGTTGTAGCAAGGGGGAGGTCAGTCTCTTCTGCTAAGTAACAAGTGATAGGACAAGAGGAAACGGCCTCAAGTTGTGCCAGGGGAGGTTTAGGATGGATAATAGGAAAAATTTCTTCACCAAAAGGGTTGCCAAGCATTGGAACAGGCTGCCCAGGGCAGTGGTGGAGTCTCCATCCCTGGAGGCATTTAAAAGCCGGGCAGACGTGCTGCTGAGGGACACGGGTTAGTGGTGGGTTGGGCAGTTTTGGGTTAACGGTTGGACTCAATGATCTGAAAGGTCCCTTCCAACCTGGGCACTGGTATGATTCAATTCTATGAGTTTCACCCACTGGGCTCACCTCCCCTCTCCCCAGCCCTATGCCGTCCCCTCCGTACCCAGACTAGTGGGTCGCATGCTCCACTGGAAGGTTCTCTCTTCATCTGCGCAGACACAGCTTCTGTACGCCCCCTTTTCTATGTCTCCCAACACCTCCAGCTCTGCCGACTCCGCCAGTGTCACCTGAACCTGCCGGACCATGGCCACGGCTCCATCAGCCCCTGCCGGACCCCGGCCCCAGGGCCCCCTCCCCAGCCCCACTCACCCACAGGCACTGCCGCAGGTAGTTGAAGACGGTGGCCACGAGGGTGAAGGCTTCGTGGCGGACCACGGCGTAGGGCAGCGCCAGCTCCACGAAGAAGGGCTTGAAGGCCGTGAGAGTGGTGGCAGGGGCCAGCCCCAAGCCCAATGGGGACATGCAGAACATCCCGGCTTCCCACTTGGTAATGGCATCGGGCACTGTCACTGCCATCTCTGTGGACCCTCCCTCCCTGCAGGGCAGTTGAAGACGGACAAACCTTACAGGCTGCGTCTGATGGGCAGAGCCAGCAGGAACATGCCAACACCCTTCCTCTAGGTCCATCCCTTCCTCTAGGACCATCAGTGGCCATCACATGCTTGGGGATGGGCAGAGGTACCATCAGTGCTCTTATCTCTTACGGTATCCCCTGCCTACAGGACTCAGCCTACCCAGATCTCTCCTGGGGTTGGTGCTGAGGTCCGAGGGAAGTGGCTGGACATGTCTCAGTGTCACTCCTGGATACACGGACACTTCACCAGAGGTGTGGGTGCTGCACCCAGAGGTGAAGCTGATGCAATAAGGGCAGTTGCCTGGCTGGAGCTCTGCTGGGGCTCCTCACTCACCCCACCGGCACCAGCTCCCACAGCCATGTCCCGAAGAAATCCATCTGCATCCCTGTGTCTTCCTCCATGACATTGTTCTCCAGTCCTGCTCCTGCAAGCAGGGGCACAACTTGAACGTGCTGCCAGAAAGGATGGAAACAGGCAGGCTGTCCCCACCCGTCCTTCTGCAGCCACTGTGGGGGCCGTTACAGACTCTCTCCACTCGCCTTGGTATAAAGGGCTTCGGAACGGGACGTCCGGTGCAGAGCCCAGCTGAGTGTTGGTGACAGTTTTCAAATCTGCATTCTGAAACATGACACATGAGAGAGAATAGCACCACGCTGAAGGCCAAAAATACCGAAACGCCTTCCCATCCCTCTCTGAAGCAAGGAATCAACATGCACAAAGCCAGAACAGAGCTCAGCTCCTGAAGATCAGGACCCCCTGCACCACTGCAAAGGGAGCGCAGGAGAGGAATATCTGTGCCAGGAGAACCTGCTGCACCAGGGATGGTTGGGAAAGATCTGGTGGATCTGCTCTGCCTGCTCCATTCCCAAAGAGCCCCGATCCCTGGGTTTGCTGCCAGTGGGAGACACGCACCCCAAAAAAAAAAGCAGGGGAATGCCAGGCCAAACCATGCTGTTTACTCCAAGCCCAGATTTGTGATGGGAATAGCAGAGTTTAACCCCGTCCCTGTGAAACACCACTGTGCGTGGACTGACGGACGCATTTCCCGTGTCTGTCCCAGGCTGGCGAAGCGAGGGGCAGGGCATGTTATTTGGGCGATATAAGAGCATGATTCGTGAGCGCAGACGTGGTCTGGATGAGGGACTGGGAGCCCCCAGCACCTTCCTCCTGGGAGGAAGAGGAGGGGGAGGTAGGGCTGGAGGGTTCATACCTGCAATAGGCTGTCGGGGCCTGGCCAGATGTCAGACACCGGTACCTCCCTGCGCCACAGGCTGCGGCGACAATCTCTCCAGCTATTCCCCGGTGTATCAAAGCAGTTAATGGGTGGAAGGCCTAATATCCCTTTTCTGAACCTGGTTATCCAACAGTGAGGTGAATCAGATTCTTTAACTTCAAAAGGATATCGGTCTTCAGAAAACGCCGGGAATAAGTTAAAGACCTGAACAGAACACATGAACTTTGGGTGAGAGAGACGTGAAACGCTCCTGGCCCAGCTCCAACACCTTTTGCCCCTGGCATCACCCTGTAGCTTCTGCACCTCCCTGGGCATCACAGTGCTGCCACCCTGCCGCCAGCCCCTCCACTAGGACCCGTCACTGCCCCATCTCTCTTGAGCTTGGGATGCTTCTCACTGTCCGCACCCTGTTTGCAAGATTTCCACCCCAAGAGGCACCACAGAGCAATTCTGTGGCTCAGCTGCCCCCAGTCAGCAATGCGCGATGTCCCCTGCAAAGCCCCAAAGTCCGTGGGTGGTGGCAGGGGCTCACGGGGGGCTCCTGGACACATGGCATTCATCCTGCAGGGGCAGGTCCCCTAAGGTCCCTACCATCCTCCCCTAAAATGGATAAGGGTGGAAAGAAACCGCTGTCCCCATGCCCCAGCAGCAAGCCCAGCCCAGTCCAGCCCAGGACTGAGGTTACTCGAGACTCACCATGCTGGTCTTGAGCTTGCTCTTGGGACCAGAGGACCACATGTGCTGATCCACGGCATAGATGGCGCACAGTGACCCCGGGGCAGCCTGCACCTTCAGACGGAGCTGTGAGCCCACCAGAGCCTTCTGCTCTGAGAAGGACAGATTCACCTGGAGAGGGGAAGCCTTTGGGTTAGTGGAGAGGGGAGCTGGTGTCAGGAAGGAGCTCTGTACCGCAGCCTGACCCCAAACACCATCAGAGGATGCAGAGTGAGGACTACGTGCAAAACCAGGGGATGGTTTGCAAGCAGCAACAGGAATGGGAGAGGAAAGAAAACCCTCCCTGAAAGGAGAGTCTGGGACCAGCCAGTTGCAAGGCATGAGGAAAGGCTCTGCTGAAGAGCGAGGCTCAGTGCCCACATCTACCCACACCGAGCCCGGCAGCAACTCCCCCGACTCCGGCAGCCTCCGCTTACCTTGTTGGGGAAGCACTTGGCCACGTTGAGCTCGGTGCTGTCAGCCACCATCTCGCCATTGGGTAGCACCACGTAGCCCAGCACCTTGGCCTTGGGTGCCAGCTCGGGGCCGATGGGCAGCTCCAGGGAGAAGAAGCCTCTCAGCCCTGGGTGGTGGGAAAGGAGGGGATGAGGATGAGGACCAGACGTGGAGAGCAGAGCCCTGCACAGCCCGTCCATGCCTTGGGACCTACCAGCCTCTGCAGGCAGCTCCTTCCTGAGGACGGTGACAATGGTCCCCTTGGCCAGGACCTACAGAGGAGGAGATGGGAACAACAAAACCCATGCTGAGCACAGAACTGGTGTGAGCAAACAAGGGGAGGCCGTGGAGGATGCTCAGGGAGAGACAATTAGAGACGCATCCTGCAGCAGGGATGGAAATGGGGCCTCAAGACCTGACAGCTCCAGGGTCCATCCCTGAGTCCTGAATCCAAGAGTACCAGAGAAATGGCTTCTGCTGGAGGGGAAGGCTTAACCCCACACCCCAGACATTCTTCTCCCCTGAGCTGTGCCCTTCATGCAGGCTCCCATCTCTCCCCAGGTGAAGGCTCACCAGGAAGACCACGTCCATGCTCTGCAGATCGATCCCCATGTCCTTCTCATCAAACATGTAATCCACCCAGAGCTTCTGGGGCTGGCCGCAGAGCAGCTTCTTTTCTACCTTGCGGATCCTCAGGAGACTTTCACAGTTCGATGAGAGGGGATAAAGGTAGAGACTGGCACTTTGGTATTTGAGATACTTCTTGCCTTCGTGCTCCGAGGCTGGAGAGTCATCCTTGAGCTCACCCTGAGGGGTGGAAATCGAGGCTCTCAATGGCAAAGACCAGCTCAGCAGCAGAGCACGGTAGGGGTGGAAAGCGACTCCGCAGCCACAACTGCCCTCTGCTTTGCTGTGACATCCCTGCAGGGACGTGCCAAGAAACGCAATCCAGCTGCGCTCAGCACCAAAAAAATAGAGCTGCACGCCATCACGGGCCTTGTCCAAAGGACACTCAAAGGGGTAGCCAGGGGATGGCGAGACGGAGGCACAGCTACGCGGCGAGTGTCAGGCAGACAGTAGGAACTGAAAAAGCATCCCACAACCATCTGATGTTGTGCCTGGATGCTGAAGGTAGAAAGGACACTGAAATTCAGCAGTGAATGATGAAAACAGTAAGGTAGGGGCAAGGAATTAGAGGAAGAACTTGCAGAATGCATCAAAAGTGAGTGTAGCCCCTTTTCCCAGTGCAGGAGGAGCAGGAAGGGTGCCAGGGTCAGTAGGGTCTGACAGGCAATCAAGGTACTGAACAGGGCAAATAAATGTGTGGAGCTCTTTACCACGGGATGTTGTGGGTGCAAAAAGAGCAAGTGGGGTCAAGGGGAAGCTGGAAGATTCTGTGTAAGAAAATCTCCGTGATCTTTACTAAATCCAAAGTGCCTGAGGGGTGTGGGACACAGGTCACTTACGTGCAGGGAGACATCATGAGTCCAACCAGAGGTGTCCAGCTCGAAGGAGGCTCTCCCCAGCCCATCCATGAGCAACGTTTTTCTTTGCATTCCTCCTCCAGTGTCAACCACAAGCAAGAACTCCTTCCCCCTCAGGGCAGAGCTATTGGCTCCCTTCAGCAGCATCTGCAGCAGGAGGGAAGGGGAGATGCCCTGGGCTGGGGGTGGGATAGCAGGTTTGGGGGTCGGAGAGAGCAGGATTGGGTGCAGCAGGAGCCCTGCAGCATGCGGGGACATCCCCCACACACACAAATTACCGTCCCAGTGTAGGGAATCCCAGACTTGTAAAATTCATCGCTGTTTTCAAAGGTGATACTGGCCATTTCATACACAAACATACAGCTTTTCTTGGCTGAACGCCACATCTCTGTGGAGGAGGAGATGAGAGAGGCACTCGGCAGTTTGTCCTGGGGATTCCCCCCAGGGCATCTGGGTCCGGTGTCTGCTCTCCCGTCCCCTCCCTGGCCAGTGACCAGACCACGCTGGTGTGTAGACCCAGTCTGGAGATCATGAGGAAAGTTTTCGCAGAGCAAAACCACACTTGTTGGGCAACAAATGCAAAAAAGTGGTCCTCGGGTGTGACAGGAGCCATAGTGTGAGCAGGACCACGCTCAGCCAAGAGCTGTGTGCTACCGAAATACCCATCTTTACCCCAAAATGCCCCTCTTAAGGGCGACAAGCAAATTGGAGAGGACGAGGATCTGCCACTCACAGCTGGGCTGGGCTGAAATTGGGCTTTTTACATGACCCTAAGGATGGTCTAATGAGCCACCCCCCCGCCCCAGGCAGAGAGTGACTATTTATAACTAGATTCAAAGTTAGAAAGACCCAATAAGAAAAACACGATCACCGTGGTAGCTCTCCAGGCACTAATCAAGCACACTAACTAGCCTCAGAGTGGCAGAGAGTGGGGAAAGTGAGGTGGACGATGGAGGGATATCTGGGGGTGGGGTGCTGGAAGGGGGAGAAACTCCTGATCAGCCTTCAGAAAACAAGGGATTGCTCCAGCAGTCAGGAGTGGAGGAAAAATGACACCAAAGCAAGTGAGGGCACAGAGCGGCTGATGCTTGTGGATGGGAAGGACAGAGACCCTGGAGACACCCAAGCAGAGCAGCTGTGCCGCATTCTCCAGGTGCCACCACCACAGGACATCATCGGGTGGCTGTTGGCATGGCTGTGCTCACCGGTCCCTTCCTCCAGCAGCAATGCATGAGCATAGAGCCGAGTGTCATAGAAGCTGGTCAGGTTGAAGGAAGCCACCGGCACCTCGGTAGAGAAGCAGCCATTCCTCCCCGTCTGAAGGAGAGAGTCACCTGTGTTAGCAGCAGTCCTGGAGCGTCATCTTGAGTGTCATCTGCTGTCACCCCTGGCCTCCTGCTCACCCTGCTGCTGTTGCCTCCCTCCATCCCATCCTGCAACCCTTGGATCCTGCAAACTTGTCCCCCTGGGGCTGGTCCCACGCTCTGCCATGAATCTGGCTGTCCCTTTCCTGTCCATCCTGGCCCAAGAACCACCCCAAGGGTCCCCACTCGGCTCCCCATCCCTCTTTGGGATGACTTAGGGTTTGCAGCACTTTCATATGAGAGCTGGATCACCTGGCAATACCCAAATGATGCACCCGGCCATCATCAGCCCAAGCACCCCAAGATGGGGACACATTTCCTCACCTGGCCCTTGAACTCAGCACAGATCCTCGTAGATCCCTCCCAGAAAATATGTTTGTGGCCCTGGCACAGCATGCCCTCAGCCCTTCCCCGGAAAGTTTTCCCGGATGGGTACCTGTCGGGAGGGAGCAGGAAGGGGGGTGGATGGGGAGGCCGTGGGGGGAGCATCACCCCGGGAGCAGCCAGCCTTACTGCTGGGGGCTGCTCTCCGACTCACCGCCCGCAGACGTCCAGCGGGATCTTCTCATCCTGCACCGTCACGACACGGGGCAGCCGGATCAGCCCTTCAAAGTGGGGCTCTCCTGGGGGAAAACCAACAGGGAATGGGATTGTGCCCATTTCTTCCTTCGGGATTTTCTTCCCATCCCATGCGATGGCTCCCAAGCACCCCGTGTGGAGCCCAGCCTTCATCCCCGCACACCGTAGTCCTCCACGCTGAAGTCGTGTCTCTTCCCCTCCACCTCGATGATGTACGTGCCCAGGGCCGGCTCTGCTGCCAGCGGGAAGGACAGATCCACAATGCCCTGCCGCGGGCTCACCTCCCGCCACTCCGCCACCCGGTTCCCGCTGGGATCCTGCACACAGGGACATGCAGCATCAGCCCTCACTTGTGGGGCTGGAGATGGAGCACATGGTGGTGGTTCTGGGTTGACAACCTCAAGGACTCAAGTCGCCCTGTGTATCCCTGCAAGAAGGAGAGGTTTTGCCCTGCCATCATGCTCAGAGGAGCCCTGAGGGCACCACCTCTCCAGAAGGAAAATTTCCCCCCGGGGGCTCTATTAGCCTGGCTACAGAAGCTGGAGCTGGCAGGGGGATGCTCCAGCATGGACTGGGAGCTTAGGGGGTTCTCCAGTTTGGGTCAAAGTCTCTGTGGCAATAGCCACCACCATCTTCATCCGTGTAACCTGCCCCTTAGCAGCATCTCCCCAGAGGAGCCCCGTCTTGCCAGCAGACAGTGAGCTGACCCGCCGTAGGCTGGAAATACGGATGAGGAACCCAAGCCCTTCTCCCCACTCCTTGTGACCTCTCTCAGCACCCGCACCAGGGATGTCCCTGTCCCCTCCAGCTCCTTTTCCCCAGCACCACACATGTGCTGGGGCCCTTTGCTCCTCCTGGGGAAGCTGGCAGGCTGGCACAGGGTGAAAACTCACCTGCACGGCCACCAAGGGAAGCTGCAAAGAAAGAGAGAGGAAGGATTTAGCAGGATCAAAGCACAGAGGGCTGAGCTGGGGGCTGAGGCATCTGGATTGGCCCCTACAGGGCCAGTAGGTGGCCTGGGGGGCTCTGAGCCACTGTCATTGCCCAGCTGCTGCTGTCACATCCACAACCATCCCAAGCAACTGCGCTGTGCAAACGGCATTAGCCGTGCGATGCATGACATCAGGAGGCTAAAACCGGCAGGCGTTATAACGGTGCATAAAAGCCACACACGAGAGAAGACAGGCAACGGGAAGGTGCAAAGGGAATAATTCATCTCCTGTGCCAGTGCCAAAGGTAAGGGGCTGCACCCTGGGGACTCAGGCTGGGAGTGATGGGAAGAGCTGTGTGTGTCCCCCATCCCATGTCCCTGCGGTGTCTGGGGGATTCCCTCCCTGTCCCTGTCCCCTCTATGCTCGTGGGGACACTGAAGGCTGTGCCACTGCTGCCGAGACCGATCACGTCCTCCCTGTGTCCCAACCCTGTCTCACCTCCCTGTTGCTGGGAATGAAGTTTTGATCCAAACGGACAATTCGAAACTTCACTAGAGAAAGCAAAGGCAGGAGCAGGAGTGAGAGCTAGGGCCTGGGAACGAAACCTGGAGGTCCCATTCCTGGAGCCCCCGAGCTCTTCCAGCAGCTCCTGCCCCTCACCAGTTTGTCCAGGCTTATAGACATGCTTGTCTGTCTGCACCAAGGTCCCCAGCTCCGGAGCTTTCACCAGTACTTTCTTCTGCTCAGAGACCTGCAGGGAACCTCCCTGGATGGAGACGTGAAGATGCGCAACCTCATGGATCCCTGCAGGAGGGGTAGAAATCTGCCCCCGGGGAAAGAGTAGAAATGGTTGCAAAGCCTTGATGTTGGATGCCAGTGAGTCATCGTACCTGTCCCCCACATTGTCACCACCACGTTGCCCCACAAAGGCATCAGGAAACTGGTGTGCGTGGGAAGAGGATGCAGATACAACCCCCAAGGTCTCCTTACATGCCCCATGTCCCTCCACTCTTCAGCTCACTCGCTGCCCATCCAGGATCCATGTCCCCTCCCAGTTCCCCCAGCCCGGCTCTGGCAGTGGGTAGGGGATGGATACCCCTTCCCAAGGTCCGCAGCCCTGCCGCGGGGCCGTGACTCACGTTGGAGAAGCGGGGCCAGTTCAGCTGGAGGATATCGCTGCCCTGCGCCTCCAGGGTGACGTTGGGGATGCCGTGGCTGCTTGCCAGGTGGAGAGTCACCCGCACGGGCTCATCCAGGTCCATGAGGTGGACGTGCACTTTGCCTGGGTATGGGTAGTAGAGCACGGAGGGGAAGAGCACCACGTAGTGCCTGGGGAGGGGAGACCTCGCTAGAGGAGGAGAGCAGGGACCTCCCCACCAAATCCCGGTGCTTCCCTCCACTCCAGACTCTCAAAGCGGGGGGCACTTGGGTTTTTTCCAGCCCTGGATACTCTCTGCAGGGCTGTGCCACCCAGCCTTCCCCCCATCTGCCTGGAGAGGCTGACCAGTACACAGACTGGAGCAGAACGCCCTTTGCCTAAACACCCCAGGAAACAGCCGCGGGCCTGACCTGCAGATGGAGGAAAGGCTCTGCTCTTGCATGTAAGGTTGCACCTATGCCAAAGCAGCCCAGAGACACCAACCTCAGGTGCAAAGTCCTCTATGGGGACAAGCCACCACCCCAACCAGCAGCCACAGTCATGGCAAGGATTGTCACACCACTTGAGACCAACCACCATCCCAGCAGGCATGGACAGGCAGCCACAGAGAGGACTCACGGCTTTGCAGACGCTCCAGCTATGAGGTGTAGGGTGCAAAGCAGCAGGCAAGGCAGGGCAGCTGCGGACCCCATAATTGGGGGACCATGTGGAAGCAAGGTGGTCCCAGAGCCCCCGTGCTGGGTCTTCTTCCTCTCCTCAAGCTTTCACCTCCCCACTGGCAGCAAGCAAAAGCCAGCGAGGTTTCCAGCTGGGACCCAGCCATCCAGCTAGGACAATGTTTAACCACCCGACCCAAGCTTTGCTGGGTTCAAGGCTCTGGGCAGCCAAACCGCACCCATGGCAGTGGGCACGTGGTGGGACCGCCGAGCCAGTTCAGAGCGGACAGGCTAAGCCACACATAGGGAACCCTGGTGGGGGGGGAAGGGAATAAAGGAGTTTTCTAGGAAATTAGATCCTTCACATGCACGCTGCTCTTGACCACCTCCATGTGACAGTTCCCGAGCTGGTGAGTTGTTACTCGTGGGAAGTCTCTTTTCTGTTGCTGATATTTTTGCCCAGTGGTATCCATTTAGGTTGATGATTTCCGCCGTTTTGCAGAATTTCCTCCAGAACAAGCCAGCCGCTCCCAAGAGTGGGAACGATGCCGAACTGGAGCGCTGCGCCCTTGTTTGGCCACAGTTTGTACATCTTATTTGAAGATAGAAGGTGAAGCCTGCCCACCCCGCTCCCAGCATTAGGGACAGCCACACACTGCGATTCTCCCTGCCCTACTGTCACCCCAGGGTGGCTGGGGCAGAAGCTGCTGAGCTGGGAAGGAGCCAGCAGATGCTCAAAGCCCTGCCTGGCTGCAGGGAAGACGGTAGCTGGTGGATGGATCTGGTTGTGCCATGGTCTGGAGGCCGTGGAGAGGTTCCTCTGGCTCCAGGTGGGCATAATCCTCTGCCCTCTGCAGTTTCTGGGCTTTATTGGTGCTCCTTCTGCACACTTACTGCTTGTCCCTATGGCAGTTACACCCTGGTGTAACTCACACCATCCAGCGCTGTACCCCATGGACAAGTTGTGGTGTCCACATTGACACTCTACATGCAGTAATCCAGGCATCCCACGTGGCCGTAAGGAGATGGATCCCCGTCCCCATGCTCCCCTCAGCACCCAAGGCTCAGGCAAGACGCCATACACACACACATACACTCTACCAGGTATGGACCCTTTAATCTTGCACCCTCAACTCATAGTTCAGCATCGAGGATGCTCCCCGTGTGGCAATATCCCCTGTACCTCCTGCCCACCCCGAGCCACACGCTGTGCTCTGGACCCCTCCCCAGAGGTGGCTGCATCTGACCAGCTTGCATGAACCTCTGGAAGAAGAAACCCAGCAAGTCCATGGGTGAACCCCCCCTGCGAGTCATGTTGTCAGGGGTGGAAAATGGTGCAGTGAACCCCCAGCCCAGCCTGGCACCTCTCTCCCCTCACCCCGAGCACAGGCAGGAGCCGTCCTGCCAGGCAGAGCTGGCAGACTGGGCTTGATACCTGGGGCCAAACACAGCGCCAAGTTTTGGGGGAGACAGGCAATGCCCTGGGGAGGGGACGCACAGTCATAGCAAGGGGTTTCTGGGGGCACCTTGCACTGATTTCAAGGTGCTGCCTGGTCCCCGTCCCTCTGCTTCCCCTTGCCGAGGCAGTGGCAGGTCTGGTGGACACATCTGCAGGGGACAGGGTGGCCCAGCCTCTGGCTGTGCCATCTCCTTAATGTCCCCAAGGGGTTCTGCCTAATATCTGGTCCCGGTTGTGTCCCCCTCACGCTCCAGGCTGCCTGTCCCCCTGCCAGCACTGGCTCCAGGGCAGTGCGGGAGCGGAGGCTGCTCAGCGCGCTGGTCCCCACAGTGATCTGTAGACATCTCGTCAAGGGCATCAGCCATGGTCTGGCGGACAGTCTCTGTCAGTTCAGGGACATCCTTTGGGGTCAGGCCCCGAGTTTCTACCTTGGGGAGGATTCGGATGGTGCACGTCCCTGGAGAGAGAAGGGAAAGGTCGGGGATGCTGTTAGATGAACCCACCAGGAACCAGGTCTTCCCACCAGCATCGTCCACCACCAGCTGCCTCCCCACACCTCAGTGTCCCACAAAGAGACCCCCAAGCCCTACGTGCTTCATCCCCACCACCAGCCCTTCCTTCTGGCAACGGGGCTTTTTGTCCGTCACTTACCAGAGGTGAATTTCTTATTTTTGGAGCTGAAGAAGTTCCGGTATGGGGACATCACGATGGGGAAAATGGGAACCTGTAGGAGATGGAGGGTCAGGGGTATCCTCCATACAGACCCCCTCCCAAGTGGGACTTCAGCTCCTGCCATGCCCCAGGCTTCAGCAGGTCCCCATATCCTCCCTGGGTCCTGCACAGCAAGGTGCGTGTCCCTGGAGACTGCAGACACCAAAAGACCCTGATGTTCCCCATCCCAGTGCCCCAGGGTGCCTGCCCACCCCACTCCACCAAGGGCAAGCGGAGGGGAAGGATGGCCTTACCTGAGCCTGCACGGCCAAGTGGAAAGCCCCGCGCTTGAAGGGCAGCATGGATTTGTCCTGGTTCCTGGTGCCTT
Organism: Dromas ardeola; assembly: GCA_013398915.1. Taxonomy (NCBI): domain Eukaryota; kingdom Metazoa; phylum Chordata; class Aves; order Charadriiformes; family Dromadidae; genus Dromas; species Dromas ardeola. Next base: position 156,811 of record VYZM01017382.1, on the reverse strand, counting down.
CAGGGAAAATCAACACTCGGAGCTACACGGGACAGGGAGAGACGTGAGCATGGACCCTGACCAGAGCACCCTGGGACCTGCCGTCAGTCCCCTTGCCCCATCGGTGTTTGCTCCCCAACTAGCCCCTGCCGCCAGGCCCCCTCACATTTTCACGCTGCATGGTCCTGGCCGTCTGGGAGATGACATTGATTGCATCCTCTCTTTTGTGGCGGTCGATGAAGATCATGCCGCTGAGCCAGCAGGCCCACCCCACAGTACCCATGTACAGGAGCTCCTTCTTGACGATGGGCACACAGTGGTCAGGAACGATCTCTGCTATGCCTGGAGGATGGATGGGAGAGGAAAGGATCCGTCCCACCCAATGGCACTCAGAACCAACCAGCCCTGTGGCTGTAGTGACCTGGCATCATCTTCCATTGTCCCAGCACACCCACAGCCCTGAGCTCCTGTCCCACCAGCTCTTCTGGCCCATGCCTTCCACACTGCCCTGTACAAATCCTGGTGCTGACCTCGCTGGGAACCCCCAGGGCGAGCCTGGTCCACCCCTGCAGCACCCCAAAGGCTGCCCATGCAGATGAGCCCCCCCTCTCCCTTGCACATACCCATGAGGTCAAGGGAAGCTTGGTGGTTGCAAACTATCACATAGGGCCCCTTGATGTTCAGATGCTCAGAGCCCAACACCTGCATCTTGATGCCAAAGAAGTATTTGAGGGGCAGGATCGCAGCACGCAGGAGCCTAGGGCAGAGGAACACATGCGGGGAGCAGATCGACACAGCCCTTCGCAATCACTCAGGGAGCAAGGTGCAAGATTGGCCAGGCTAGATCTGCTCTGCATGAGCAAGCAGTGTGTCCCAAGGTGGATCTGTGTTCAGTGTCAGCGATGTTTTGCTTTTCTAAGCGCATTTGCAGTCTGCACAGCTCAGAGCTAACCCTGTAACCATCCCCCAGGGCGAGACCAGCTGCTGTCTCAGTAGTAGAAAGCCTGCATTGGAGCTGCTGCTGAAGAAAATCACCAGCACAAGCTGGTGGGAGGAAAAAAAAACCCAAACCACAGGCTTTTTGATGTCTAGGGATGATGGGGAAGTAAGAAGAGAAAGGATGGGATGTCTGCCTGCAGCCAAGGTGCAAATCATCACATCCCAATGAGGAGAACTACCTCTGGCCAGGTAAGTGTCATCCGTAGGCTCCCACACACACAAAGCTGGATCTGGGTGTGCGGGCTGGAAACCCAGACACCAGAATCACAGTCTGGATTGCAGCTGAGAGGTGCTGAGCGCTGAAGATGGACATGCAGAGGAACAGTCTTGAAACAGACGGGTGTCTACAAGGATGCAGGTGTCTCCAGGGACTGTCCATGCAGAGCAGCCAAAGGGCAGGGCTGCAGGCACCAAGCTTTGTGCTGCAGGTGGAGGGGGAAGAGAGCGGGGAAGGGAAAACCAACTCAGCTTCATTCATTAGAGGAAATCACAAAGACTAGCTTCACCAGACCTGCAATGTTGGGAAGAGACAGAGGTTTCATCTGTGCGGATGGAAGGGGGAAGAAGGAAGAGCGGTGTCACCATCCAGGAAGGGTCGGACAGGAAGGGTGACATTAGGATGGCAGTGCCGATGAAGGGTGATGCTCAGTATGAGAATAATGAGAGGAATGGAGGGAGGATGGAGCAACAGGGATTGCAGCACCCACAGTGAAGATAAAAAGCTGGAATGCTTTTGGTGTTGAAATGGGCCACGCTCAAACCCACAGCATGAAGAGCACCCATAGTCAGGGTACACGTGTCTGGCAGCCATTGGTCCCAGGGAGCCCACAGGGGACAGGGCAGGGGACAGGGCTGTCAGCGAGAGCTCAGCACCAGGTAGGAATGAGAAGAACTTTGGGAGGAGAGAGCAGAGGCAGGTAGAGAGGGAGAAGGCGGCACAATGCTTAGAGGGTCTGTTGTATCAGAAGGCCACCCATCCCTTGGGAGACGCAGGCTCAGAGACCCCTGTGTCTGCAGAGAGGCAAAACACTTGTAGCAATGGCCCAAAGCCAGGGCTAATGGCAGGAATGTGCTCCAAGCCTGAGGCTTTGGGATTTGGAGGCTGAGGAGGAGACAGGACCGGGCAGGCATGCTGTGGGGGCAGAGGATGGCTGCAAGGTGTCGGTGGGATGAGATAAGGCAGCGTGAGTCACCTTATTTCCACAAAGGGTATTTCCACTAAGCCGGAAGCGTTTGCACCAGGGCTCGCACCAGCTCCGGATGCGTGTGTGTGTGCACAGCATTTCTGCACAGAAAGGACAAGGGAGAGAGGCTGCACCACGGACTGACAACATCAAACCTCTGACCACACTCCTACCGAGGGCCCGAAATCCATCAGCAGAAATATGCGATGGCTCGAGCTCAGCAAACACTACAGGCTCAGACGTTTTTCACTCTGACATAATTATATCCCTTCTGGTATGCTATCATGCCCAGGAATCCAGTAACAAGATTGCAACACCCTTGAAAGCAACCAGACCTTCCTCTCGTGTTGCACAGCGATGTTATCGCGGCTGCCACCACCCCTGAGCAAGCTGACAGCACCAGTGCATGACTCACCGGGACATGACTGCACCGTGCCCGACAGCTGATGGCATCAAGACATCCCCAAATCCCTCTGCCAAAGCGCAGTCCCCGCTGAGCAAGACCTGGCTGCACCACCAGGGAGACTGCAATGGGTGTGCATTTCCATCCTGCTTATGATCGTACCTCCAACCTTTGCCAAAACCCCCCTGTCGCCCACCTAACTGATGACCCCAACATTGCAATGGCCAAGGATGATCCCTTTTACGCTACATCCTTCAGGGACCATTAGTCCCGACCCAGCTGGCCACCTCCATTGTGGCGTAACCCTCCCTGGGCATGGTCAGCACCTTTTCGCCACCACCACCTTTTCAAGATGCAGAGGCACCCTTCATTGCCACATGGACATGACCGCAACATTTGCCGTGGCCCCAGGGCTCAACCACTGGCCATAAAATGGCTGTGGGTATGCCCAGAGCAGCAGAGCGCGTGTGTCCACACGACCACATGAGCTCCTCCACCGCAGTCAAGCCCCAGCCGTCTCCACATCAGAAGTACATCCCCAGGCCATACTCACTTCATGTTCTCCACAGAGCGTCCCCAAAGAGCCGCAAAGGGGGACAGGAGGGTGGAGACAGCCACAATCCAGCAGTTGAAGAAGGCCACCTTGCGGTAGTAGTGGAAGGTGGCATTGTACCGGTAAAGCAGCAGGGCTGCCAAGGGGAGGAGGAGCAGCAGCCCATGGAGCAGGACCACCTCCATCGTGCTGCCCCGGCAGGAGGATGCTGTGGAGCTCAGCCTGCGTCGCTGGGAGCAGGGCGAGTGGACCCAGGGATGCTGAGGAGCGTGGCAGGTGACCCAGGTGTATCAGCAGAGAAGCGCGTGGGCGTTTGGGGCTGGTCCAGGGGAAGGTGCTGTGCGTATCTCACCCTGTTGAGGATGGACTGGCTCAGACAGGAGTCAGACTACCCCACCAAGGGTGGAGAGTGGTGGTGAGTCAACGGCGGGGACCCTGGGTCACCAAAGGTGTCACTGCTGATAAGTGCCCTCCTGGGCTGTGAAAAGTGTCTCTGACTTGATGCAATCAGATCTGTTGCCCACAGAAGCGTCCATACTCTGGGCACCTCTCCTGGCCACAGGGAGGTGTGGGAAAGGGGGATCTCAGCTGGTAGGGACAGCGGGAGCTGGTTCAGGTCCATGCCCATCACCCCAGCAAGGCTTAGCGCAATTCCCTATTGGCATCATGGCTAATCCCCACACCTCACCCTGTAGAGTACCAGATTACTGGAAGATGTCTCCCTGCCTGTGTCTGCAGCAGGCACATGGTGCCAGGGCTCCCCATCTCCCTGCTCCCCCCAGTTTGGCCTGCAGGAGCTCCTCTGTCCTTCCCCTCTCAAGGTCCAGCATCTGGCACCAAGGTCCAGGTGATGCCACAGTGGTCTGAGCCCTGCCACCACCCCCGGCTCCCACCCTGGGCTGAAGGAGATGCCAGCCCTCACCCCACTTGGCAGCCAGGGGCCACATTGCGTTAGGTGTTTACCTAGGTGTAATTAACACCCACAGGGCTGTAATTAGCCTCTCCTTCTGCTCTGTTGCTTTCGCACTGGGCACTCAGGATCCAAGCCAACTCTGGGTTGCCATGTGGAAACTTGCTGTTAAAAAGCAAGCGCTCGCCATTGCAAAGATAACTCTGGCCTGGTCTCAGCCACCAGCAACATCTCCCAGCCCGGCTGTTCCGTGTCCCAAGCCCTGCCAGGAGCATCCAAATGCTGCTGCTCAGCCCCATTGATTCCTCTCTGACCCGTGGGGCAGGAACCTGCGAGCAGAGAGCTCCACTCGTGCCTTCCCATAACAACCCAACCAGGGCTCTGGGGCAAACAGTCCCATCACACCACACTGGGGAGGGACATCACATCACCCAGCAGCCCTGTCCCTTGTCTGACACGACCTACCTCCAGCAAAACCACTCTGCATCTCCTCTGCTCCGTTCTTCTCCGTGCCCATGGCTGCTCTTTCTACCCACACCTTCTCCCTGTCCCTGCCGATGTGGGTGCAGGCAGATGCCGGTGGGTTCCTGGCTGTTCGATGCTCTCCATGCTGCCAGCTGAAGGATACCCCACTTCAACCAGTGTGACCCAGAGAGAGCTCCAGGGGTTACTTCCACCATGGGTGTTGCAATCCCCATTGCTTCATCCTCCCCTTCCTCTCATTATCCTCATATTCAAGCTAAGATTGGGCCATATCTTGAGCCCAGCCTTCCTGTCCACCCCATCCCCAGGTGACTCCTCTCCTTCTTCTTCCCTTTCTGTCTATACAGATGTGGAAACCTTTGTGCACCAGCCTGGTTTCCCATCAAACTCAGCTTTGCTTTTGGATGATCTCCTTCCCTTCTGCTCTAACTGCTCTGCCCGGCCAGTCTCGCACCCTGCCAGGGTGCTCCCAGCTGGAGGAGATGTGTTTGCATGCTGCAACCCAACGTGACTCTTTTGCTTCACATCTGAGAAGCTTCTCCTCCAGCTTCAGCAGGAACCAGGAGGAGCTTAGCTGCAGGGGCAGATCTGCCTGTGCCAGAGCACAACTCAGTCCTGAGCTTGGAGAAGATAAAACCTGCTTTCCGCAGGGAGCCCAGAAGAAAGGCAGGGCAGTCCTCGTGCCCAGTTGGGGCAGAAGGAGGGGATTTAAGGTGCAACTGCCTGAGCACCATCTTCCTGCATACTCTGAGCTCCAGGTGACCACCAGCCCTGAAGTCTCCTGCTAGGAGCTCTGCTCTTAAGGCAAAGCCTTCTGACAACTGGCCTGTAACCCCACTGGGGTCAGAGCAGGGCTGTCACCCCTAAGTGGGATTGCGGAAGGTAGCAGAGGTGGGGGACAGCTTCCAGCACCCAAAAATGCATCTGCCCTCACTTCCACATACCCACCCACCCCCCTCCTCGCCCCCACAGCTTGGAGGGATCCCTGTATTCAGGCACGAAGCCAGCAGTCTGGGTAATTACAGATGCTTAATGAGTGACAGCAGGGCACTTCCTTAACAAAGCAAATTAATTACAGGCAATGTGCTGCATTGAGATC
>VYZM01017382.1:48962-137864 GCA_013398915.1 Dromas ardeola | reverse complement strand
GAAAGGGAAAGGCGGAAAGAAAGAAAAAAAAGAGGGAAAGTGGAAAGAGCAGGAAACACAAGCAGGACCAGGGGAGCACCAGAGGCTTTGAGGGTTTCCTAAGGAGAGCGATGGCATCAGGCCCCTTTCCAGATGGGGAAACTGAGGCACAGCAAGAAATTGCCTGCCCTGAAGCAAGCTCCAAAGGGAGCACTGCACATTACCTGCTCCACTGCTCCGTCAGCCATGCTGCGTTGCCATAAATAATAAAAACCAGCAGCTTTACAGCTAAAAGGGGCTGCAGCACCTCTGCCCAGTCCACATCCTTCCTCACTAAGATGAAGCAGCGTGCTTTCTCCATGCTGTGCCCAGCAGCCATCACCAAAATGTATTTTGCAGACCGGGAATTTCCTTGTAAATCTTGTGTTCAGCAGGAAAAGGAAACGAAATCTCCTGGGGGAGGTGAAGGAGCCCCAGAAGAGTGACTGCACTGTGGCCAGGACAGGGCAGGGGAGGACGGGACTCAGACAAGCGATGCTTTAACATCCCAGACTTTCCTCCAGTCCTTGAATCCACTTGCCCACCCTCATCCCTCTTTTTCTCCAGCTTTTATCTCTCTGTCCTCACACCGAAAAGCATCAGCAACCCAATCCCGTCTCCTTGGCCAAAAAACCCTGACCCAGCCATGCCCCGTCTCTGGATGCTGCAGCCCCAACTGCATCCCTCCATGGGCACGGATGGATGGGAATGGGCATGAATGCTTGGGAATGAGCATGAATGCGAGTGGGCATGGGTGCATGGGAATGGGCATGGGTGCATGGGAATGAGCATGGGTGCATGGGAATGGGCATGGATGCTTGGGAATGGGCATGCAAAATCCAGCCTCAATCTCCCAGCTCTCCAGCTGGAAGCCAAGGGGGTAAACCCCAAAAGTAGGGAATTCTGGGCAGATTCTCTCCAAGGGCACTGAGCCACCACATCCCTTGCTTTTTTTGGGAGCTGTGGGGTCGGGGCATGCTCCTTGGTGTTTCAGCACTTCTGCGAGCAAACCCCAGAGATTTAATGAGGTCAGTGGGCCCCTTTTGCAGCATTTCCCTAAAAAGCTGGGGAACAGGATAAAGGGTGAACTCCAACAGCCATTACCGATGCCTCTGATGAAAATACACCAGCCTGAACGTGAGCAAAACCCCTGTGAGCAAAACCCAGCCGGCAAGGGAGGGATTAGACGTGCCCAAATAGGTGGTTTTGTTCCAAATCTCTAATTACATGGTTTCCTTGCTCAGGCTTTGAGCATGCTCGCCTCTGCCCTGCTGATGGGGTCGGCCCCTCCGTCTTTAAGCTCGGCTCCTCCGCATGGAGCTTGCGTCTTGGCGGAGCGGTGCCCTGAAGCATCGCACGTTTTCAGAGGGAATTAGAAATAATTGCGGTGGTTCTTTATGGTGTTTACAAGGCAAACAGTAGAAAGCTAAGGAAATGTCAGGGTCCAAAAGCACAGTTACGTAGGTGGGCTCTCCTGGGGCTGGCTGCAGCAGAAATAGTGAATATTGGCTGGTACCCTGCCTGCTCAGGTCTTTTAATGCCCGGCATCCCACCGTCTGCCCTTTCCTCCCTCCCAAGGTGCAAGCGACACATCCCGACTGCTCCGTCATCCTCTATTTCCAAGAGCAAGAAGCTGAATGTCTGGAGATTATCAGGAGCGAAAGGCAAACGTCAGCTCCCCTGGAACCCCCCCAGCAGCAGGGTGAGTGCGAGACGCCCGCCACGCACGGGGCTCATCTGCCTCAGGAGGAGGGGGGGAATCCGCTAAGGGGGTCTCTGGAGGATGATCCGTGGCAAGGGGGGTGCAGAAAAGCAGGTATTTTCAGGAAAATGGAGAGCAGCGCTGAGATGAAGGCTAAGGACAAGAGGAAACAGCCTCAAGTTGCGCCAGGGGAGGTTTAGGATGGATACTAGGAAAAATTTCTTCACCAAAAGTGTTGCCAAGCATTGGAAGAGGCTGCCCAGGGAAGGGATGGAATCGCCATCCCTGGAGGGATTTAAAAGCCAGGCAGACGTGGTGCTGAGGGACATGGGTTAGTGGTGGGTTGGCAGTGTTGGGATAACGGCTGGACCTGGTGATCTTGAAGGCCTCTTCCAACCAAAACAATTCTATGATTCTAAGCTTTCCTGGAGAGCCCCAAAATTGCTGCCACAAGGAGAGACAGGGGCTGAGATTTCACCCGGGAGTTACAGGGGGGCTGAGGGATGCAAATAACGGCAGGGGCTGAGTCCCCCCCATCTAAGGCATATGGCAATGAAACGATGGAGAGATCCGCGCTCCAAGCAGAGCCTCGTGTCCCCTCCTGTCCCCCCCAGACCGATGCTCCAGGGCCGGGCAGGGCAATGCAGAGCCTTGGCCACCGGCACGAGCGTCGCATGGTGCGTGTCACCACTTCACGCCTTCCTAATTCAGTTACTTTTAATTCTAAACATGTTTTGAGCAACTTAATTTTTATACATCTGGGACTTTTAAACCAATTAACTAATTGAAAACCAGTTTTAAAGTGCTGCTTTTGTACTTTTTTTTTTTTTTTTAAATTGCATTTCAATTTCCATCCAAAAGCAGCTTGGCTTAAATTCTGGGTAAAAATTATCACCTAGTGAATAAGAAATGCGTCATTCAACGGATTTCATCTAATACAAATGTAAAAATGAAGCATCTCAATACATGCACGTTAAGGTGCATAATTGCTTAAGTAACTGTGCGGAGATATAACGTATCATCCGGCTTAGCAGAGAAAAGCCAAGTTGATTGGAAAAGGTCCATTTTGCAGCCCAGACCGTGCCAGCCAGGGGGAAGGAATCTCACTGTAGGAAAATAAGCAAGAGGCACGAATGCATAATTAAAATCAGTATTTAATCCCAGGTTTCCTGCTTGCCTGCCGCCTCCGCTGCCCACCTGAACTGAATTTATCCCTTCCCCCGTGCGTGCTTGTGCCAGCGTGGGGAGGGTCCTGCAGAGAGCATGGCACAGGGTGACGATGGAGGGGATGGCTCAGATGCCCTGGACGCGGTGGCAATATAGAGTGAAGGAGCAGGACAGGGACCTCAGGCTTCAGCATCCTGCCGGGGAACCCACCGTGGGGCCCTAAAACTGGTTAGAGATCACTTGGCCATGCTTTCGCTTCAAAGTCCGCTCCGGTGCTCTCAGCATTTACTGCTTTGAAATAGTCGGGAAGAAATAACCTGCTGGTGAGGCTCAGACGATCTCTTTTGGAGGTCTCCAGATACCAGTTAGAGCACCAAGAAACAGGGAGGCGGCCCTGGCAGGTCTGCCTATAATTGACCAGCAGAAATGCCGAGCAGGAACTTCCCATCAAACTGTATTTTGAGGGGAAAAAATGGTCTTTTTGGCCACGTGAAGGAGAACGTCACAAGGATAATGTTGATCTCAGGGATGTTTCAGCCCTCCACTGGGAAAACTGGAATAAAGCAGGTTGGTTTGGGTCAGTCCAAACCAAACACCTCGGGCTGCTGGGCTACGCCAGTTGGGAGCCCGGGGACAGGGGACAGTGAGAGGATGTGGTGGCCCCTGGGGACCAACAACGTGGGGACGCTGAAGGCACAGCTCCTGCCTGCGAGGTGGAATATGAAACACTTGGCAGTTCCTTTGTTCATGTTTTTTTGCCCTTTCACCCCAGATGTTGCCTCCATCACCTACCTCTTCTCCATGGGAGACTTGTCCCCCATTTTGCACGGCGCTAAGAAATGGTGGTTTTTTTAGATGCTGCAGCAGCCCAGGAGAGGGAAACAGAGGGGGAAGGGAGATTTAAACCTTTCCTCCCCATCCAAATGGAGGGGTGACTTTATTCCCTGGGAATGCACTGCAGAGATGCGTGAATCCCAGCTCAATCCCTGTGCCACGGGTGGCTCCTCTGGCTCCCAACCAAGTGGTCCCGCAGCACCCACTGTGCTGGAAGAGCTCGCTGATACAGGGAGAGATGTATTTATATATAACGGGATGGCTCTGTCGTGCAGACACATCCAGGTGTTTCGCTCAGACCCCAAGAAATGAAGCAACCACTCTCAGCACCGGTCCCAGCAGCTGTGTTGGGTTCGCCTGTCCTCCAGAGCAAAAATTAAGATGTACCTTGACGATGTAATGACAGCCCTGCAAATCCCTCCAAGCCTGGCCAGATACCTACAGACAGCTCTGCTGAAAATCAGAGAAAACTAATTAGACTTGTCTGAGTCCACGTTCCCTGGCTGGGAATAGACGTGGCTCCAGGTTAATAATGTATATCTACAAGGTTAATAATGTACATGTGCAAGCAGGAGAGCTGTCCTGGAAGTGAGATGTCTATGTCTCATCCCCGTGTGCCGCAGCACTAATTCTTCAAGGCCCCACGCCTTCTCGGCCGTTCTCATTTCCAAGGCAATTGGAGAGTCATTTAAAGATGAACTTAGAGAAGCAAAACATGTTTAAGCTAATTGTTCTCCAGCAAGTCTGAATCATAGAATAACAGAATCACACAATCACAGAAAAAAATGGTTTGGGTTGGAAGAGACCTTAAAGCCCACCCAGTGCCACCCCCCGCCCCGGGCAGGGACACCTCCCGCCAGACCAGGTTGCTCAAAGCCCCGTCCAACCTGGCCTTGAACACTTCTTGCGGTGCTTTCTCCTGTCCTCCTCCTTCAGGCTGGAGAGATGTCCCAAGCTGCACCACCACGGCTGCCCAGTGCAGAAATGTAGCATAAACCCGCACTATTTCAGATGCCGCCAGGAAAAGTCCCAGCCCTTCCCGCACCCTCGTCCCCTGGGGTCTCCCCGCGGGAGCTCTGGCTCTGATGTAGCCCCAGGAAATACCAGATCCCATCTCGCTGCTGGGCTAAAAGGAGATCTCAGTGGTGGGGGAGGTCGTTCCCAGAACTGGAGCTGGGATGCTCCTAATTCCTGAGGGGGTACGGCATGGCTCTGGAGATCGGGTGACAGCTGGCCGCTCTCGGCTCTCCCGTTATGGCTGCAGGCTGTGCCGGGCACCGGGGGGCTGCGTGTGTGTGTGCGTGTCCCCAGCACGTCCCTTTCTGGTGGCACTAACCGTCCCATCCCTCCCTCCCTCCCTCCCCAGGCTGCCTGACGGAGTGGGATGGAGTGAGCTGCTGGTCGGCCGTGCCCGTTGGCCAGTCCCGAGCCGTCGCCTGCCCCAACATCCTCCATGTCTTCAAGAAGTCCAAAGGTGCAGCGCTCTCAATCCAGCCCAGATCTCTCATCCCCTGGGACCCAGGGCTGAGCTGCACCCACCCCTGCCTGCCTGGGGCCCTTGTGCCACCTCAGCCCTTCCCCTCCGGTCCCACAGCTCCTGCCCCATCCAAAAGCTTGGCATATGTTGCAATCCAAGCAGGGGACGGGCAAAAGCAGAGTTGCAGGGTTCTGTCACACCAGGGAAGTCCTCAAACCCTTTCATCACCCAGTAGCAAGCATCCCCTGTGGGCAGAGCACTTGGGAACCTCATCCTCCAAGCGGGTGACACCAGGAGAGTCCCCTAGCTGCTCAGTGCCCTCCTTTCCCCATCCACACACCAGCCTTACACTCCTGACCTGCTTGATACCACTCCAAGCCACGCAGATGAAAAATGCAGTGTAAGATCATGATTATTTCAAGGCCGGGCACTCTCACGGGGCTGATGCTGCTGCCAGGGGAGCCGCTGCCTCCATCCATCTCGGAGGCAGCAGAGTGTGAAGGAGAGCACCGGACCAGCCCCCACGGCATCCCAGCGCTGCCTTGGCTGGGCAGAGGCGATGGAGGGTTGGTAAATGCTCGCTTTAGGGCAGAAACAGCTCAGGAGAGGCTTGATGACGCCCTCACAGGAGGAAAAAGCCCCTTTTTTAGTTTTAATTCCCTCCCACTGTTGAGGATTCATGTTTGCATTTACATCCTGCCCTAAGATGTCCTGGCACCTCCAGCACCAGGGGGCAGAGATGTGATATGGATGGGAGGGACAGGGCAGAAAGGCCATTTGGGTGCCACGCTGCTGTCACAGCCAGGGTGCTGGTGGTGGGATGTGGGCTCCGTACCGGAGAGCAGGGTGCCATCCCCAGTCATTCTGGGGGTGCCGATGCAGAGGCCATGCCCGTGGCTCTCGTGAGGTCCCTTCTTGTCGCTGCAGCGCTGATCCGGAGGAACTGCACCGAGTCGGGATGGAGCTTCCCCAGCCCTCCCTACTACAACGCCTGCGAGCTGGAGGCCATTGGCAGCAACAACGACACCGAGGCCAAGGCAAGTGGGTCCCCCGGGGGCCATGGGGCACCCTCCCTAGCATCACCCTACCCCAAGTTGACCCATGCCGTTGGGCAATGAAACATGAAGATGAAGATGTCTTGTTGACCTCATCCTTGTTGCTGGGCTGCCTGGAGGGATCTCAGCTTGGTTGGGCACAAGCCTGGGCGAGGGCTGGGGCATCACCTTGCCACCTCCCTGCCCATCACAGACCGGGTCCTCCCAGCCCATGCTGCCTCACTCCACTGGTGCTTTCCCTTCCAGAAAGGCTATTTTGTCACCATGAAGGTGCTTTACACCTGTGGCTACTCCACGTCCCTGGCAGCCCTGTTCCTGGCCATCGGCATCTTCTCCTGCTTCAGGTAGGGCTCAGCACTGGCTGCTCCGTGGGCTGGAGGAAAGCGAACAGGGGATGGCTGCTTTCAGTCTCTCCCCTCCCAGAGCAGCCAGGCTCCATCCCTGCCAACACAGATAACCAGGGAGGCATGAGACAAACTGCAGCATTGTTCTTTCCTGCTGACACAAAGAATTTAAACCCTCAGGTTGTCCTTTCAAGCTTTGTTTTCGCAGACCTCGCTGTGCTGCAGAAGGATGCTCTCAGGAGGTGGCTGGAGGATGTGCCCCAGCACACCTCGTCCCCGGGCAGCAGCTTCAAGCACAGCACAACCCTGTCCTTCATGATTTCAGAGGAGGAAAACCTTCTCCAGGGCTTTGTGCTTGACCACCACCAAGACATGGTTCCCTGGGCTGGGGTCCAGCCAGGGAAGTGACACCCGAAGGAGAAGCTTCTCCTCCCATCTTCTCTCTCTGCTCCTCCCTGGGCACAGCACATCTCTTCCTCCTGTAGGAAACTTCATTGCACCAGGAATTCCATCCACATCCACTTCTTCACCTCCTTCATACTGCGTGGGGTTGCCGTGTTCATCAAGGACGCCGTCCTCTTCTCGGACGAGTCTGTCGACCACTGCACAATGTCAACGGTAAGACGCCAAGTCCCAACCCTGACATGGTGCAGGAGAAGGCACCATGAGCTGAACTGGAGGGGTCTAGGTGGATTTGTGGTGGATTTAGCGCTGCAAAGAGGAGAAATAGAGAGGCTGTGAACCTGGAGTGGGGGAAGGCTGGTTTGGGTGGACTTCAGGAGGTTCACAACAGCATCTCTGCCTGGGCCCTGCATGCAGCAAACGTGTTCTGCCCTCAAAGCTCTCCCTGGTATCAGAGAGTCTCCCAGCAGGTCTAAAGCCCTGCACAGCCCCGGCAGCGCCATGTACATGCAAACACACCTGGTGCCTCCGGATGCGCAGATTTGGGGTTGTCAATAGAAACGGAAGCCCCTGCGTGCAGCCCAGATACAACGCTGCGGACACCACAGACACAGGTTTCTAAAGGCCCTACAATAACAGCCTGCGGTCACCTGCCCATACTGTGCAGGCAGAGCAGAAAATCCCACAGGTGACGTGCGGCGCCGGCGCAGCATCCCTGGGGCTGCACTGAGAGGCCATCACAGGTCTCCTCAACAGATGGATGGAGAAGCTGCCCACCCCCTGTGCCCCCAGGACGACATCTGACACCAGGCCGCACTCCTGAGCCTTTCCCCCTCCTCATCCTCACAGGTGAACTGCAAAGCAGCCATCGCCTTCTTCCAGTACTCGGTCCTGGCCAACTTCTACTGGCTGCTGGTGGAGGGCATGTACCTGCAGACCCTGCTGCTGCTCACCTTCACCTCCGACAAGAGGTACATCTGGTGGTACATCCTCATCGGCTGGGGTGAGTGCAGGGCCGCCGGCATATCCTCCCCCCCTCAAGTGACGTCCCATTGACACAGACTGGGTTCTGCACCGCTTTCAGGGATTGTCTGCTCTGAGGTCCACCTGGACAGAGGTCCACAGAGGTCCCCACGGCTGCTCTCAGCATGGCCCCCCACCCCAGCATCTCTCTGCATGGCCCCATGCTGGGTCGAGCAGCACAGCTTGATCCTTGCCCTCGTGGCATGTGTGCAAAATCACTCAAAGTGGAAAACGTTTGCTAACGCCGACCAAAGAGCCTTTGTAGCAGCATCTGCTGCCCACCCATCCTGAGTGTGGTCAGGATGGGACAGAGAGAGGTCCTTCCTTCTTCCCACATCCATCTGGGGCTGGAAACGCCCCTCCCGGGTGCCCAGGTTAGATGCAAGAGCCCAGAGAGGGGCAGGATGGTGGCCAGGAGGTGACATGCAGACAGGCACATGACCATCAGTGGGTGCCAACGCCTTTTAAAACCTGGAGAAAGGGGAAAGGTTGTCACCTTCCTGCCACCTCCAGGGCCTCATACCTGACCTAGACACGTGTTTCTGGGGACAAGGGATGGAGGAGAGGTACAGGGGCTCCCCAGAGCCCCAGGGTGACTCTGTACCCTTGCCTGTCCTTGCAGGCGTCCCCATGCTGACAGTCTGCGTCTGGATGGTCACCAGGCTGCAGTACGACAACCATGGGTAAGAGCAGCCACCCCTCTTCTTGCTGCAGGCCAGCTCGGCCACATGTCCCCCATGCAAGTCGTGGGGGACGACCCTCATGCATGTGAGGCTCAGGAGGGGAGAAGTGGGGCAGCACCTTATTTTAAAGCTATTTCTGTTTTCTGGTGGGGCCCATGCTGCGGCGGGACCCCGCTGCAAGAGGTGCTGTGCAAATGGGGCAGGGGGCTGGGAGAGGGGAAAGCGGGGCGAGACCTGGGCTAAAAGGGTGCAAGTGGGTGGCAGAGCCATTTCTCCTCTCCCACAGGTGCTGGGATGACTACACCAGCCTGTACTGGTGGGTGATCAAGGCTCCCATCCTCCTGGCCATATTTGTGAGTGTGTCCGCAGAGCATTCCAGCCCCAGAGCTGGGGGTCCCATAGGAACAGGGGGACCCAACCAGGGGTCTGTGCAGAGCCTGAGACATGGCTTCCCGTGGCAGGTGAACTTCCTCATCTTCCTCAATGTCACCAGGATGTTAGCGCAGAAGATCCGGTCCCCGGACATCAGCAAAAACTACAAGCAGCAGTACATGTAAGGGCTAGCTAGGGCAGAGGGGAGCTCCCCTCACCCCGGTTTCTGGGGAGACCCAGGACAGCAGGGACCCTTCCCTGGCAGAGCGCAGAGGAGGACCATCCTTGGACCCTCCAAGACCTCCTTTCGTGGAAAATCTATTTTGGGTTAAGACCAAGCTCTTGGGAAGGGCTTGTCTCGCCGGGCAGCAGGACCATTGCTGGCACCCAAGCCACCGCTCATGCCACCGCTCTCTGCAGGAGGCTGACGAAGTCCACGCTGCTCCTTATCCCTCTCTTCGGGGTGCACTACGTGGTGTTTGCGCTCTTCCCTGAGCACATCGGTGTGGACGCTCGTCTGTACTTTGAGCTGGTCCTCGGCTCCTACCAGGTACAGACGGGGAGAGGTGGGTAGACAAAATCCCCATGTACCCATTCTGTCCCGTCCCAAGATCACACCAGGGGACGCTTGGATGTGCTGCTGGGGCTTTGCACACTTTTGGGAGGGGACAATGTCCCAGACTCCCCTCAAATGCCAGGGATAAAGCACAAGGGTTGTGGTCCTGTGAACTCGCACTGATGCCATACACCTACCACCTGTAGGGTGGGGTAAGAGGCGTGGGAGGATGCTACATGCAGGCAGAGGATGAACACAGAGGGGTCCAGCCCCTTTCCTTGGGTGAAATTTGCTCTTTCTGCCCTTTCCAGGGGTTCCTGGTGGCTCTGCTGTACTGCTTCCTGAACGGAGAGGTGCGTGTCCCCCCCAACACCAACCCCCTGGGCACTACAGCCACGCACGTGGGCACACAGACACCCCCAAGGGTGCACCCCAATGAGCATGGCATGCACACAACCATGCACGTGTGCACACCGGGGCACGCAGACATGCATGGGGGTCCCCATCCTCTGGCACCCCAGATCCCTTGTCGAGCCCCGGGTGCAGCTCCTGCCCCTCCGTTGGGTGCTGGAGGGTGGCCCTGGGTGCCAGCACCCATCCGTGGTGTCGGTTCAGGTCCAGGCTGAGATCAAGAGGAACTGGGGCAAGTGGCAGTCCTCCATGGAGAGCAACGTCTTCAACCTGGCGACCCAAGACTTCACAGCGTGATGAGGACGGCGTTTTGGGGGGGGAAATACCTCCCCAAGGATGGTGGTGGTGGTGCAGCTCCCCAGCTACGGTCCCAGAAACACAATAAAAAGGATTCTGTAGGTCCTGGGTCTGGCAGATCTGGGTGGTGTGGACGGCTGTTGGGAAAGGCTCTGCCTGCTCAGGTGCTGGTGGCTCTCGAGGATCTCTGTGGTGGTGCCTCACCCGCCCAAAGCTCTCCTCACAGTTTGGTCGGTGTTTTAGGCAAAGGGAAGAGAGCTTCTCCACCTCTTCTGCCCCGGGCAAGGGTAGGAAACACAAATATAATTTCACAAAGGGCATCTGGCATTTTCTATTTGGCCCTGGAACAAAAACTGAAGCGGCCCCAACGCTGAAGGGATTTACTGCTGGTTATTTTCCCCTCCTTCCTTGGTTTACAAAATTGTTTCCCTTACGGGAAGATGCCTAGACAGCGACCCCCAGGAGCCATTCTGGGAGGGGGAGAAGCAAATACAGAGACGGACAACACCCCACAGCTCCCTAGGTGAGACCCCCGATGGTCTCATGCCTCGGGTCCTCCCTTGTTTTCCAAAATGTTTCCCCTTGTCCCATGCCTGTTGCTTCAGCTGCTCCCGGTGCCATGGCAGACGGTCCATCACCCTTGCCATGCCAGCTCGGAGGAGCTCTGCAGCTCTCCATGGGCTTTGCACCGGAGGGACGGGATGGTTTGCAAGCAGTGGGGCTCACCCGTCTTCGCCAGGCACTCGTTTGCCTGGGGCTAGTGAGGATTTTGCCAATAAAATATTGTTCCGAAATCCAGCATTGCTTTTGAGAGGTTTGGTTTGCTCGACAAACGCAGATAACTTGGTACCAGGCTTCCTAGAGGGTGGAAACCCTGCCAGTGTCTGTAATGCCTGGAAATATCCCTGAGGGGGGAGAAATATCTGCTTTTTCTCTGCCTGGTGAAGCATCCAGGCTCTGGGCATGGCCACGGAGAGGAGATGGAGGAGTAAGGCGAGGAAAAGCGCAAGATGGGTGTATCACGGGCTGTCCCAGAGGTGCTGGGGTGCCGTGTCCCCTCCGGGTCGGAGCTGCCACCACCATGCCACAGCCTGTCCCCTTCACCCCCACGAGCATCCTTCGCCCTCCCTGGGCTGAGCTCCTGCCTTGGAAAACACTGTCTCCAGGAGCGAGAAAGGCCTCGAATGCCCTTTCCCCAAACCTCCTGGCCTCTCCCTTGTCCCCAAGGCCCCAGCCACCCGACCTCGGCGGAGCTTCTCACAGTTCCTGGGTTGTAATTTCTCCATGTAGCCACATGTCCTTCCTTAAATAAAACCCACTTCTGGGCCCCTTTCCAGACTGCAGGATCTCCAGAGATCCCTCCCGGTCTCAGGAAGAAGTGTTGAGAGAAGGAAACAGAGCCCCAGACTTGATTTGAGGTGAGATGGAAGATGCTTCATTAAACGCCCCCCGGGCCAGCAACATCCTGCGTTGCCGGCCAGAAAACCTCCAGAGGAGCACGGCAGCTGTCAAATAAATGCCTGCCTGCAGCCATGAAGAGACCACAGGTGAATAAATATCCCTCTCCATCATTAGCGAGGAAGATGCTGTTTTGGCAGGGCTGGGAGGCAGACAGCAGCAGATTGCGCCAGGGCTGGGGATGCTCGGTGGGAACGTCACAGTTGCCATAAAGCTTTGAAAAGCACTGGGTTTTGCATGTATTTTCAGCTGCAAATGGGCCTTTCTGGGTGCTAAACCTGCCCCCCAAATGACCCGCTGGTCTTCGACCCCGTGGTTTCCACGGTGTGTGGCAGAGCCTGGGAAGGCAGGAGGCCACCGTGGGCGCAGGAGGGGTGATGTGCCACCCCCACGGGGACTATGCATCACCTTCAGTCTGCAGGAAAGGTTTTCAAAAGGGTTTGCTGCATCTTCAGCATGGACCGTGCCCTACAGACACATATTTGGGGTGGCTGAGCCTAGGCAGAGCTGGGACAGGTTCTCCCCATCTCCCCTCCAGCATGGTCTGAGCGACACAGGACTCATTTCTCTTCTAATGCTTGGCAAAACTGGACTTTTAGAAGACTCTTATTGTCTGAATTTGTGAAAATATTTACTTTATAGCCAGCTATGGGATATGGGTTTCAAGGTCTCAGTGTTTTCAAGCTCACCAGGTGCAGGGATGAGGAGGAGCGAGACCCGAGCACTTGACCCAAGCTGCCAACAGGGTTATTTCATACCATGAATGTCATGTTCAAGATAAATTAGAAAGTTTGCTGAGGAGTTCTCTCTCTGTCCCTTGATGGCTGGGATCCGGAGAACTCCTTGCCCCGGTGCCGAAGCCCTGAGCCCTTCCCTTCCCTCCGAAGCCGCAGCACTCGCAGGGTCCCACATTGGCTGTCCCTGCGGGGATGCACGGCTTCCTATGAGAGAATGGGCTGAATCCTCGTATATTTATATTGGTATCAGGACCAGTACTGGTTCTTTAGTATTATTGATGTTAATTATTTCGTCTTATCCTATTAAATCTGTTTATATTTCAACCCTTGGGTTTCCTTGTTTTCCCCGATTCCCCTTCCCGGCTGGGGAGGGCTCATCAGGTGACAGAATAATTGCCTGAACGACAATAAATTGTGAGTTTCTCAAAGTATAACACGTGGCCCAGGGTATCGCAGTAGCCTGGGGTCCCCACGGCCCACCCTGCCCCGGGGGCGCCCTGTCCTGCCCCGGGGGCAGTGGGGTGTCCGGGGAAAGGGGGGTGTTTTGCCGGTGGGTGGCACTGCGGCCCCGCCACACCGCCGCGGGCACTGACATGGGATCCAGGGTGTCAGCCCCGGAGCGCACAGTGTCCCCGCACACAGCGCCGGGACACGGGCTCAGCCAGCGTGGAGGGACCCCAGCGCACCCCGGGGGCTACCGGCTGCTGGCCCTGGGTGCCAGCACCCGATGACTCTGCCCTGAGAGCACCCAGGGAGTAAGGTAAGGGGCCACGCCGCTTCGGGGGGAGCGTGCACCCAGCCCCGCACGACCCCCAAGGCTCCGGCAAGAGCTGGGACCCCCCAGCGTCCCCCTCTGCAGCCCTGGCCAGGTGAGGGTTAACCAGCGATGGGGATGGGGATAAGGCTGAGGGCTGGGAGAGCTGTGCTTTTGCCTGTTGCTTCTTTCCCTGCCTGCATCCCCTGCTCCTCCCGGGGCTGCCAGGCCACCCTGCTTGGGTGCCCAGGGTGCCCTAATGCCTGTGCCTGCACCTGCGCTCCTTCATCCCTGCTGCGGAATGTGCCTGGATCTGCGGCTCGGAGACTTCACCCTGCAAATGCCTTCCCCGTGCTCCCGCTCGCTGGCGCAGCTTGTTTCCACCCTGCTCTGTGCAGGCAGCTCCATCTCTGCCCAGTCCTGCCTGCACAGAGACCAGCCGGGGCTCAGCCCCACAGAGACCCCATGGATGCAGCCAGTCCCCCCACAGCAAGGAGAGGGGCAGGATGCGCCCATCACCGGCGGCTTCGGGGGAAGGTGCCAACCAAGGCACCTCAAAAACCTCAGCATCCCTCAGGCTGTGCCCGGCATTGCCCTTATCCCACCCTGTCACACCAAGGGCACAGTTTTTGCTCCCAAATTAGTGTTGTGAGTACCCCCGGGTACCCCAAGCTCCCATTCCAGCTGGGATTTAGCTGGTTTTGCAGGCAGAACTGTGCCCTTGTGCCTGCCCATTGCCCAGCTGGACACCCAGGGTTGCCCCAGAGTCCCAAAGGGCAGAAGCCCCATCCCGGGGTTCCCACCCTCACGTTCCTCACCCCGGGTTTGCTCCAGGCTGGAAGCAAAGCAAAAAAAGACCAGTGCAGCTTGCACAGGCTTCCCGGCGATGCCAAGGCTGGGTTTGGGGCAGCTGGCAGCCGATGAGACCCGCCGAGCATCCCTTGAATTTCCTGCTGTGACCAACGGAGCAAGTGGAAAGTCCCCAGAGCCACAGGGGAGGGTGTCCCTGTCCCTGCCCTCCTGGCCAGCTGAAACCACTGGCCATGGGATGCACAGGGAATGCTCTTTGCCCGTGGGTACGGGCTGCTGCTTTGCTGCTGAGGTCCCGATGGGCTCCGGGTGCTCTCTGCCCTGGATGTAGCAACCCCTTGGGAGCTCCTCACTCCCTCCTTCCCTTGGCTTTAGCTGCTCTGAGCCTGGCCTGGCCTCCAAGCCAGCAAAAAAGCAACCTGGGGTCAGTTTTTAATTGAAGAAATCAAAGTTATGCTTCAGCACACCTTCAGCATCTCCCGCACAGAGCTAATCCTCCATCCCACGCTGCACGACCTCTCCAGCGAGAACTAAACCCAGTCTCCTGCACCGCTGTATTTACACATTCTTGGACAGAAAAGGAAAATTATTGAGCAAAAAGCAGAATCGAGCCAAGGAACTCCACTTCCCACCTCCCTGGGTGCTCAGGTTTGCAATTTTGGCCCTATTTCTATTGATTGCATGGGATGCTGGTGAGCACAAGGACCCCCGCGGACGAGAGGCTGGAGACAGGGAAAGGGGAATTGCCATGGGAACACAGCAGTGAGGGATGCCAGGCTGGGCAGGGCAGGTGCTTCAGCTCCAATAAAGCCTACGCCGGCATGGGAAAGTGGATACAGGATATTTTAGGACCGGACGAGCAGCAGAAGAGTTGCACAGAAGAGTTGGAGAGATGATGGGGAGGGACTCTGCATCAGGGAGTAGAGCGATAGGATGAGGGGGGACTATTTTAAACTGGAAGAGGGGAGATTGAGATGAGATCTGAGGGAGAAATTCTTGGCTGTGAGGGGGGTGAGCCCCTGGCCCAGGTTGCCCAGAGCAGCTGTGGCTGCCCCATCCCTGGAGGGGTTCAAGGCCAGGTTGGACGGGGCTTGGAGCAACCTGGGCTGGTGGGAGGTGTCCCTGCCCAGGGCAGGGGGTGGCACTGGGTGGGCTTTAAGGTCTCTTCCCACCCAAACCATTCTGTGATTCTATGATGAGCCCCCTCTGACCAGGCTGGGTGCTGAGGTGGTTGGTCCACTTCCAACGCAGCCCTGTCCACCCCAAAAGGGGTGACCCTGCAAGCTGGGCACCCCTCCACCCTCTCCTCCCAGCCCTGGGTGCCCTCTGAGCACCCTACACACCCGTACAACTACCTGGGCACGCAAAGAGCACCCAAAGGCCCTGTCAGGAAGGACACGAGAGGGGACAACCATGTGGCAAGCCATCCTTTTGCACAACGCCATGCCACCCTGGTCTGGCTCAGACCCACAGAGGTCTCCCCGGGCAGGGTGTGCGTCAAGGGACATGGGTGTCAAAGCATCCTGGTGTCAAAGCAGGGTGACCCCGCAGGGCTACTGGCCATTCTGGCCACTGGCTGCTCCTGGTGTGCAAAGAAACATGGTTCTGGTGCAAAATTCAGCAGTGACAGAGGGTGGGCATGGAGGGAACGAAGCAGAAAGAGCAGATGCCCCTCATTTGCAAGCAAGAGGAGGAGCCACACCCGGCGCTGGGTGCTGCACGACCGAATAACACTCCCAAAGAGCCACCGACTCGGAGGCGACATTGGCAGCAGGGTTGGCACCGACTCCCCCCTGCACCCTGCCCTCGCAGTTGTCCCGCTGCTCTTTCCAATCGCATGTCACTTCTGGGAGAGATAGATGGGGAGGTGCTGGCCGGGGTCCCTTCCCTCCTCCCCTCCCACCTCCCCACAGCACATTTGATGCCAAAGCCAGCCCGAAGCCACCTCAACATCTGGGACACCCTGCTCCGCCACCGTGACCGCTCCGGGTGGCCGCGTCCCACGGCTCGGCGCGTAGCCGAGGTGGCCGCGGTGTAAGGGGGGGGTCCGGGCACGCAGGACCCCGGCAGCGCCGGGCGATGCGGCCGCGGGGGGTTTGCAGGCGCCACCAGCCCCATGATTGGCGCGGCGGGGGACGAATGCCACAGCTGAGACGGGGCCGAGGCTACCTGAAGGACCCCGCATGTCCTCAGGTTTCACTCATGACCATCTGACAGCAGCAGCAGCTGCTCTGCCAACAGCCACTCGCTGAGCCAAAGCCTCCAGGAGTCGAAGGAGAGGGAAATTCTGGCCCTAAAAGTTCTCTCCTTGGGATTTCGCTCTCTCTACCCAACAGTAAGTACCGGGTTCAGCCCTGGGTTGATGCCAGGGCACCGGCAAGGGTCTACAGGGTCTTGGATGTCACCGGGTTTGTCATACTCGTGGTGCCCGGAGCGGTGCAAGCAACATCGGGGGCTTCACAGTCGGAGCGCTGGAGGTGGACGGGAGCAGGACAGCCCCCGTCATCGCTGGGGTGGTGTTTAGGGCTGCAGGCTCCCACCTGATCCCCCTGAGTGGAAAACAGCCTAGGACGGGGGGAGAAAGTCCCCGCAAAGGCGCAGGCAGGGCATGGGGACAGGGGTGCCAGCAGCCACCGGACCCTCAGTGGTCACGACCTGCCACTGGGATGAGAGGGGACGGCGGGGGATGTGACGGGCAACCAGTTTCTGAGCCACCTTCCCACCCGGAGGAAGGGAGCTACAGGCAGAGCTTAAAAGTCACAAGTCGCCTTTCTCCTGGCTTCTCCTGGAGATCTAAATATAAACCTCAGCTTGGCCAAGCCAAGGTTGCAGGAAAGGTCTGGGGGGGTGCTTCGCAGTGTCTCCTTTCGGGAAGGCGCTTGTACCCGCAGAGCCCCTGTGCCCTGTGGGGCAGCAGGGAGGGACCCCCGTGGGGACGGCGGGAGGAGGTGGGACCCCTCTGCCGTGCCGAAAGAGCGGTGACAGGGTGACAGGGAGGCGGGAGGCCGTCAGTCCCCCATCTGCACGTGGGGGCCGGGGGGTGCGCGCACAGAGCCAACAGCTCTGGGGTGCTGGGGAGGCAGGATGAGCCCAATGTGGGGTTCAGGGCTCAGAGCCCCCCATGGGCAGCGGAGAAACAGGCAGTGCCAGGGTGGGATTTGGCTCAGGTTTTGGGTGCTGAATCCCCCCCGCAACAACTCTGGCCTGCGGTGGGTGTATGGGGCTCTGCAGAGCTCCCATCACTCGCTGCACCTCCAGTGCCGTTTTGGGGTCTATCCAGAGGCAATCGGCCACCCTGGTCCCCAAATCCCTCACAACAGCAACCATCCCTCTTGGCCGGACCCTGCGTTGCTGCTCCCTCACTCCTCGAAGCCGGTGATGAGTTGCAGAGTGAATTTTGCAGATGGGCACCAGCGTTTCCTCCCCTGCCCGCACCGCTGCCGGCAGGGACGCGATGGATGTGTGCAGCGAGCCGAACGCCCGCCAAAAGATTTATCAGCAGATAACGCCTATGGGCAACAATTCCATAAAACCCTGGGGAGGGTGGGGGACACCCCAGTCGGTCCTGTCGTACAGGGGAGACCCTGCACATGTAGCGGATGGATTGATGCTGTGAGCGCTGGAGCTGCCTCCACTAGTCCCTGCTAGGAAAATGCCTGACGTCAGCGGTTCAGGGGAAAACGGGTGTATTTACGGGAATCGGTTAAAGAACACAGAGTCCTGCCTTGACTTGGCTGTGCAAATATTGAAATAGCATTTTCTACTTTCCAGTGAGTACAGAAGGGTCCCGGGAGCACCACCCAGGGCAAAAGGGCCCCGTGGAGCCGCTCGGGCAACTCCATCTTCCCTCAGGGAAACTTGCTGTATTTAGGGGTAGGAGAGCGAGCGGCTGCCGGTAATGATGAGGCGTCGAGGATCGTTTCTGTTTTCAGCAGGTTGGACTAATGAGGTCACTTATATGGAGGGGAGGAAGCGGGAGGAGGTGGCGGATCCTTCAGGGAGTTCTGAGGGCAAAGATCCCAGCCGTAGCTCCGGAGAGGCCGGGAAGGGTGCTCAGCCTCTGTGCCTGTCTGTCCGTCCCACTCCCTCCCTCCTTGGTTGTTTATACAGCCCTTGGGAACATCACTGAGTCCCCCTTATCCAGATCCAAGTGGATCTGAATGATCCCTTGGGAGCTGGAAGGCAAGAGCGGAGTGCGGGGCTCAGCGCCTGGGCATGGGGTGGGCTGTGCTGGCTGCAGGTGCCCCGTGTCGGTCCTGGTTTGCGTGGTGTCCGGTGCGGGGTATGGGGGTACAGAGGCTGCCATGGGAAAACGGGCATCCTCCAGCCCCGGGATGCTGCAGGGGCCTCGATATTGCCAATCCCGTGGGAACATCAGGTCCAGGACCTGCTCCTGGGTTGGGGATCTCTCCTGGCATCCCTCGGAGGTGGCTGCATCACTGCCCTCCCATTCTCCCCGAGCCCGGGGGACCCTGTGGGGATTAGCATGTCATGACGGCCCCACGCCATCCTCCCTTCCCCCAGCCGTCCCCTCGAAGCACCGCTCAGATCTTTTCCAAGCCTGACATGAGAGCCGCTGGCAGGGAGGAGCGGGAGCGTTGGATGACACCCGAGCGCAGGCAGTGGGCAGTGGGCAAGCGCAGGGTCCCCACTTTAACCCTTCCCCGCCTGCCTGAGCCTCCACCGCAGCCAAAATCCCCCCAAAATAAACCCAAGCAGCCATCCGCCCTGGTGTCCCCTTTCCAGGAATCCCCTCCTGAGGGTCGGTAGGGACAGCGGGGGATGGAAAGCAGGCGGGGATGGGCTGGTACCCCCCGCTGCATCCTCCAGCTCCGGGCAGGAGGGGGTTAGCGCGTTGCTGCAGGATGTTGCAACCTCCTATTTCCATCTGTGGCCCAGGAGAGTATCTGAGGACTTCACAGCTTCCAGCCTATGTACGCCACCCCCGCCTTAAGCACATCGAGGTACCCTTGGTAGGGCAAACAGGCATTGAAGGGCCGGCGTTTGAGTTAGTTCAGGCCAATAACAACCAGTGAATCGCATAAAATTAATTTCCACGACGCTTATGATGCCGGCGGCAGGAGCGGAGGCACCTCTGCAGGGGATGTATTTTGGAGGGGTTAGCGGTTTATGCTGGGGGCAGGGGGGGCTGGTGCCCCCTTAGCCTGTTCAGCGTCAAGGACTTGGCTCTCCAAAGGAAGGCAGCGATGGCCCAGGCTCGGCCGTGTCTTTGCAAGGAGCTGGGGAAGGGAGCAGCCCCTTGCCTGGCACGTGCAGAGCACCCATCGCGGTGGGACCCGGCTGAAGGTGCTGCTGCCACGCGCCATGAGACACGGGATTGGGCATCACATCCTCCTCCTCCTCCGTGTAAATCCCCCGAGCTCCGGCACGGCCCTCGGCTCACGGGTGTCCTTGTCCCAAAGTGCATCGCAAGGCAGGGGGTGGGTTGGCTGCTGCCAGGAAAGGGGCTGGAGAACATTGGAGACCTCCTCTTGTTCTGCTTGAGAAAGGTAGCATCTAGCAGGCAGAAAGCAGCATCACTGCCATAGCAGTGAACTCATTCTACGTGGCCTTAAAATCAAGCATTTGGCCCACGCAACCATACCAGCATCACTGGTGCTGTGGGTGACACGCAGTGAGTGACCTTGGCTGGGCTGGACCAACCTGGGGGACCACGATGGCACCTGAAGAGCATCTCAGTCCCCCTGGTCTGGCTGGGGAAAAGGATCCACCAGCCCTGGGCTTGCTCTGGCATTTTTTTCCAAGGGCTTTCAACAGACCATCTCTTTTGCTCACCATCGGGCAATCGCAGGTAGCGTAGCATAGCTTCACCCGGGTCCCCGGAATGATGGATGCTGCTTGGAAGCATCCCGCATTCCGGACAGTACAGTTGGCTTGGGCCACGCTTCAGGCAACCAAGAGGAGGGCAAAAAACCACGGTGGTGACAGGAGTCGGCATGGGAGGACAGGTCACTAACGGGAGCCAGCGGTGCTGGCCAGGCTCGGTGGGCGAGAGGCTGGTGTTTGAGCCACACAGCCCATGGGACTTTGCAGCCGAGCGCCTGAAAACCTCATTAATTCAAAAGGATAATGCTGGAAAATGAAGAATTAATTTTTTTCTTCACTCTCTTCATCTTCCAAGCCCACCGCTATTTGAAAATAGAGGGGGAAAAGGATTGGGTTGACTGTCTCTTATATTTTTTTTTTCTGGTGTTATTTTCTTTTCACGAAACTTTAGCACCAGCTCCCTTTAAAAAAGAGACGCCAAAAAAACAGAGCGAGTTTATGGTGGGCTCAGCACCGCCAAGGTGGTGGAGCTCCGGCGTAACCACGGCAGCGTCGTAAGAGGTATTTATTTGCAGAAGAAGATTTTTGGAAACTTCACGTGTCTTTCCAGATAGTCTTTGTAATGTAGTTACAGCAAAGCATTTAGGGACAACCATATATCTGGGGATAGTAAACATCAGACTCTTAAATAGCACATTACCATGTTACTGAAGGGGACATAAACTT
The DNA here is from genome assembly GCA_013398915.1 of Dromas ardeola. NCBI lineage: Eukaryota > Metazoa > Chordata > Aves > Charadriiformes > Dromadidae > Dromas > Dromas ardeola. The sequence continues at coordinate 117,251 of VYZM01017382.1, read as the reverse complement.
GTTTATAAAATGGCTAATTTTGTCTGGCACAACTGAAGGGTGTTTATCCTAGTTACCACTAGAAACTCATATAATCTCGAAAATGCTAATGCAGCTCCAGGCCCTGCTCGTTAAATCAGCCATGTGCATGACTTAACGCCGCTCTCTCCACCCCCTGTGCTATTTGTGGGCAGAAAAAAAAACATTTCACGTTAGATTTTTTTTCAATTTCCCCACTTTTTTTTTTTTTTTTCAAAACCTGGGGAAAACACAGTAGGAAATAAACACCCATAGGACTTTTTTCAAGACGTGACATCCCTAGGACCATGCCGGAAGGTTTTTTTCCTACAACCATCAGACTTTACGACAAAGCCCCGTGCGCTCAAGCATCACAAGGAAAGCCAAATATCCTGAAGCTCAAACAAACCCCACGGCAGCGGATGGCATCACCACCACAGCACAGCGGTGATATCGCCTCCTGCATCGCAGCCTGCACCCGGTGGGGTTTGGGGCTGTTTGGGGTCCCTCTGCCTTGCTGGGTATGGTGGCAGGATTTGGCCCTGCTCCTTCTCCTTCTCCTTCCCCCCGTGGTCCCACCACTGGGGCTGAGTACTGGTGTAGAGAGGTGGGAAATGCAGAGGGGATAAGGACTCTGCTATTTATCATGGAATCATAGAATGCTTTGGGTTGGAAGGGACCTTTAAGATCATCTCGTTCCACCCCCCTGCGCTGGGCAGGGACACCTCCCACCAGCCCAGGTTGCTCCAAGCCCGTCCAACCTGGCCTTGAACCCCTCCAGGGATGGGGCAGCCACAGCTTCTCTGGGCAACCTGGGCCAGGGGCTCACCACCCTCACAGCCAAGAATTTCTGCCTCAGATCTCATCTAAATCTCCCCTCTTCCACTGTAAAACCCTTCCCCCTTGTCCCATGGCTCCCCTCCCTGACCCAGAGTCCCTCCCCAGCTTTCCTGGAGCCCCTTTAGGGCCTGGCAGGGGCTCCAAGGTCTCCCCGGAGCCTTCTCTTCTCCAGGCTGAACCCCCCCAGCTCTCTCAGCCTGTCCTCACAGCAGAGGGGCTCCAGCCCTCCCAGCATCTCCGGGGCCTCCTCTGGACAAGGAGAAGCTTTATCATGCCCATAATGCTCCCTGTCCTCTGCGGACATATAAATGCTGTCCTGACCGCTCTGAGTGGCCATGCCCTTGGGCTGTGTTTGAAACAAATATGTTCTCCTGGCAGCAGGTTTCCCAGCACATGTAGTTTTGGTTGTTAAAACCTATTTAATGCATGTAGGGGTGGAGAGGGGACCTGCTATGGGGGCGTTCATGGGGGAAGTGTCAGGGTTGGGAGAGTGAGACCCATGGGATCTCCTGGGTGAGCGAGAGGCTGCCTTGGAGACCATCACGGAATCACAGAATTTCAGAGCTGGAAGGGACCTCTAGAGATCATCTAGTCCAACTCCCCTGCTACAGCAGGGTTGCCCAGAGCACATCACTCAGGACTGCATCCAGACGGGGCTTGAAAGTCTCCAGAGATGGGGACTCCACACCCTCCCTGGGCAGCCTCTTCCAGTGCTCTGGCACCCTCACCGTAACGAAGTTTCTCCTCATATTCGACCGGCACTTCCTATGTTCCAGCTTGTGCCCGTTACCCCTCGTCCTGTTACTGGGAACCACTGGAAAGAGCCTGGCTCCATCCTCCTTCAACCCACCCTTGAGATACTTGTAAACATTCAGAAGGGCTCCCCTCAGCCTTCTCTTCTCCAGGCTAAAGAGTCCCAGCTCTCTCGGCCTTTCCTCCTAAGGGAGATGCTCCAATCCCTCGATCATCTTTGTTGCCCTGCGCTGGACTCTCTCCAGCAGTTCCCTGTCTCTCTTGAACTGGGGAGACCAGAACTGGCCACAGCATTCCAGTTGGGGCCTCACCAGTGCGGAGCAGAGAATGGATGTTTGTAGCAGCACTTGGGATGCACGTGACCGAGGACCCATCACTGAGCTGTGACTCATCCCCAAACCCTGCGGTCCCAGCTGGTCCCCATTGCACCATCCTGCCCCACCCTGGGTGTCCCTGGGGGATAAATAAGGGAGGGATGGAGTGGGCTGGGTTGCCCTGTGTGCAGTCAGTGTCTAGGTGCTGGTTTGGGTGGAACTGGTGTGTCCCAGGTGGATTTGGGGTGCAGGGAGTGGGTGCTGCAGGATTGTGCTTTTGATGTGCTGTGATGGGCTTGGGTTGTGTGTGTAACAAGGTCTGGTTTCCAGAGCTCTTGAGCTGCTGGGTACTGGCTTATCTCCCCCGGCGTTAACTTCTTGCAGCTCCATGTGTGTGGGCCAGCCTCAGGCTCCCTGGCACCGGCTCTTCACTGGCTTTGGGGCACGAGCACGTTGTTTCCACACTAATCCCTGCTGCAGGGCATACCCCCTGTGCTGCGCACTGCGAGCGCTTGGCTGAGCATCATCTGGCTCTGCTGGTCCTTGGTGAGTGAAGCTGCTTTACACTTGCTGGTGACCACTCATGTTGTTTTCTCTCTTGGATTTGTGTTCCTATCGGCCTCTTCTGGGGTCTTTCCAGTGTGTCTCCTGTTAAGAGGATGAACTTTGAGGGCAGGTTTGCAGGCGGCAGCTCCTCAAGCTGTGTTTGGTGGTCTTGCTGCAACGCTGCAGATACTCAGAGGGTCCCACTGTTGTCTCCATGTGGGTGTCCATAGAGGTGAGATATCTCAGGAGCAGCGTGTCTTCACCTGAGACATCACAGTTATACCTGTCTTTGTTAACTCAGCCCTGAGTACGGTGAGGGAACAAGTCCATCTCCCTGGGCTTTCCAGGCTGGGGGAGCATTGCTGGGGAGCAATGCCCTGGGAAGGGAGGAGCAGAGCCCTGGAGCCTGAATGATGGGCTGAGCCCAGCACCTGCATGGGCCAGCAGGATGGGGGGAGGCCCCCGGCCACCCTGTGTCCCCCACCGCCACATGTCCACACACAGCAGCCAAGAAAGTCCTTCCCCCTCTTCATCAGCCCACAGGAGGTTATTTTCTGTGCAGGGATGAGGTGCCAATTCTGGATGGGGTGGCTCTCCAAGCCATCTCAGACAGGACCCTGTCACCCTTCCACCTGTCCTGATTAAACAGAACCTATTATGCAGCATCTCTGGTAGCTTCCAAACCGCTCCTGTTATTTTGGAAGCTGATTCATTTGTGTGGCCTCAGAGTAGCAAAAAATATCAGAGGAAACTGAATTTCTATCAAAGTGAAGGCCATGGGCTCTTGAGCGGGGAGCTGCTCCCAGTTGCCTGCTGGGAATTGATGATGCTGAACTGGGGAGTGCTCATCCATGGTGAGATGGGGAGAAGCTGGGGAGGTGCTCATCCACGGCGTGCCAAGGTGTTGGACATGGGCAGTGTGTCCAACAGCAACATCTCAAGTGTCACAGTAAAAATGGAGTTATCCAGCTTAGCTAGAAGTCCAAAATTTAAGAAGGCAACAAACAGCAGATTAGAGCTTTGCAGGGACGTTCTAAGTGATTAATTTAATTGTAGAATCATTAAGGTTGGAAGAGGTCTTTAGGATCATTGAGTCCAACTGTTAAATTCTTAGCATGAAAGCCAATGGGGCGAGAGTCTGCCTTTAATGAGGGACTCTGGGGGGACCCGTGTCCTGGGGGGAGCTGGGGCTGAGCCTCACGGGGCGACTCGTTCCCTGGGGCAGCACCTGTTACTGCGCCCGAACTGCTTTTACCTATCGGAGGCGCAAAGAGTTTGATCTCTGTTATTTATAGCAGCTGCTATAAATGTGCCAGGCCGGGAGCAGAGAGGCTGTTCGCCCCGTCCCGGCGGTGGAAGGTGGCTGCTCCTGGGGTGAGCTGCTTCACTTGGGGTGGTGGCACCCAGCTGCCTCCCACCCACACGCTGGTGTGGGAACTGGGAGCGCTGGGGGAGAGAGGGGTGTTCAGCTGAGTCCCCCAGAGAGCCTGCATTTGGCTCTTGGCCCCTTCTCTTTTGGGAAGCAGCGGTCGACCAGAGGTGCTGATGGCTCCAGGGCTGCAGTGTGTGGGACCTGGACATAGGCTTAAGTCCTGATCCTCCTCCCTGGGCTCATCCCATGATCTCTGGGTGGCTGCGAAGGGGTCAGAGCAGGACCAGATGCTGCAAAAGACCCCAAAAAAACCCACAAAGAATTTCCAAAGGGCAACATCCCCTTTGAGGAGCCCCCTGCTTAGCCTTGGGCAGAGCTGCCAGCCCTCAGCATCAATCCCTGCAGCTGCCAGCCCCGTGCCAGGGGCTGCTCCATCGGCAGCCGGACCAGCATGGCAAGGCACGGTGGCTTCAGCCCAGCGAGAGGAAGGGGGGACACGGCCTGAAAGCAAAGCTGGTGCTTCTTGCTTGAGCTCTCCTCCTGCGCTCGCTCCTGCCGGGGCAGGAATGAGCAGAGTCATGGGGCTGGAGAAACTTGACTCCTGTGGTGATCGCTGGTGGCAGCTGGAGGCACAGCCGCCTCCGCCGGGACCGCAGCGAGCAGGGACAGGGCATTGCTGGGGGTTTGGAGCGGCAGCACCCAGCGGGAGGCTTCGGGGAAGACCTGGACCATGCAGCACCCCATGCACCGAAGCCTTGAGAGCAGCGTCGAAGGGGCTGAAGCCCTACAGGGCGCTGGCATGGCCCACAGCACATGCTTGCCCTAAAAGCTCTGCAAAACCCCATTTCCAGGGAAATTGAGCTCCTGTAAGTCCTCAGAGTCCCCAGGAGATGGGGTGGGTTTGTCCCCCCCATGGGTACTGTAGGTCCTGCTTGGGCATCCATCAGTGCATCCCCCATGGGGCTGGGGGCGATAGAGCCAGACGCAGCCCTGTGCTTTTGGCTGGAGCTTTGAGGCCACCAGTATGGAGGGAATTCAACGGGCAGGTTTCCAGAGCCGCTCAAGTAAAGTGTGAAATGGGTGTAAATCCAGAATAACTGGATGAGAAGAAGCAACGGTGGTGCCCTGCTGCCATGAACACTGTCCCCTCACAGGGACGTGTGGTGACAAAAATTCCCTTTTTGCTTCCTTTGAGGTCCCACCTTTGGGGTCCAGCAGGCCTGGGGTGAGATGGGGCTGTGCCCCTCTGGGTTGGCTGCTCCGGGCTCTCTGCTTTGCAGCGATTTGGGCCAGAAGCTGGGTTTTAGGCAGTGCCAGACTCCACTTTGCAGTGATGTGACTCAGTTTATCCCATTAGACAACCCTGCTCAGCAAGGACAAAACCCTCCCTCTTCTAAAACAGGTTTAACTACAAAAATTGGTGCTCTTGCCACTTGATTATTATTTTTTTTTTTTTAAAGGTTGCCCCGTTCCAAATGGCAGCAAGTTGCTCCCATCCCTCCACCAGCTGCGTTTTGATCGTGCATCAAAGCCCTGGTGCTGGAGCCATGAAGGGGCTGTTCAAACACGGTGATGGAGGTGGTTTCTGCCGGGGGCTGGTCCCTGCTTCATCCCTGGGGCTGGAAGCGATGGGGGGTGAGCAGTACTACCCCCACAGCGCTGTGCTGCTGCCCTTGGCAGAAGCAAATCCATTTTGCGCACCGAGATTCAATTCAGCAGCGATAGCGAGGGAGCGCGGTGGTTTCTAAAATGCAGTTATCCTGCGCCGCTTGAAATCAATACCTCCCTTTGCCGCTGCTTTTATCACTTGGTTTTATAATCACCCTAGGAACGTGTCGATACCATTGCGCACCCAGAGTCTCTCTTCCCATCAGGGCTGTAAATGTCCAGTTCTCCTTAATTACAAAGGGCTGAAGGTTTCCAGCTCTCAGCATGGCAGGGCTGGGGCTGTCAGAATTATTGATCCTAAAGCTTTTTCAGCGGCAGGTGCTCAGCAGCATCACGTAAAGTTTTGGTGCACGGAGGAGTCACTGCTTGCCAGTGGGATGCTTGTTTTGGGGAGGGGGAGGCATAGAGGTGCATCTGTCCCAGTATCCCCGCAAAGCCGGATCGAGCGGTGCGGAATATTGGGCTCATCTCTGACACAAGTTGATGTTTGTGGGTCGAACAGATATTGAGGGGAAGCTGAGGCAAGGTGACTCAAAGGAAGAACCTCTCTGGTGTCTAGGAAGCCTTTGCCAGGCATTTCAGCCTCGCTCAGGGCATGGCAGCTCGTTCCTCCGGGTTCAGTCACTGGTCTGGTCCCCACTTTGTTCTCTCCAACCCTTTTTGTTGCTTTGCTGCTTAGTGGAGCCACTCTTATCTCTCCCAAATGGCCCATCCTATTCCTGTCTGGAGAGTCATCCTGATCTCTGTAACATTAGAAAGTGTCATTATTGCCTTGCTTTTTGGTTCAAGATAAGGCTTTAACCCCTTCCTCTTGGGAGCAGAGCCCGAGCACTGCAGGTTACTCACATTTCCTATGGACGGGTGCTGTGAAATGGCCAGCTGACCCCGCAGGACCGAGCTCCTCTGGCTGAGGAACCTCTTGCCTTGAGCACCCCACGTTGCTTGCACAAGGTGCGGGAGGAAAGCTGTCCATGCCTTGCAGCATATTGCAAAGGGGAGACAGCTGGAGCAGTGCCACTGATGCTGAAGGTGTTTTGTTTGTTTTGTTTTGTTGAACAACCCTGTCTAGGTTGTGAAATCGCGTGTCTAACAACAGCCAGCTGGTGCTGGGGACACCAACTGCTCAGCTCATACGGTGCTCAACCTGACGGTTCTTTTTGCTCGGAGGCTGAATGGGGGTCTGGGAGGAGGAGCACACGGGATGCTCCATCCGCAAGCGATCCATGCGTAATAACCTTTCTTGCAAGTTCAATATTTCTGCAATAGACCCATTTGCAAAAGCCCACCGAGATCCTGCCGTCACCTGGCTTCAAGGGTTGAGCAAAAATGCCCCAAAATGGCACCAGCTGGCATTGCCTTCTCAGCCCCCCTCTCCCCAGCAGGCTGGGTGAAGGCGTCCCGGAAGCAGAATGAGAGGATGGCCGGCCTGCCGCACATCCCGGGCCCCGAGAACCTCCGCCCCTTCACCCCTGCCTCACTGGCTGCCATCGAGCAGCGCATCGCCGAGGCAGAGGCGCTCAAGCTAAAGCGGCAGCAAGTTGAGCTGCCCGAGGAAGAGGAGATCAAGCCCAGCAGCGACCTGGAAGCCGGCAAGAACCTGCCCCTCATCTATGGTGACCCACCACTGGAGCTCATAGGGACCCCTCTGGAGGACCTGGACCCTTTCTACAAGGATAAGAAGGTGAGGGGCACAGCTTAGCCCACGGGTAGACTTGGCATTAGATGTAAGTCTGAAGAAAAAGACCAAAGCATGGACCATCTTCTTCTTTGCACCATGTCCCAGGGTCTCATATGAACCCATCTTGGTGATCCACAGACCCAGACTTCTGTGGTTGCTTCTCCAAAGCAGAGCATCTGTTCCTTAGCAAAGTCTTGAGCCTTTGGAGAGCCAAAGCATCTGTAGAGGTCCCACCTCTAATGGCAGCACTTGATCCACAGGTGTTTCAGGGATGTGCAGAAAGGCTAACCCATCTTCCTTCTCTCTTTTCTCCACAGACATTCATAGTCCTCAACAAAGGGAAGTCCATCTTCCGCTTCTCGGCAACCCCTGCCCTCTACATGCTGGGGCCCTTCCACCCCATCCGCAGAGGAGCCATCAAAGTGCTTATCCATTCATATCCTTGCCCTGTGTGGTGCTGCTCCATGGCCAGGTCAAACCCTGATGCTCAGAGTGAGAACAGCCCTAGAAGAGGGCTGAGAGAAGTTTCATGATGGTGTGCTGAGCAAATCTCCTGGGCTGGCCCCCACCATGGCCAGGACCCACTGCCCAGCCATCCCAGTGCTTTGGTCCCTTCCCAAGGAGTAGGTGCTTGAAGGCTTGGGGCACCTTGGTGGCACCAAGAGCTCAGTCTTGGTTGAAGAAAGGAGGAATCAGTTTGGTTGGAGAAGGAAAGAAACCTAAGTGGTGGAGATTCCTAGGAAGAGGCTCAAGGTCTCCGAGGACTGGAGACATTTGGAAAGGAAGGAAAATATTTACAGGTTGGGGGATCCTGTCCCATCTGGCAAGTGGGTGAAGGAGCTCAAAGGATGCTTTGGGAGAAGGAAGGCAGAGTACATGACATTGGAGTACAGGGGAGGAGGCAACTTGGGGCTTTTGATGTGAGACAAGCAGAGATGGAAAGACAGGAAAGGACCCCAAGAGCAAGAAGGGCACTAGGATGAGTGAGAAGTGATCCCAGCAGAGCTCTGGTAGCAGCTGGTGTTGGTGGCCAGGAGGGATGAGGAAAAAGAGGGGATGTTTGTGGCAGAGGGATCAGACAAGTGGGGAAGGCTGTATCATGGGGTGATGGAGAGGAAGGAGCACAGGGGACAAGAAGGGAGGCAGACCCAGCACCATGGAGACAGGGAGGGGAGAAGAAAGGGAGGGCAGGGGCCAGGACCATGACAGGAGCAGGGTGACTAAGGGGAAAGTGTGACCACAGGACTGAGCTGGGAGAGAGCTGCAGGAGAAGCAGGCCAGGGCATGGGACCAAGGTGGGAGCCAGGACAAGAGGAGTAGGGGTGCTTGGCTTCATAACCATGTGAAGGGGGAATCTAGGCAACAGCCGCAGCGTTTCTCCTTGACCAGGTTTTAAATTATTCAGTATGTTCATCATGATCACGATTTTAACCAACTGCGTGTTTATGACACTGAGCAACCCCCCGGCGTGGTCCAAGAACGTGGAGTAAGTTCCTTCCTCCCATGACCTCCCCCAGCCATGGGGTCCATCCCAGCTTGGCCATCCTCAGGAGGGACAGGACCAAGGCTTAGAGGGGTGTTGGGATCCAGGCACCCTTCAGAGGAGAAAAGGTGTCACTGGGAGGTGCTGGTGGCCCTCCTGATCTCAGACGGGATGTCCATGCTCTGCATTAGGCATTGCAAAGAGTGGGAGTGTTTCAGAGCTGCCCAAAATCTGGTGGCGTCCCTGTGACAGGAGACCACTGCAGAGCAGGTCGGGTCAGGTCAACACCAACAGTCTGGAGAGGCTGAGCAGATTCTCCAGTCCAAGGAGCATGGACAACCAGCCCCAGGTGAGAGGGGAAAATCCAGCATTTTCTGTTGTGGTTCTGCACAATCAGGTCTCAGCAGGGTTTTACAGAGAACATGGTGGTGTGGGACATCAGCAGGGATCAGAGGTGTTGCAGAATAGTCACCAAAGAGATTGGTACATCAGAATGTCCCAACTTTCCTTACGAGGTGAAGTGAAAACCTCCCCCAGTGCCAAAGCACCCCAAGAACCCATCAGCCCAGGTCCCACCAAATTCAGCTCCCCAAGGTGGTGCCACTGGCAGGGGTGGACAAAGCCTCATCCTGAGCTGGCCCTTGGACCCAGGTGAGCATCCCCTCCGTCACCGTTCACATTTCAGATACACCTTCACTGGGATATACACCTTCGAGTCCCTCATCAAGATACTGTCGAGAGGCTTCTGCATCGACGACTTCACATTCCTGCGCGACCCGTGGAATTGGCTGGACTTCATGGTCATCTCCATGGCGTGAGTTTGGTGGGATGGGGCGAGGAGAGGAGGTCTGGACACTGCACCCAGGGGGGGACCCTGGGGGAGGAAGGCTGAGAAACAGGGGGTGGGTGCCTGGCAAAGCCCTTGAAGCCCATTCCTTTCCTGTCCTGCAGCTACATTACTGAGTTCGTGGACCTGGGGAACATCTCTGCTCTCAGGACCTTCCGTGTCCTCCGTGCCTTGAAAACCATCACCGTGATACCAGGTGAGACTTAAAGAAGGAGTCTCCTCTCCATATCTTCCCCTTCCCTGAGCTCAGGTTTTCCCACAGTTCACAGCAATTCCTTGTTCTTTTGACAGCTCTAAGAGAAAACAGAGGAAATAAGGTATTCAATACTTATAAATAATTTTCCACATAATTCAGCTTTTGGGTCAGGTCCTGCTGGTTTTACATCTATGAAACTAGCTGCGCTCACTCGGTTGTTTGGCCAGGGAAAGCTCCTGATGAGCCAGATGTGGTCGTTTTAAGGCTCCTCGGAGATGCCTTAGGTGGGTTTGTGCTCACATTATGTTTATGGGCTCGATAAACCGATATGCTTTGCTTTGTCCATGGAGCCATAAACTCAGTTTTGTCCCCACTGCTGACTGCTCTGGTTCTAGGGTTGAGATATTTGATGGGTGACAGTGCAAGAGCCACGTGACGAGCGTTTAACATCACCCCAGACATCCAGCCTGTGGTGTCAGTGGCCATTTCCCAAATTTGATACCATTTCAATGCCCTGCTTTGGTACCACCTAGTGCAAGCTCACAGAAGTGATAGGTCAGACCCCTTGAAGAAGCATGAGATTGAACTGAAAATGATGATTTCTTGTGGTGAATAAATTCTTGTGTCCCTGCAGTTTCCAGATCTTTAGGGTTCATATTTGAATGGTTTTTGCCTCTATCAAACAGGCTAAAAATTGCATTTAGGAAAACATAAGCTGATGCTTCTTTCTGGAATGACATGCCCCCAAGAGGCTTTGCAGAAATAGCAGTAGCAAAAATAAGCTGTTTTAGAATGGCGCTCCTCAGCAGTTTCCCAACATAGACAAGCCCTTGGAGAACAGGGTTTTACCTAAATAGTTTGGGGAGGGGGGGAACTGGCATGATGACAGGGATAAAAATCATGTGTCTTCAGAGAACTGCCTCCGTGTGAGAAAGCTCTGTGCTCAGAGCTGCTTTTAAGATCAATGTCAGGATGTCCCGGCATCACCCATCAGCCATGTAGACCTCGGGTGACAGGAACAACATCCTCCATGTCAAAAGCTCTCCGAGGATCTGCGGGCGAGCCTCCTCTGCAGAGAAAACGGCAATGCTGGGGGGGAGAGATGAGTTAATCCTGATGTTTAATGCAGATGTCGCTTTGTCACCTTCGCTCAGACACATTGGGGTTTCTCCAGCTTGAAGGGATCAGGCTGGAGGGTCCGGCTGAGCTCCTGACCACCCATGGGACAGCAGCACGTTGCGGGTGTTGGACCACAGAGGCTTTTCTGGAGCTGAGAGTGGTGCTCCAGCTGGGCTGGCAAATAGCTTTTCCATGTGCCACAGCAAAGTGGTCTGGGCCAAAAAAGGCCAGATTTTGGCATTTGGGCAAAGGTCAAAGCCAAAAATAATTGATGGCTTCCAGGCTGGGGTGGGCTTTGGTTTGCGATACCGGGGTTAAGGTTGGCATGGGGAGGCTTGGGTGGCACTGGTGCAAAGGTGACAATTTTGGGGGAAGGGTTTATGCTGCCCAGCAACGTGGGGCACAGAGCTGGGGGTCTGAGCACATGGGGTGAATTTGGTGATACCACATGTCCTCACCACATCCAGCACTTTTTGTGAACGCCATAGCACGTTCTCCACAACTAGCAAACAAGCAATTAGCTCAGTAGTAACACCTCCCCCCTAGGGCTGAAGACAATCGTTGGGGCCCTGATCCAGTCGGTGAAGAAGCTCTCGGACGTCATGATCCTCACGGTCTTCTGCCTGAGTGTGTTCGCCCTCATCGGTCTCCAGCTCTTCATGGGGAACCTCCGGCAGAAGTGCGTGCGGTGGCCCCCCCTCAATGACACCCTGCTGGGGGACTTAGGGCTAGACAATGACACGTTGGCCAATGAAACGCTCTACAGCAATTTCGCTGATGGCATCACCAGCAACTTCACCAGCAACTTCACCAGCAACAGCACCTTTGATTTCGAGGCCTACATCAATGATGAAGGTAAACGCTCATGCATGCCCTTCTCCATTGACCCATCACTCTGGTTTGCTCCTCAGTTTCCTTGGTCTTCTTCCCTGTCAGACTAGCATGGTTTGCTTGCATGGGTCTTCCTGCCGAGGTGCTTTGCAGGGAGAGATGTGGCCAGCAGGTGAAACCGATGTTGTGCATACTCACAGGATGGACAGATGGGATCAAATCCTCCTTGCCAGGGAAAATGCAGTCCACCTGGGCAAGCTAAACTCCTCCAGAAAGGTTTCACCATGGGGAGGCCTGGGCAAACCAGTGTCTCCATCTCTCCCACTTGCTAGTGAGGGCACAACCTCCCCATCATGCTGGGCACCAGTGATCAGCTGCACCGTCTGGCTGGTCGCAGCAGGGAGACCAAACCCTCCAGGAGCAGGTGGGACTTTGGGTGGAAAACCAGAGGGAAGGATGCAGGAATCACATTTCTCACCCACTTTCACTGCTGCATCATAGCTGGGTCCTACCCCAAGTACCGCTGTGTCCAGTGAGCATTGCACGCTAGCACGCAACACCGTGACAGCCAAGAGGAGGGGAAGGAGGGAGAGATGGGATCAAGCACAGGTCCTTGGACAGGTCTTCAAGTCTGCTACTTTCCAACCACTTCCTTGAAAAAGTGTACTGGGTTTTTTGTTTTCCTTTGGTTTGTGTTTTTTTAAACTCCATGAAAATGTAAAAATCTCAGAAAATCTGCCAGGCAGAGCTGCGCGGTGGCAGTATGCTCCACGGGGATGTTTCATGTCTCATTTAGGGCACTGGGAAGAGCTCAGCAGAAGGTCGGGTTACGTCTCGGCTGAGCTGCTTTGCCCAACTGTATGAGTAGCTCTGGCATTAATTACAGGAAGGCTTCTTGGTAGGGGTGCAAATTCAATATATAGGATCTAATGAGTGCGGTGCAAATAGCAACAGCAGCCTGCAGCCATGCATTCAGGTTAACAGCTATTGGGGCCAGGTCAAAAACCTATCGCCTGGATTTTCACAAGCAGGATATCTCCTCCGTGAGCCCACGTCGCTTAAATAAAAGCCTGGTGGCAAGAAGCCAGGCGGAGCCGGGGATGCTTTGAGGGGAGCTCCAGAAATCCCTGTGTGGCTCCTGGAAGGGCTGTGATGCCCAGGATGGGGTCCAGCTGCCCTCTGCCATGTCCTGGGGTCGGTGTCTCCAGGTGCTCGTCTGTGTGTCCCTGGGGGCAGGCGACCCGCCCCGACACTTCTTGGCAGCTCCTGTGGCTCTGAGTCTGTGCTTGAGCTGTAAGGAGGAGCTTTAAGGAGCCCTGGTCTGTGAGCGGGGTGGGTTTCCCCACCAGGTAGGGGCTGGTTGGGATGGGAGCAGCAGGAGGAAGGTGATGGCCATGGAGCAGCAGCAGACCATTTCCCCAGGCTTTTTTGGGAGCCCTGCTGTCCCCCATGCTCGGTGCTCCCTTGGAACGCCCCGCTATTTCGTACATTTTTCCCAGCAAAACAGACCAGCCCTGGTCCTTTGAGCAGATGCTAACCCACCTTCCCAGGACACCCGACCCCGGCCAACCTGGCTGTTTCCAGAGCTCTTTACGGGCTTGGGAGCCATCTAGTTGGGTTGGCAAAACAAAGCCGTGAGCTCTCTGAGCTAGTGCCAAGTAGTTCAATGCAAATAGCGAAGTCAGCAGAGAGAAGATAATCCAGTGCCCGATGCGGGGATTCGGGGAATTTCCCTGACAGCGAGGAGCTGCCAAAAATTTTAAAATCAATGTTTGTTGTTGGGTTTTTTTTATGTCTTGTTCTTTCGCCAACTGCAAAGCCAATTTCTACTTTCTGGAGGGAGCGCTCGACGCCCTGCTCTGTGGGAACAGCAGTGATGCTGGGTGAGTGCAGCTCACGCTGACAGCCGGGGTCCCCTCTGGCACTGCGGGAGGGGACAAGGCAGCCAGCACAGCCTGTTGGGAACACTGATGCTTGGGATGGGACAGGACTGGGGTTGGGAACTTGGCTGTGCAAGTGAATGGTCCAGGAATCCCGACTGTATCTGCTTGGAGGGGGTATCGGTCCAGGCATCCGACCTTATCGGCTTTGGGGGTTGGTCCTGCTGAAGCATCTCAGCACCTCCAGGGCGGGAGAATTTCGCTGCGGGTGCAGGAGGGGCAGCTCCGGGGGCTCACACCAGCTGCCCCCGTGGCTCCTTTGGTAGGAAGTGCCCTGAAGGGTACCAGTGCATGAAGGCGGGGAGGAACCCGAACTACGGCTACACCAGCTACGACACCTTCAGCTGGGCTTTCCTGGCCCTCTTCCGCCTCATGACACAGGACTTCTGGGAGAATCTCTTCCAGCTGGTAGGTGCCCGTGGGACCCCCGTGGGTGGGCGCGGGGCTTTGGTGTGAATTTTTATCCTTGTGCAAATACTCCGCTTGTTTTGATGCTGCCCCGGCATAGGACATGGAAAAAGGCAGTTGAGTGGAAAGCCGTGGGACCTTGTCCCATGATGTATGGATCTAGCCAGGATCAGCGGAGATGGGTCACGGTTCCATCTAGCTCCCCAACCTGAGCAGTGCAGTGTAATTTCCAGGGCAAAGCCCAGGTTTGCTTCAGCTGTATCATGGAAAGCAGGGATTTACGGGGGTATCTATCTAGTACCTCTTCGGCTTGAGCTAAGGGAGAGGGGAAGGGGGGAAAGCTAAGTCACTTGTCCCCTGGATTAAGTCATCCTTTAGGGAGAAGTTGTAGACACCATGAAATCCCAGCTGGGTCCGGGGACTGTTTAGATAAAAGCAAGCCTATGTCTGAAGGCTACACGCATCCTCTGGAAATGATTACGCCCAGATCTGGAGTTAGGACCGCTCCTGGCCCAAGGGTGAGACCTACGAAGTTGGGGGCTGAGAGACATCAACCTCTGCCACAGCAAAGGGAGTCTGTGATGAAATACTGGTCCCATCTCCATACACGCTTGCAACCCTTGGGCTACCAGATAGCACGGAGCAGCGTGGCTGGGTTTGCCGAGACTTCTGGCTGTTTCACACAAGTCCTAACCCAATGCCATGGACTGCAGGAAGGTCAACTGGGCAATGACCAGCCCTTGGGGAAGATGAGGGCAAAATATTGTATGCCTACCACAAGTGGGAGGGTGCCCTGGTGCAAGACCTTTCATTGGAAGCATTGCCAAACCAGTAATGTGCCGAGGTGGTGTGACAGCCCGTGCCTCCTCTTTCCACAGACGCTACGTGCAGCAGGGAAAACTTACATGATCTTCTTCGTGGTGGTTATATTTCTTGGTTCCTTCTACCTCATCAACCTCATCCTCGCGGTGGTGGCCATGGCTTACGCAGAACAAAACGATGCCACGATGCTGGAGGAGCAGCAGAAGGAGGAGGAATTTCAGCAGCTCATGGAGCAGCTGAAGAAGCATCAAGAGGAGCAAGAAAGGATGGTTGGTGGAATGTGTGGAGGCCAAAATGAGGGACCTTAGGAACAGGGGGAGAAAAGTGGGGGCAGCAACAAGCATGGTGGTGCCTCTATTTATGTAAAATCCAAGAATAAGCCCCATTTGGTCCATAGGAAGCAAATATAGTAATTAGAATGATAGAATAGAATAGTAGAATTGTAGAGGTTGGAAGAGACCTTTCAGATCATCGGGTCCAACCATCAACCCCACACTGCCAAACCCACCACCAACCCATGTCCCTCAGCACCACGTCTGCCCGGCTTTTAAATACCTCCAGGAATGGCGACTCCACCACTGCCCTGGGCAGCCTGTTCCAATGTTTGATAATGGGTTTGTTGAAGAAATTTTTCCTAATATCCATCCTAAACCTCCCCTGGTGCAACTTGAGGCCGTTTCCTCTTGTCCCATCGCCTGTTCCTTGGGAGAAGAGCCCGACGCCCCCTGGCTACACCCTCCTTTCAGGCAGTTGTAGAGAATAACTATTTTTGGGGGTCTCAGCTGAATCAAAAAGTTGAGATACTATCCTTGGTGAGGAAAAAAAAAAAAAAGGTTGAAAAGATTTAATTTCCACATGCAAAATCCAGCACAGGGAGCACTGGGAGGCAGCAGAGAGGTGCAGCACAGAATTGTGGTATTGCTTGAAAGGAGGAGGTGAGACACAAGGCATAAAAGGCCCCAGAACTAACAATATATCTTCCTGCAGCACGTCAAGAGCAGAAAACCTGGCAGAGAGCCTGCGCGGGCAGATTATGATCGGGGTTCAAAAGAAGCACTCAAGGAAGCCAGGGCAGTTGCAGCAAAGCTGAACGTGTTAGCAAAACATTTGCTTTTGGCCAAGGCTGGAACCAGAAGAAAGGGCTGGAGGGACCCTGCGTCTCACCCGGGGAGGTGCTGGTGTCCTTGCAGGGGCTGAGGCTCAGCTCTCTCTGCCCCAGCGCACGAGCAGACACACGTGCCTGATGCTGCAGAGGGTTTGCACTGATGTTTCTTCAAGCTGGAGTCTCTAAGCTGCCTGATTTCCACCCATTTGCTCCACTGCGGCCCCAAGGTGTTACCTTGGCCCCCCTCCAGTCCTTAGGAGCCTCTTTTGAGGCACAAAATGCCTATAAAGCTGCGAGTGGAAGCTTCTGTGATGTCTGATACTGAAGCCCAGCCGTTTTCCATCCCTACTCATCATTTTGGCCAGTGTCCACGAGGTCCACAGGAGACATCCCCGCAAATCTCACTGTTAGTCTGGGCAAAAGACCAGTTTCCTCGCGTGTAGACACAGACACAAAACAGCGCTTTCCTCTCTCTAGAGCCTCTATCTCTCACTGCTTATCTGTGCTGAGCCACAACATCCTCCGAGGAAGTGGCTTTGCCCTTATCTGGCTGCTGCTGTTTGCAGGATGGGTCTCCGCAGGTCCTGCCCAAGGGATGGGGACCCCAGGGCTGGGTATAAAGCTGATGCCATGGCCAGTTCCCCGACCAAATTAACCACCGAGTTGCCCAAAGGCTTTATTACTTGTTTATTGTCACCTAGAGAAATGGAGAAGACAGAGGGAATAAGGCTGAGAGGGAGGGCAAAGAGCCTATTAGAAACGGGTACCCGGATCCATTTAATATCCAACGCCTGAGTGTGGAAACCACGTTGCATCTCAGTGATGTGCAGTGGGAACAGAGAGGTTCCCCCTCACCCGTGGCATCCCTAGTGCTACCAGAGGGCGTAGTAAACTTCAAATATTAATATCACTATTTGGAAAGAAAGGGGAAAAAAAAAAAGGGAAGGATTGCATGTGTAAATTAAAACCTAATAAAACAGCATTTGAAAAAAAAAACAACTAAATTTTGACCCAAACATTCACAAATTCAGTGCAAGTCCAAAAATCTTGGACATTACATTCCAGCAAGAGCCTTGAAGTTTTTGCTGCTCTTCCATTTGGGATGAAAGTCTGTTTCGAAGATCAAAATTTCCTGCAAGGCAGAAATCAAGGGGGTGCCATAACTTTGTCTTTCTGAATTATTCACCCTGGCCAAACGGTGAAGCAAGCAAAAAGGGAAAGCTTGCAACCTCAGGAATATGTTTAGCTGCTGCAAATTGTTATCCCTCCTCATTGCTCGTAAGGATCCGAGTTTGCTGATGAGCTTCACCTCTGCCCAGGTCCTGCGCCAGCGGACTTTGGGGTCACAAAGTCCTGCCCAGGATGGTCCTGGGGCTCAATTTGCCCCCCTCTTAGCCTGGTGGCCCGTAGTGACTGCGGGAAGCTCCCGATGGCTGTGGACACGCGGGTGATGGAGATGTGGGTTGTTGCAGTTGCAGGAGCGGCGATCCAGCAGCGGTTCCCTGCCCAGCAGCGTGGCCGAGAAGGAGCGCAGCTCGGACCCAAACAGTGACCAGGACAAGGCAAAGGACTGCAATGGGCAAGTGGTCCCCAAGGTCGTGCTGGAGCGGTCGGCTACGGTGATTGATGTACGTGCTCAGCTCTGTCTCTGCTATCCCTTGAGGGTGCCCACCCCAATAAACCCCAGTGGATGGACAGGCTTGTGCCCAGCTTATTGTGGGTCCTACGAGCCTTTCTGCAGCCCACCAGCATCTCCCATGTTGCACCCCAAGGTCTCTCCAGACCATGCCCCTTTTTTCTGCTTGCCCTATCTTTAAGTGCATTAAATACCCTGCAGCTCTGCATTCACCCCCTGTGGCCTCCTCTCCTTCTAGTTCAACCCAACCAATAAGCCAGAGAAATCGGACCACAACCACCTCACTGTGGGCAACCAAGATGGCCCAGGCCTCGAGAAGAGAGTGGGGAGCGCCATTAGTGTCATCTCCAATGCTGTGGAAGGTACGTCCTTCTCCAGCCTGGGTGAGGGCTGTGTGCGCCGGCTGTTTTAGCCCAACCGTTGTGTGTTGGTGGGCTTGGGGTGCTCAGCACACACCAGTGATAGCGGCTGTCCCACATCTCCAGTCCCATGTGAGGGATGACTCTGGATTTGGGGTCTCCAAATGTGGTCAGGGCACTGCAGCGATGCTCAAGCTTGGCTTTTCATCCCAGCATCGTCCTAGAGTCACCCCAGAGTCAGTCAAGAGCTGTTGACTGGCTTCCCAAGACCTGTTTTCTCAACTTCAGCAATAACGGGCTTCTCAGCCCTGCCCTCCCTGGGAACAGGCACCGAGCCCTCCAGCCACACCGGAGCAGTTCCCTTGGGTGTCCCTGCCATCTCAGCTTGGCAGGGACACCTCAAATCCTGCCTGGGTGCTGAAAGCAGGATTGGACCCACAGTTTCCTGCTTGGTCTGCCTTTCCATCCCCCTCTGGTTTGGAGAGTGAGGTCTGTAACATCACTGTGCCTGGGCATGGGAAGGCTCCTCCTTTTAGCCCCCATATGAAACTCGTAGACGGTCTAGGGCTGGTTCAGGACCTCAGAAGAGGTCCCTTCTTAGGAGGTTACCATTTGTCCCACCCAGGGGAGGACAGGAGAAGCCTACACTGATGTCATTTTTCCTTTCTGCCCTCAGAGCTGGAGGAAGCTCACCAGAAGTGCCCACCCTGGTGGTACAAATTTGCCCATACGTTCCTGGTTTGGAACTGCTGTCCTCCTTGGGTGAAGCTGAAGGAGTTTGTGAAGATGGTGGTGATGGACCCCTTCGTGGACTTGGGCATCACCATCTGCATTGTGCTTAACACAGTCTTCATGGCCATGGAGCATTACCCCATGACAGAGGAGTTCGAGAACGTGCTGACCGTGGGAAACCTGGTAGGCAGCTATGGACGTCCTGTCCTCCCATGTTTAGAGCCACAGCAGCCACACCATCCACCCTGGTGGGCTGATCCCCTCTGTGTCATCAGAAAGCTGGAGGGGGACTTTTTACAAGGGCATGGAGTGATAGGGTGAGGGGCAATGGTTTCAAACTGGAAGAGGGGAGATTGAGATGAGATCTGAGGAAGAAACTCTTTGCTGTGAGGGTGGTGAGCCCCTGGCCCAGGTTGCCCAGAGAAGCTGTGGCTGCCCCATCCCTGGAGGGGTTCAAGGCCAGGTTGGACGGGGCTTGGAGCAACCTGGGCTGGTGGGAGGTGTCCCTGCCCAGGGCAGGGGGTGGCACTGGGTGGGCTTTAAGGTCCCTTCCAACCTAAACCATTCTGTGATTCTATGCATGCCTGGAAACACTTCCCAGCTGCTGAGAAAGTGCTCTGGCTGGGGGGGGGAGGCGTGTGTCTGATCCCAGCATCCCTGTGATGGGTCGGGCTCCAGGATGGCTCAGATCAAGGGAAGTGATGTGGGGGTGGGATCCATCACCCCCTGCTCCACCACCTGCTGCAGCTCCTGTCTCGCTTGGTGCATCTCGGCGATGCCAGTGTGGCCATGGCCTTGGAGAGCTGCCCTGAGTCATCTTCCACATTGCAACCTGGGGTCAGGCACGAGCTGCTGCCCGCCCTGGCTGACACCACCGTGTCCTCAACGGTGCTGGGTGGCCACGTGGCAGAGCAGGGGCAACTCAGATGCTGTGGGAGCAAAGAGGTCCCCACGCCGCAGGAGGGAGGCAGCGGTGAAAAATAATAACAACCAGGACTTTTCCCAGTGAAATCGCTGCAAATCTGGGCTGTCCTGATTTCATGGGCATGTTTAGCCACCAGCTGTGGCCACTTCTGCTTGGAGCTCAGGGTAAAGGGCTTTCAGCTGGATGCAATCTGCTGGTGGGACAGGTTCAGGAGGCTCTTGGTGGCTTTGGGAAATGGAGCTAAGGGGTGGGACAGCTCGCCGTCTCCTCTCCTGCCACCTTGCCCTGCGCCAGCACCTGCCGGGGCCTCTTGGTGCACAGGCACTGGAGTGACACATGCCGGTGCCCGAGCCCCCGGGGCGGGGGGGGAAGGATGACGCTCAGCACATAGCTGCTTTGTCTCTGGTTTCATTCAGGAAATACAAGGGGATTAATCGGCTGTTGCTCGAAGCACGGTCGGGCTGCAAAGACGGCTCCAAGCTTTTCTTTCGGGCCAGCAGCGGTTTCTGGCTGCGCGTACGCCCTGATGCCGGTGGGGATGGGAATGGGAATGGTCTGCTGGGGAAGGAGCAAGGAGGGATGGGAGCAGGAGAAGCAGCTCCCACTGAGCCACGGTCTCCCCCCACATCGCCTGCCTGTGCTGGAGATGAAAACAGAAGCACCTGCTGCCCGTCTCGCTGCAGGCAGAGAGATAACCAAGCTACAAGTAAAGAGAGCAGGGAAGCAGAACAGGGGACGTTTTGGGGCTGTCAGGCAAAGCAGGATGTCGGGGAGCATCCCCGGCATGCCAGTGTAGAAGCCTTTCTGCAAAGTGGAGGCAAGGACCTGCGGGTCCCAACCCGATCCACATCCAAAACTTGTCAGCGGGCCCCCTCTGCACGCGCCCTGTCAGGAAATTGCATCGAGGATGCTAATTGCCACATTGCTGATCCCGCTCCGGAGTAATGTGATAATGCACCATGCCGTTGTAGTCCCGGGAAAAGCGTAATGTGTAAAAGCCGGATCAGCTTTCGCAGGGTTCGGGGAGGGGCAGGGGCATCCCGGTAGCAGCCCAGTTCCCCATGCTGGGAATCCCTGAGATTCAGCAGTCATTTGAAGGGGGTCCCTTTGCCCATGAGGCTTTTATTTTTATTTTCTGCCTGCCGACACGCACCTTTTCCAAGTCTCTCCAGTCGCAGTCAGTCCCCAGTGCTCCCAGCCTGGCTTCGCAAGCCACACTGGGCAGTGGCTGGGGAGCTTGCTCTCAACCAGGGCTGGACCCAGTGGGATGAAACACTTTGGGAATACCCCAAAAAGGAGAGGTGCTGCCCACCCCATGCCAAGGACTGGCTTTCAAGCAAGCTGACAGGGTGCTGTTTCTCACAGGTCTTTACTGGGATCTTCACAGCGGAGATGGTCCTGAAGCTCATTGCTTTGGACCCCTACGAGTATTTCCAGCAGGGCTGGAATATCTTTGACAGCATCATCGTCACCCTGAGCCTGGTGGAGCTGGGCCTGGCCAACGTGCAAGGGCTCTCCGTGCTCCGCTCCTTCCGCTTGGTACGTGCCGCGGGGACGAGCTGGGCCGGGGGGTTTTGGATGCATTTGCCACCAGGGTGGAGAATGGCTTGTTCAACCTCTTTTACGGCGGTCACCAACTTGTTCCCTGTTAAAGATAACGCTGACAGTTGAGCTAAATATTTAGGGAAGTCGGAATCCGTGCTCTGCAAAGCAGTTGGGTGTTTAATCTCTCCTGCCTTAATAAAACTGCCACGTGAAGGTCCAATCCCAGCTTTGCAGCCTTGCTGACACCTTGTGGCAACAAAAGCCCCAGACAAATCAACGCCCTGTTTCCTTGCTCCTTGTAGCTGAGGGTTTTCAAGCTCGCCAAGTCCTGGCCCACCCTCAACATGCTCATCAAGATCATCGGTAACTCGGTGGGCGCCCTGGGGAACCTCACACTGGTGCTGGCCATCATCGTCTTCATCTTTGCCGTGGTGGGGATGCAGCTCTTTGGGAAGAGCTACATAGAATGCGTGTGCAAGATCTCCCTCGACTGCACGCTGCCCCGCTGGCACATGAACGACTTCTTCCACTCCTTCCTCATCGTCTTCCGCATCCTCTGCGGGGAGTGGATCGAGACCATGTGGGACTGCATGGAGGTGGCTGGCCAGACCATGTGCCTCATCGTCTTCATGATGGTCATGGTCATTGGGAACCTCGTGGTGAGTTTTGGAGCTGGGGTGGACCCTCAGTGAAAGTGGGGGGTGAGGATGGAGGGTGTCATGGGGTGGGGACACCTCTTCCCCTCGCTCTCTGGCCAATGATGTCCAGCTCAGCTCATCTACAGGGCTATGCCTCTAGGCATGGTCTTGTTGGAGCTGTACAGGAGCACAGGCAAAGGGCTTGACCTCCCTCCTGGAGAGACGGAGGGAATGTGCTGCGCGCTCAGCTCTGCGAAAGGCAGGGTAAAGAGCAATTTCTGAGGGACCTTCAGCTGAAACCAGATCAGGAAGGAACAGAAGTGGAAACCGAGGCATGGACAATTTAAGAACAGGCTTTAGGCAGATGCGGGAGAAACTCTGGGACAAAAGAGAGCTCATCTTCGAGCTGCCCATTCTTCACGTGGCTTTTCAGGCTTTCCTCCCCTGTTTCCCGCTCCCCTGCGATGACGGATGGAGACAGCGTTATACCCAGCTCGCCCCAGGCTGGCCCTTTGCTCCTGGGTGGTTTCAGGAGCAGACCCCTCCAGAAGACTTTTGCAGACGCCCAGCATCCCCAATCCTCCCTGTGGTCCAGGTGGCATCCCAGGGATGCACAACCCCTCCGCAGCCCGTGGCTCCTTCCCCCAGGTCCTGGTGAACCCCTGGTCACCGTCACCCTCCTTCCCTGCCCCGTGCCCTCCCCGATAACCCAAGGTTCTCGCTGCCCGCGCTGCAGGTTTGCAAGTTCCAGGCGAGCGTGAAATCCTTTCTAAACTTGGTAACCCTCTCGCTGGCGGCTTTGAAGCTTGTTTTCCAGGCTGCGTGGGCCCTTCTTAAGGAGCAAGGCAGGGGAGAGAAGCGCGGCGGCTCGCCGAATCGCTCCTATTACTTGCCGGGGTTGTGTAAGCCCTTTGGAATTTGCTTTGAAAAACTATCTGCCCGGGGAGCTGCTGATACTTCTCGGATAGCTGCTCCAGCCCCGGGCTGGCACAGCCCTCCAGGGGGGTGAAGGCAGACCCAGGGAGAAACCCAGACCCCCCGGTGGCTCGGGTGAGGGGTAGGGCAACTTAGAGTGTCCCACTTCGGGGGTAGAAAGTCGGGATTTGGGTGCTGCTTGGCTTCCCTGGCTCACACCAGGTATTTGGGCCTTCGAACTGGCCCCCCCGTAGCAGCACGGGGAGCAGACCTCACCCTGGGGTCTCCCGGGGTCTGTGTTGGGTGACGCTGGGCAGACGTGCGGGCATCACCTCGCGGTGGGGGGCTGCAAGATGTCCCCCCGGGCTGCCCGTCACCCAGCAGTCACCAACGGCTTAGAACGCTACCTTTCAAGGGGGAGGATGCTCATTTGAATTGCAATGCTGAACCCAGCTGAAAATCACCCGTAAGCAGCAGGAGCAGCAGGAGCATCGCCAGGACAGTCTGCAGAGAATGCAGGAGCTTAGAGACTGGGAATCTCTCCAGGAAAGCTGGGGAGGGGCTGTTTGCAAGGGCATGTAGCGATAGGACGAGGGACAATGGCTTTAAACTAGAGCAGGGCAGGGTTAGATTAGCCATTAGGAAGAAGTTCTTTCCACTGAGGGTGGTGAGACACTGGCCCAGGTTGCCCAGAGAGGTGGTGGAGGCCCCATCCCTGGAGACATCCAAGGCCAGGCTGGATGAGGCTCTGAGCAACCTGATCTAGTTGAAGATGTCCCTGCTCACTGCAGGGGGGTTGGACTCGATGGCCTTTAGAGGTCCCTTCCAACCCAACACATTCTGTGGTTCTATGAATCACAGCTGGAGCTCCCTGGAGACCCTCCCCAAAAGGGATCCTGGAGACTTTTCCAGAGCCAGTTTTCAGAGTAGAACAGCCCATCCACCCCTCCAGGAGACCTTCCTGGAGGTGATATGGGGGCAGCACGATTTTAGGCTGGTGAGGTCAGAGGCAGCCCTCCCAGAGGCGCAGCCCTCCCTGAGATTACACCCCAGCTTTCCAGGCAAGCTTTGCAGCTCCTGACGTGCCCTGTGCTGCTGCACGGGGTTCATTTGAAGCTAAGTAGAGAAACGCGGCACACGACCGCCTACAGAGCCATCTCTGCCCTCTTCATCCCCTCTGCCAGCCTCTCCTGGCCGTGTCTCCAGTATTTCCAAGTACTGGAGCCTGTCCCGCACAACATCCCGCGCACCCTGGCCGCAGGGAGGTGTATGTTTCTCCCCACTTCCCCTGCCGAGGAATAAGGCAACAGCTCATTGTCCTTTACTGTTAATGACACTTTGAGCATTTCCTTTGGGGGTTATTAAGGGAAAAGGGAGGAAGTCAGTCGGGTGACAAGGTAACGGACGCCTGTCCAAAAAAGCCAGAGCCAACAGCAACTATTAGCTGTAATTGGTACTTAACGATAGTATTAAACTGATGGGATAGTAGGGATTTATTTAAAGATGCGATTTAAGTCATATGGTATGAGCCATGTGAAAACAGCAGTGACCTTGAATAGCAGCTAATTCCCGTCTCAGATACGCTGCTGGCACAAAAAGGCACAAACATCAACAGCTGTGGGCTTGGCCCATCGGCCGCTCCGCACAGCGAGAGCGTGTCTGGGTGCTGCCGATGCTCCCCTGCCCCGGGGAGAGCCCGTCCCTCTCCTCTCCGCGTGAGCTGCTCCAGCTTTCTGGCATGCAGCGAGTCCACCCGTGCCAGGCGAGGCCACGGTGGGGTCCGGTCACGTTTTGGGCACGGTGAAGTAGGAGACATCTGGGGGAAGCAGAAGAGAGCCCATGCTTGGAGCTATAGAGAGCATTTGCATCCTGTGAGCTGACTTGTGCTGAGATGAAATAGCATTTTCTGTAGAACAGAGAGGTCTCTGGTAGAAAGGGATGAGGTTATGGCCGTGGCTCAGGCTCCTACGTGGCTCCAGGGTGTTGGAGACCCTCAGGACCTCGCTGGGCATCTGAGCTACCAAAGCCAGCCAAGAGGAGAGGAAGAGTTGCAGCTGGGAGGACAATAAGCAGGAGGTTTCTCCCTGGGAAGAGAAGGGATGGAGCTGAGTTGCATCCCTATGGGTGGTGGGGAGAAGCACCATAGGCTTGGGGAGTCCCACGTGGGGACCGGCCAAGCTGAGTTCTCCAAAAGACCAAAAGGAGGGACTCGTTGATGCACCCACGGGGGAGGTGGCTTGAGAAGGGCTGAAGCAATGACTGGCATCACTTGCAAATGGATCAGCAGCACCCAAGCAGCTGGAGGTGACAGTGAGGGCATCACAGCCCAAGGAGGAATGAGGAGGACCATGTCTGCATCCTCCAGGAGATGGGGTTGGCATCTCTGCAGTCCCTAGAGCTGTGCGATGGGAGGAGGGAGTGCCACAACACGGTCAATGAAGGGGTCTTCTCCATGGCCATGACTGGTCCACCCTGCTCCAGCCTACAGGGATGATGCTGGTGCTGAACATCAGCACTGGTGCTTGCTTTTGTCCCCTCCAGGTGCTGAACCTGTTCTTAGCTTTGCTGCTGAGCTCCTTCAGTGCTGATAGCCTGGCGGCGTCCGACGATGACGGAGAGATGAACAATTTGCAGATTGCTATTGGCAGGATCACCAAGGGGATCGACTTTGTAAAGACCTCTCTCCTGATGCTGCTCCGCAGGCTGTGGAAGGGGAAGAAGGTGGCCCCGGAGGAAGAGCAAGAGCACAGTAAGAAGGACAACTCTGTGCTAAACCACGTAGACGCTGGCCAGGACCTCAAGTTGGAGTACTTGGACGGAGTCGCTGGCAAAGAGCATTTTTTCATGGATGAACTGGACCACATGAATTTCATTAACAACCCCAACCTGACGGTGCAAGTTCCCATCGCCTCGGAGGAGTCTGACCTCTACGAGGAGACGAGTACCCAGTCCGACACGGAAGATATTAAGGTAAGAAAGGTGGGTGGAAGGGTTTTGACCCGTGAACTGGGACTGACCTATTCTTGCTGTGCTGCCCCAAGAATGATGCTGGGTTTGGTCACTTCTAGCTTTTCCACAACGTGTGGCGTGGGCCAAACTTGGGGTTTTCCAACCTGGCGTTTCCCAGTGCAAGCTGAGGCGGGGCAGGGGGGGTGGTCCAAGCATGGGTTTAGCCTGGTTTGGGTCAGTCTATGGGGTTATTGCTAGTGCCAAGGGGACCCACAGCACCACAGGGTTGGTGCAAGGGTCAACGCTCTCAGTTTGGGGTTAAAGATGTTCCAGAGGAATTTGATGCCAGGAAATCTGCTGATGGCACTAACATTGGATCCACTGCTAATGCCTCAGAAAACATCATCGGGGTGGGGGGGGAGTATGAAACCAGATGGAGGCGCTTAGCACAAGTGAACATGAAGCAATGCATTTTGGATCTAAAGCTGACGAGATATCTGATGTTGGCACTGCTGTGTCGAGGTGCGGAGAGGACTGTCAGGGCTCGTGGGACACCGATCGCCTTGGTGCTCTGGGAGACATGAGACAAGAAGCTCAGGAAGACCTGAGCAGCACAAAAAGGAGGGTGACAGTGTGGGGGGAAATTGCTGTTCATAATGTTGTCGCACCGAGGTCCTGGGGAAATGCAGGGCAGCGGGGACGCTGTGGTGGAGAGGAGCAACTGCAGCAATCTGGAAAGGGGTTTTGTATGAACAATAGGACAGCTCTGACCTGGGGGTTTGTCGTCACTATCGATGGCAAATGTGTCTGCTCAGGAGCTGAGGAGCCTTGGGAAGCTCCGTCCCAGCTGGTCCTGCTTGGGGTGACATGCTGGGGCAGAAGGCAGGGGTGCAGTTTGGGTGCGATCACAACTGTGATTGCCCAGGGACCCCAATGCAGGGCTGGAAAATGAACCAGGACCCCCAAAACCCCAGAGCCACCCACTTCCCTCCCCGTCTGTGGGCTCCTTGCAGCTCCGCACAGCGCCAGGGACCCGGCATCGCTTGGGGCACGGTGCAAGAAGAGGGAACAATCCTGACTATCTATTTATTTTTTGTTTTTAGTTGGGAAAGCAGGGTGTTTGCAGCAGTTGGGGCTGCAGGGGGAAGATGGCAGGAGTGGCTGTGGCTGGTTGTGACCCATTGCAAACGTACTGCTCGCTGTGCTCAGAAGGGACAAACTTGCCTGGGGGACCTTGGGCGAGGGAAGGGGCGAGGGCAGTTGCTGTTGTCGTTCCCCACAGCGTTGCCAGCAGGAGGGCTGAGAGTTGGCGGTTTTCCCAAAATTTTTCCTACTACAAGTCCAGTCCAGCAGCACTAATCCCGAGTAAATCCAGGCCGTGCCGTAGCACACTGGGCGTGCGGTCACACTGACCATAGAATCACAGAATGGTTTGGGTGGGAAGGGACATTAAAGACCACCCAGTGCCACCCCCTGCCCTAGGCAGGGACACCTCCCACCAGCCCAGGTTGCTCCAAGCCCCGTCCAACCTGGCCTTGGATGCTAATGCCACCCCGGCCACCGCAGGGGGATACATCCAGCCCGGTCTCTGGGGTCCCCACGGACCTCAGTTCCCCACCACCGTGATGTCCTTCCCGGCGGATGGGGGAAAACCTCAGCATGAGACTATGGGACATGTCCCAGCGTGGCTCCAGCATTATGGGGCTGTGTTCAGCTGACATCTAGCGGCACCTGCTCCAACGCCCTCCATGGAGATCACATTTTGAGAGCCATCCGTGGCTGCTCAACACGTGCGGGGGGCAAGTAGCATCACTCAACCACTAAATACCAGTTCACCCCACCATCAGTGCTGGTTTTGGTGACTACATTCAGTCGAATGTTGATGAAGGTGCCAAGCAGGGGGGGTGCATTAACAACCTGGCAATGGGCTTGGGTGGGCAGCGGGCTGGCGGTCATCGCGTGAAAAGATAATTAGAAATCAGGTGCTAATTGGTGGGAGCCCTGAGCTGGTCCTCGGGGAAGATTGCTGCTTGCTCAGTGTGCTCACATGCCGTCAATTATCTCCAGATGGAGCCAGAGCCCGGCACACCACCGCACGCCGGGGACACGGGCCACCGGTGACGATCGCAAACTGGGGGTTTTTCTCCCGATGGGCTGCTCAGAAAGCGCTGATAAATGCTCTCCCCCTTCCAGAGCAGCTCCTTTCCCAGGCAAAGACATTTCTCAGGGTGAAATAATAGCGGCAGGGTGACGGCCGCAGCGCGGCTGCTCTCCTCGAGCACTTTTGCATCTTACGGTTGATTTGTGTTTTGCATCGTGAAGCAGCGAGGACGTGATGGGAACGGCTGTGAAAAGAGTCCGTGCTGTGGCTCAGGGCTCTTCCTGGGGGCTTTTTGCCTCAGACCCACCTGCTGCCGGGCAGGGTGATGTCTCCTGAGATGCTCTGGGCTGTGCACACCACAGGAGTATCGTCAAGTGCTGTGAATTTTGGGGTCAGGGGGTGAGTCTGGGTGTGCAGCACCTGAATGCCGGTGCTCGGTGCTGGCAAGGATGGCGAAAGCCCTGGATTTGGGTGGCAACACCCAGCCAGGCTGGAGGTGCCGCACCAGGTGTGTGATGGAAATTGCCCCGCAAACCTGCTGGTCGCAGGTATGCGGGGGCTCAGGGGCCCCCAGAGATGGGGTCTGGGGACCATGCAGCAGGACCAGCACAGTTATCCCTGTCCCCCCCCTCAAGAGGACCTGCCCTGGGCACCTTTCCCCTGTTCTCTGGTGCAGCTGGGCTGGTTCGTCCCCACCTCGTGCCTTCGCAAGGCTTTTCCTGGAGACAGATGGTTTCTGTGTGTCCTTCCCTGGGGTCACAGCTTGCCTGGCTCCATGCCGAGGCCTCCTAATCCCCCCGTCCCTCCTGTCCCCCCCAGCCCTAGCGGAGGGTGGCCCCACTCCTCCTGCAGAGCCACCAGCCGATGGCTTGTGCCACCGCTACCGCTGTGCCCTGCTCCGTGTGGCAACGTGTCCCCAGCGTTCGGTAGCCTGGCTGCAAGGGTCCCTCAAAGCAATGTCTTCTCCTACTGGCGTGGCTGTGGCCCCTGAAGCTGCAGACAATGACAGTGCCTCAAATTACCCCAGGGGGTCTCCCCTGCCTTCTTGGAGGTCAGAGAAGCTACTTTATTCACTACTGAAAGCACTAGCAACCCTGGGGGAGGATTGGACATTAGAGGTGTCCAGGTCCACCCAAGATCTTCAGGTTCCCAGTTGCTTCCAGGTAGGACAGGCAGGTTTGGGGATCTGCTCTTTCCTCAAGTGCTGCAGAAGGTCTTCTCGGAAAACCAAAAAAAGAAAAAAGGGGGGTTGGGGGGAGGAAAAAAAATTCCAAAGGCCTTGCCAAGGCTTTCTCTCGTTATCAGCCCCTCCAGGCCTCGCTGAGTGGTGTCTGGGAAGCCAGCCAAGCTGAGCTGTGGCGCGGGATGGAGCCGGTGAGAGATATTTGGGATGCAGGTTTTGAACTTGGGTGAACCCCAGCCAAAATGCCCTTCGGCACAAACCAAGCCAGCAGGAATCAAGAGATGTGCCATGGTGGCCACCCAGCTTTCTGCAAGTCTCCTTGTAGCAAAGGGTGTTTGGCAGAGCATTTCTTAGACTGGGGCATGCAGAGGAGGGGGAGGAGGTGAGAAAATCACCCTGAGGTGATGGTACAAGTGGATGGGAGATGGACTTGCTGCGCTGGGAGGAAGGCTGGTGTCAGGCGACCTTTTGCTCCTCTGAACCTGGATGAAAAGCAAAGCTTGTGCAAGCTCGTGTACCAACGATCCTCCAAGGTTTGCGGCCCTGGACAATTCAAAAGATTCACTTTGGGCTGCGTTTTCATAGGAAAGGAACTCAGAGCAGCCTTCAAGTGAGGGGGTCCCACAGCGGGAGCGGGAGGAGGTGGAGGATGGCTGGAGGCAGCCGCAGCCCAGGAGCATCCCTTCTGCAGGGCAGCCCGGCCTGAATCCTCCTCTCCCTTTGCAGAAACCCCTCCCCAGCGACAACGCCTCCTCCCTGTGCAGCACCGTGGATTACAAGCCCCCGCAGCCGGAGGAGGAGGAGGTGGCAGAAGAAGCCGAGGACAGCAACGAGCCCGAGGAGTGCTTCACCGAAGGTGGGGGACCGAGCGGGGCGGGGGACCCCGTGGAGAGGGGGAGGTGGGTATGGAGGGGCCATTGCCAACTAATCCTTGCAGCATAACGACCCCCAGGCTCACTTAGCTCAGCCCAAACTCCAAATCCTCCTGTACTACTAAGGAGATGGTCCCCACAGGGTCCCCTCTTGCGTACACACCCTCAAACCCAGCAGGATCCTGCTCCAACCCTCACCTAGGAGGGTTTGAAAAGACAACAAAAGCACAAATAGTGTCATGTTGGTGGAAACGCCCTGGCCAGGAGGTGACCCACAGCTCTTTACCCCATCCCCAGCCTGCGTGAAGAGGTTTCCCTGCCTCTATGTGGACATCACAAGCGACAGAGGGAAGGTGTGGTGGAACCTCCGGAAAACCTGCTTCCGCATCGTGGAGCACGACTGGTTCGAGACCTTCATCGTCTTCATGATCCTCCTCAGCAGTGGGGCGCTGGTAGGTCCCACCTTTTGCCCTGTCCCGTTTGCTCTGCAGCAGCTCCCCAGCTTGGCGGGAGCCCAGGAACGCGGGCAGAGCCCAGGCAGCAGCACCAAAGGCTCTGGGCATCGCCTGGTTATTTCCTGTGCAAAATAACACAGCTGTGGATAAATGTTTGATTTAAAACCCCGTTTAGCTCAGGTCTGCCCCAGGTACAGCCTTGCAAGGGGATCAAAACATCCCCCCCGTGCCTCCAAGAGCCCTGCATTGGTACAGTCACCCTTGTACAACCTGCCCCAGCCTCCATCGTGGGCTGTGGTCCATGGGCTCAAGGGGATGCAACCGCCTACAGCCTCCCCTCCTGCTCTCAGTGTCAACCATGAACGACCTGCACCATCTCTTTAGCTTCATGTGGATGGTTCCTCATTTTACTGCCTCCATAACTGGCTGTCGGGAGGTGCTTTTCGAATAATTCATGGTTATCATTTTGCTGTTCAGCGCTTCCAGCCGCTGACAGGTGCACCCTCCCAGAACCTGGGCATCCATTTAAATCAAGCTCATTAAAAAGCTGTGTGTCGGCCTCTTGGTCGTCTCTGAGTATTTGGGCTGGATACAACTCAGCTGCACCCGTAAATACACAGAGCTAATGGGGAGACAAGCTTCTCCGCAAGTTTGGGGGGTAAAAAGAGAGGGAATGAGGACAGAGGGACTGAACTGGTTTTCAGACATACTTTATGTGTCTGCATCATGCTCTGCAGTGCAGTCTGGGGATGTCTGAGGTTGTAGCTAGTGCCGGAATCGAAAGTTGTGCTAAAACAGCTGTGCAACACCTGGTCGCCATGCCCGTACCTCTGATTGTTTATGTTTTATGTGCCATGAGGACATACCAGTAACCCTAAGCGCTCCTAAGAGCATTTTCAAAACTACCAGCGCATCCAAAGGTGCAAAGTTGGTGTCCTGGCTTTTGGCTTGTGCTCAGACCGGTGGGAATGAGATGCAGCTGGACATTTGCTGCGGTGAACCTTTGCTTTGGGACAAACACCGCTCTACGCAGCCAACAAGAGCTTACAAACAGGAGTTAGACCCCGTGTTGATCAGGACCGTCAATAAATGTCATCTGTAGCTAGGTTCTCAACTTTTCAAGCTGCCCCAAGCCCAAGGAAATGCAGACGTGGATGCGGCTGCACTGAGCCGTGCAGCGGGTCTAATGGAAGAATGACTGTCACGTAGCTCCATGCCTTTTCCAGGCTTTTGAGGACATCTACATTGAACAACGAAAGGTGATACGCACCATCCTGGAGTACGCTGATAAGGTCTTCTCCTACATCTTCGTCATCGAGATGTTGCTCAAGTGGGTGGCCTATGGCTTCAAGGTGTACTTCACCAATGCATGGTGCTGGCTGGATTTCCTCATTGTCGATGTAAGTGTTGTCTGATGAGCACCTCTGGAGCCGTAGTTAGCCAAGGGACTTGGGAGCATTAGGGAATTGTAGCAGGCTGTTGGAAATGAACCCATATTGTATTTTAAAGGACAATGGGGTGGCTGTGGAATGAGGGCTTAGACCATTGCTTAAAATAACGGTCCCCCACAGGAAGGGCCATTTCTTTCCTTCATTGCAGAAACCCTTTCAAAGCCTTTCTGTTTTACGCTCAAGCCAAGAACAAGCCCATGCTGTTCTACCAGACCCCAGTAGAGACGTGAAGGGATACCGGGTCTCCCAAATGTTCCGTGGCACAGCAGGCCATTCCACCTGGGCAGTGTTTCTGTGTCCCTTGTCACCTCCACCGTAATACCCAAGAAGCAGGGACATCCTCCAGGCGGCTGGTCACCAGGAACCCAAGGATTCAATGCAAGTCCCTGTGTCCCAAGAGAAGACAATGTCTACTGGCCTGAGGGAGTGCTGGGGAGGGAGGGAAGTGCAGGATCTGCAGGGACGTGGTTCAGTTGTGTTTCCATCTGATCCCTTGGGTTGCTCCTTCCAGGTTTCCCTTATCAGCCTGACAGCGAACTGGCTGGGATACTCCGAGCTGGGAGCCATCAAGTCCCTGCGGACGCTGAGGGCTCTGAGACCACTGCGTGCCCTGTCCAGATTTGAAGGCATGAGGGTAGGTGCCTCCCCTGTGTGCTGCTCGCTCTGATATGGCCATGCAACGTGGTACCGTTCAGCAGTCACGTACATCAGGGGCCCATCCCAGTTGGTTTTCAGAGGACTCCAGATCAGTGGGATCGATGCTAAGGTATCTTTGGTCCAGTTTGAGCCCATTTGGTGCTGCTGAGGAGGGTAAGGCTGGGGCACAGGTTCATGAAGGTCATCACTGCTAGCCTGGTTTCCTAGCCAGGTCCTCCAAGGTCTTTTCTCCCCTTGCAGGTGGTGGTGAACGCCTTGTTGGGTGCCATCCCCTCCATCATGAACGTCCTGTTGGTCTGCCTCATCTTCTGGCTGATATTTAGCATTATGGGGGTGAATCTCTTTGCGGGGAAGTACTACCGATGCGTCAACACCACCACAGGGGAGCTCTTCGACATCAGTGTGGTGAACAACAAGAGCGACTGCATGGCCCTCCTCCACACCAACGAGGTCAGATGGGTCAACGTCAAGGTCAACTTCGACAACGTTGGCTTGGGATACCTCTCTTTGCTGCAGGTGGTATGTAACGAAAGCAGCTGCCATCTCTCTAAGACATGCATCATTGTAGCAGGGCAGTGCAATTAGAATCATAGAATCGTTTAGGTTGGAAGAGACGTTTCAGATCATCGAGTCCAACCATCAACCTAACACTGCCAAACCCACCATTAACCCACGTCCCTCAGCACCACGTCTGCCCGGCTTTTAAATCCCTCCAGGGATGGCGACTCCACCACTGCCCTGGGCAGCCTCTTCCAATGCTTAATAACGCTTCTAGTGTAAAAATTGTTCCTAATACCCATCCTAAACCTCCCCTGGCGCAACTTGAGGCCGTTTCCTCTTGTCCCATCGCCTGTTCCTTGGGAGAAGAGACTGACACCCCCCCGGCTACCCCCTCCTTTCAGGGAGTTGCAGAGAGCGAGAAGGTCTCCCCTCAGCCTTCTTTTCTCCAGGCTGAACACCCCCAGCTCCCTCAGCCGCTCCTCACAGGACTTGTGCTCCAGACCCCTCCCCAGCTCCGTTGCCCTTCTCTGGACCCGCTCCAGCCCCTCCATGTCTTTTTTGTGGTGAGGGGCCCAAAACTGGACACAGCCCTCGAGGTGGGGCCTCACCAGTGCCCAGTACAGGGGGGCGATCGCTGCCTTAGTCGAATTAGCATGAGGGCTGAAGAAGTTCTTTCCACGGAGGGTGGTGAGACACTGGCCCAGGTTGCCCAGAGAGGGGGTGGAGGCCCCATCCCTGGAGACATTCCAGGCCAGGCTGGATGAGGCTCTGAGCAACCTGATCTAGTTGAAGATGTCCCTGCTGACTGCAGGGGGGTGAGACTAGATGACTTTTAAAGGTCCCTTCCAACCCAACACATTCTATGATTCTGTGATTCCCAGATGGGGCATCTTACTTGCTTCTTAGCTCCAAAATTGGTATTTAACACAAAAAACCCTGCAGAGCCAAGGAGGAAAGGGAAAGGGTAGAAGATGGGAGGGGAAGGTAAGTGTCACCAGGGAAACACTGCAGATGAGCGTAGGTAGCACCGAGCCTGGGGCTGCGAGAAGCCCTCTGCAAAGCGCAGGATGCAGGAGCATTTCCCCCGACCCGTTTGAAAAGTTCGGTCTGCTGTTAGTCGTAGGCTGCAAGAGTTTTGCATGGGGAAGATGACGACTGGAAAAAGAGCGCGTGTGTCCGCTGCAGGGCAGTGGGCGAACGCAGCCATGCTTCCACCGAACCCACCGCAGCTGAGCCAGGCAAGCAGAAGAGGAACTGCTCACCCCTGTTTCAACAAAAATATAGGTGTGGGCTCTGTTATGGGGTGGGCTGGGGTTACTCCCAGCAGATCCAGGGGAACTGGCGGTTGCAGAATCGGACCACGACACAAATTGATCGACCAGCTTCAAATTCAGCTTCCTCTTCAGATTTGTTGTTCCATCAGATTCAGGAAACAAGATGTACAGGTTTTTTGTTTAACAAATCAGCAGCAAAGACCTGTAAAAGATGCAGTGTGCCCCCACTAGGATTGGGATCCAGGTAGCAGAGGCAACGATGTAGAAATTGGGGCTACAGAGGCGGCAGAGGTTGGGAGCGGGAGGGAGGCGGCTGGCTCCGGCACAGCTTTGCCACTGGGAAAATCCACTTTGGTTTTTTGGGGAGGAAACAGTCAATTGCTTCTTCTCCCAGCCTGGTTTGCCGCGGTGTTTTGGGAAGTCCCTGGTAACCTCAGCCACAGAACGGAGCTTGTGTGTGCACACACACGTGTAAATCTCTGTATTTCTGTATCAGGGCATTTTTCTCATGGAT
The DNA here is from genome assembly GCA_013398915.1 of Dromas ardeola. Lineage (NCBI taxonomy): Eukaryota > Metazoa > Chordata > Aves > Charadriiformes > Dromadidae > Dromas > Dromas ardeola. The sequence continues at coordinate 82,625 of VYZM01017382.1, read as the reverse complement.
TCAATTCACAGTCCCTCTCCTGCCATTCCCACAGAGAAGCTGTAACTGCAGTAACATCAGCTCAGAGCTGAACGCCCAAACTAAACCCCAAACATGCACCTGTCGCCCTCCCCTCCCTCCCGCGCCCCAAATACCTCCCAGCCAATCTGTTCTTCTCCGCTGTCCCCGCAGGCGACCTTCAAAGGCTGGATGGACATCATGTACGCCGCTGTGGACTCACGCGAGGTGAGGGGACAAGCAGGGATGTCTCACAACCGGCACCAAGGATCATTCATCCCACCAGGCTGGTTCCCCCACCAGGCTGGGAGTGGACTCCTGGGGCCGAGGAGATGCTCAGCACGGGCTGGGGATGGACCCCTCAGCCGCAGCATCCCCGCTGGCTCTGCCCATTGGTGCCGCCTGCATCCCACCCTTGGTTTCAGCTAGGATGTGGGCTAAAGAGTGGAGAAACCTCCAAAACATCCTCCCTGCTGAGATGCACAGCCTCAAAAAGGGCAGCCAGTTGTGTCCCTGTGCCACTCGTGTCATTGTCACCTGCACCACAGCCACCATCCCAGCTGCACCCTGGACCCCATACTGGGCTCCCACCTCACCCAGGCTACAGCTGGGGCTGAGCCCGTTCCTCTTGGCTTCAGCTTCGTGGTCTGAAATCCCCGCTCTGCCTCCAAAGCTCCAACTTGGAGGGCTCGTCCTTCACCCTGGGGTGACACGATGCCCTCCATGTGCCCCTCCAGCTGGGAGAGCTTATCCCATCCTGGATAAAGTGTCTGGCTTGACTTGAGAAATAATCATAGAATGGTTTGGGTTGGAAGGAACCATAAAGCCCTTCCAGTCTCCCCCCTGCCCTGGGCAGGGACACCTCCCACCAGCCCAGGTTGCTCCAAGCCCCGTCCAACCTGGCCTTGAACCCCTCCAGGGATGGGGCAGCCACAGCTGCTCTGGGCAACCTGGGCCACGGGCTCACCACCCTCACAGCAAAGAATTTCTGCCTCAGATCTCATCTACATCTCCCCTCTTCCAGTTTGAAGCCATTGCCCCTCACCCTATCACTCCATGCCCTTGTAAAAAGTCCCTCTCCAGCTTTCTTGTAGGCCCCCTAAATGGGTTATTTTTAAATGGGTTATTAAAACAGCAGCCAGCATTTAACCTTTGGGTTAAATGGGTGACAAAAAAAATATAACATTTTGAAGGGTCTTATGCAGGGGCTGTTTCTATTGGGATCCATCCCAAAAAGTGTCCCTAGGCCACCCCATGTGTGCACGCGCTGCCATGAGCCAGTGCAGAAGGGACTTCCTACCTTTCTCTAACCAAGCGATCTGGCCCGTGCCCCGCCGAGGGGGTCAGCCCCGCACGCCCACAGGCCTGAACGCATTGTTTTCGTTGCCTTTTTTTAGCACCAGAAACAGCCGCTCTGCTCGCCCCGGCTGCAGCTGCTGGTGCTCAGCAGAGGAGCTGCTTCCAGCTCCCTCTGAAAAGGGCTTGGGCTCCTGCCTCCCCGAACACCTGGGGCAAAGCTGTTCTGGGAGAAAAACCTCTCTCTTCTGCCAAGAGATTTCCTCGAAATGAGGGAGGCTGGTTGTGACACCTTGGGATGTCTCCAGTCAAACACAGAGCAGAATTAAGTGGTATTCCATGACGAGGAGTGTTTCCCCAGGCTGTGCCACCCCCGTGCGCTGGCATGGCGTGAATTAAACCACTTTTCCTTTCCCCTCTTGGCTATATTTCAGCCCTTGGAAAGCTGATTATTGGGAAGAAACTCAAGTTTGCTCATTGATATCGCTGCACCTGGGCATCCTTTCCTACTCCCCACCCCATCCCGTGGGATCGGGGGTCGCCCAGCTGGTGTCACCTGGATGTCCCTTCCCGTGGCTGCTCCCACAGGGACCACTCAGCCTGCACAGCATCTGCCAAAGGTTTTGGAGCAGCGACCCCACAGCTGTGTCTGGATAGAGTGATCCCTTGTCTGGGGGCTTGGGGACACACTTTCAGGAGACGGTTAGTCTCACATTTCCCATCTCTCCTGGTCAGATTGAAGAGCAGCCAGTGTACGAGATCAACCTCTACATGTACATCTACTTTGTCATCTTCATCATCTTTGGCGCCTTCTTCACCCTGAACCTCTTCATTGGCGTCATCATCGACAACTTCAACCAGCAAAAGAAAAAGATAAGTATTTTCTGGGTGCCCCGACCACTGTCGCCTCCTGGGGCACCAGTCCAGGACAGAATCACAGAGTGGCTGGGGTTGGAAGGGACCTTTGGAGATCGTCCAGTCCAACCCCCCTGCCAAAACAGGATGGAGGGAACCAGCATGGTTGTGGGGTGAGGAGACCAGGGTTTAGATGGACCCCAGGGTCCCTCTGCAACCTGAACTGCTGTTATCCATTAGTGAACAAGGAGTGCCGGGCAAACGGTAGCCAGGGACTTGTGTCCTGGCCATAGCATTTACAGAGGATTTAATTTATGGATGCAGAGGGAGGAGGCGAGGGGGGACTGTGTTTTCTCCTGCCTATGCCCCAGCAGGCACGGCTGTACGCCTGTGCTGTCACTTTTAGTTTCTTTTCCCACCCCGTGACTCTTTCTCACCATTTTTCCATGCATCAAGGAAAGACTCAAGTTCTGCTTTCAAACCAGCAGCACGGGACTAATGCCCCTGGGCTGTCAGAAGGGGGAGCAGGCGGAGGGTGGGTAACACAGAACACGTTGTTTGCGCTGAGCACGCTCTGAAGCCCACCGAGATGCTGCCTGGGTGCCAGCAGGATCCAGCCAGCACATAGGGGGTTAGCCCCAGCAGGGCATGGGGTGCCCCACTCCCTGCAGCATCTCACCCCTGCAGGAGGAAACCACAGGGCTGGGGTGAGCACCCATGGGTGCTGTGAACTCGGGGAAGCAGGGTCGAAAAGGGCAAGCAGGGAGGAAGCAGGTTTCACTGAGTCAGTGCCGCGAGTAATGCCTGGTAGGGGCTTGGCTGGAGGTGCCTGGTGGGAATGAGCACGGACAGGAGATGCTCAGTGGGAAAAGGTGAGTCCCCCAAGACTAATAGAGGCGATTCCCTTTATACTTTGGAGGCAAAGACATCTTCATGACAGAAGAGCAGAAGAAATACTATAACGCCATGAAGAAGCTCGGCTCCAAGAAACCCCAGAAGCCGATCCCCAGGCCATCGGTACGTTGGGTTAATCACCCTGGAGTGCAGCAGGGAGGGGGCACTTCAAGCCACCAGCTGTCCCAAAGTGAATCAGAAGGGTCTAGGGAAGACCATTTGCCAGGGCAAGGAGCCAAATCCTGGCTCCCTGTCGCCACTCTTCAGAGGGGACTTTGCGAAGAGACAGGGCTTCAGGAGAGGTTCACATCAGGCGACATCCTTTGGGTCTGCTCTTCAGCCCTGGGGCTGCTGGCAAGGGGAAGGCGGGGGTTCACTTTTGCAGGGATTAGGGTTTTCTCCTAGCTCAGCTCCCAGCTCTTCTCTTCAAGGGAGTTGGACTCGGGGAAAGCTCAGCTTTCAACACTCCTAGAAGGGACACTGGCCCAGCCAATACATACACAGTTGTGACTTGGGTTTGGTTGTGACAGACCAGCTCAAGTGAGGCCTTTCCATGTGTTTATTTTTGCCCTGATGCATTAGCCATGGATATAATTAGAAAGCAACTGTCCCCTGTGCCCACACCTCCTGGCCGTGGTGTCACCAGACGGGCTTCATCCTGAAAGGTGCTGGGTGTCCTCCTCCCACAGCTTTTGGGGCCATGAGACCTGTGTACTGGCCACAAACCTGAGGTTTTTTACGCTCTTTTAAATACGGTTCCTTCTTCTCTTTCTGTTGTGTGTTTTGTTTTGTGTGTGTCTGTCCCACGTTCCCACCTCACCTCTGGTTCTCCATCATTACCCACGTGTCCCTCACAACAGAACAAGTTTCAAGGGATGGTGTTTGACTTCGTTACCAAGCAAGTGTTTGACATAATCATCATGATCCTGATTTGTCTTAACATGGTGACCATGATGGTCGAAACAGATGATCAAAGTGAACTCAAAACATCTGTCCTCTACAAGATAAATCTGGTCTTCATCGTCATCTTCACTGGAGAGTGTGTGCTCAAAATGTTTGCCTTGCGTTACTACTATTTCACTATCGGTTGGAACATCTTTGACTTTGTGGTGGTCATCCTCTCCATCTTAGGTGAGTCCTGCTGGTTCCACCAGTTCCTCAGGGGTCCCACTGGATAATGAAGAGTGGAAATGATCTAGCTGATCCACAGCCACCAAGCAGTCACTGGCCACCCCCTTACACCCACCCCTTGAGCAAGTCCAAGCCAACGGGACTCTGAGATAAGAGGGATGTAAGGCCACCCCATGCCACCATGCTGGATGAGGGGCTGGGGATGTATCTCGCTCCTCCTTGGTGTTGCATTTCCCTTGTCTCTGAAACAGAGCAGCCAGCATTTAACCTTTGAGTCTGCGCTCAGAGTTCATTTTTTTAATATGTTCCCTTTGCCACTGGAGGAGCAGAGAGCTGAGTGCCATCGGGGGTGGCCTCATCTCCCTCTATCTGCCTGACTTTGACAGATGGAGTAGCTCCGTATCATCTCCTCATGTTGGCTGCAGAGCATGGCAAACTCACCTCTTCCTCATCCCTTCACAGGTATTGTCCTCTCAGACATCATAGAGAAGTACTTCGTATCACCCACGCTCTTCAGGGTCATCAGGCTGGCAAGGATTGGCCGTGTCCTCCGGCTGATCCGAGGGGCGAAGGGCATCCGGACTCTTCTCTTTGCTCTGATGATGTCCCTGCCTGCCCTGTTCAACATCGGCCTCCTGCTTTTCCTTGTCATGTTCATCTACTCCATCTTCGGGATGTCCAACTTTGCCTATGTAAAGAAGGAGGCAGGGATCGATGACATCTTCAACTTTGAAACTTTTGGGAACAGCATCATCTGCCTCTTCCAGATCACCACGTCAGCAGGATGGGATGGCCTCCTCAGCCCCATCCTGAACAGCGGCCCCCCCGACTGTGACCCCGACCTGGAAAACCCTGGCAGTTCGATAAAAGGGGACTGTGGCAACCCCTCCATCGGCATTTTCTTCTTCTGCAGCTACATCATCATTTCCTTTCTCATCGTGGTGAACATGTACATTGCCATCATCCTGGAGAATTTCAATGTGGCCACAGAGGAGAGCAGCGAACCCCTCTGCGAAGATGATTTTGAAATGTTTTATGAAACTTGGGAGAAGTTTGACCCAGACGCCACCCAGTTCATCGCGTACAGCACCTTATCTGACTTTGTAGACACCTTACAGGAGCCACTCAAAATTCCCAAGCCGAACAAGATCAAGCTAATCACCATGGATCTACCAATGGTTGCTGGGGACAAAATCCACTGCCTGGATATCCTCTTTGCCCTGACTAAGGAAGTGTTGGGAGACTCAGGAGAGATGGATGCCTTGAAGGCCACCATGGAGGAGAAGTTTATGGCTGCGAACCCGTCGAAGGTTTCCTATGAACCCATCACCACCACTCTGAAAAGGAAACATGAGGAAGTCTGTGCTACAAAAATACAGAGGGCTTTCCGGAGGTACCTCCTGAGGCGCTCGGTGAAGCAGGCATCCTACATGTACAGGCACAGTAAGGACGAGGAGGCCCTGAAAGAGGACGCACCCGAGAAGGAAGGTCTGATCGCCAACAAAATGCACGAGATGTATGGGAACGGTGGGACAGACGTGGAGACAGCCCCTGCCTTTGATCTTGCACCCGTTCCCAGCTCAAAGACTCAAGATGCTCCTGGCGAAGCGGAAGCGTGGGATAAGGAATGTGTGGTGAAAGAGTCGCTGGTATAACAGAAAGAGGCTTCCATCTCTTGCCCAGCCTGAAAAGACTTCATTTGTATCTCCTTTTCAAGAGCTCTTCCGTATACAGATCACTAGATCTTAGATATTGAGCTAATTTCAGATATTTCAAGTAGACACCTTAACTTTCGAAGCCGGATCTCTTACTGATCCTGGTTTCTACAGCTCACTGCACTTGCAAAGAGTTTAATATTTTTATTACGAGAATGAAATGTGAAATCTACCGTTGGTGGAAGAGAAACATTTTAGTTTTGAAATGATGTCATCATGGTAACGATGTTTTTCAGACATTAACATATGAGGATGGCTGTCCTTTTACTTAAAGTAATTATTTATTAATGTTATTTCACAATTAAGAGATTTTCTTGTATACTATCCTTCCAGAGTGTAGCCAAGCAGCCAGTGAAAGATGAGCCAAGTGAAATAATATTAAGAATAATTACAGAAAAAACAAGGTCTTCTGAACAAAAATCTCCAATGTCTTAAAGTAGCACCTTTCTTTTTGAATATTTGAATAAGCTTTATGGATTATTTTTTGTTATATACAGAGAAAGTGCAATTAATGTCTTAAAGATTTGTTTGCATAGCCAAAACAAAGCATCTGCAGATATGTTCTCAGGGTTAAATATCAGGTTTTAAAGGTCTCTGAATATGCATTGAAATCATAAATCATTCAGGTCTCCGCAGTACGAATGTAAATGCTATTTATATTCATGTTTCTTCATCATTTTCCTCTTTCATCCAGATTTTGTGGCAGGAAAGCAATGGACAAAGGTCGGGTTTGGAGAACCTTCTCTGAGAGTCCCCAGTTCCTGTAACAAAACCCTCTAGGGTTTCTTCAAGCCCCATAGCAAGTGGAAACATCCTGCTGGAGCGCTCTTGTTTGGCATTAATTAACGAGACGCATCCCTAGGGGATCGGAGCAGGTCTTTGAACGGTTGTTGCAGTGAGCTGCTTCAACCGGGTCCCTCAAATCCCATCGGCCACCCAGCACCGGGGGCCTTAACGCAATGAATGCTCCCACCAGGGTGTAAATCCCAAAATACTGGGGCAGAGCATCCTTCCCTTGGCCGGGGCTCTGGAGATGACCCAGCAGAACATGCTGGGGCCAGGCAGGTCCTCACCAGGAACCCTCCCGGCAGAGGAGGGTTTTCCCAGGGAGAGGGGAAGGGTTTTACTGCTCTTTACACAGGTGGGGAAAAGAAATTCAAGAAAAACACGCAAAAGGCCCCGACTTCATCTCTGGACCGCCTTCTGCTTTCAAAAGGGGAAAAAAAAACCTCTTGAGATCAAACCAAACATGAACCAGAACCTCTTCCAGTTAAAACAAGGGCTGCTTCTTGAAGCCAAAGGGTCTGTCTTTTTTTTTATTATTATTATTATTATTATTATTATTATTATTATTATTATTATTATTATATTTTTTTTTCTTGGGCTGATGTTGGCTCTGAGCCATTACGGATGCCCCATGTTCAGGCTGGCCAGGAGCAGTGCTGAGCTTGCTTGCGTCCACGTGCTGTCGGCACGGCGGCAGAGCCGGGGTCGCTCTGCTCATCCTGTAGTGTTGTGCTTTCGTTTCCATGTCGCGTAGGGTGATGCTCCCTGGAACAGGAGCCTGAGCTACTTTCAATGGCGTCTGCCTGGGAAGCATCCGTGGCACAGTGGTTTCCAGCCCGGATTGTGGCTCACAATCGATGCTGCTTATACGTACGTGTCGTCGGTGATGGAAAAAATGCCAAAGAGCAGGATTCGTGCACGCTAAAGGCATTTTTCTTTGTACATTTCTTAAAATAAACAACCATAAATGGTCTATCATTACGATATTAAATGCCTTGGTGTGTGCTAGGGTTTGCTGTGAGGGTGGTGAGCCCCTGGCCCAGGTTGCCCAGAGCAGCTGTGGCTGCCCCATCCCTGGAGGGGTTCAAGGCCAGGTTGGACGGGGCTTGGAGCAACCTGGGCTGGTGGGAGGTGTCCCTGCCCAGGGCAGGGGGTGGCACTGGGTGGGCTTTAAGGTCCCTTCCAACCCAAACCACCCTGTGATTCTATGTTAGAGGGAGAAATGTTTGTCCTGCCCCTGGGAGGGGTAAATGCCCCCTCCCTTTGCTCTAGGGTACATATGGGGAGCCCTTTTGCATGGCTTTGGGTGGACCTGCCATCGTCAGCAGGACATGGTGGTCCCATCCTGCACAAGAGCCCCCCTGGGCTGCCTCCCCTGGCACCTCCAACCCAACCCAGACCCCAGACCCTCTGCTCTGCTCATGAACAAGTCCCCTGGAGCCCTTGGTGCCTCACAGCAATGAGCCCCAACTCTAGGAGCTACAGGAGATGCTGCTGCAGGTTCAACCAAGAAGAGAGGTGGGCTTGGAGGAGGTGCAGACCCACATGCCAGGCTCTGTGGGGCCAAACCTGCCCCATTGGTCACGCGGGAGCAGTTCAGCATCATGGGGAGAAGGCAGTGGTGGGTGAAGGAGGTTTCTGCATCAATGTGTGGTTGGAGGAGGAGCCACCTCCGGGACCCGCTGACGTCCCTGAGGGCCACGGCATGGCCTCACCGCTGTGTTTTTGCTCTGGTTGGAACAGCTCGTCCCAAGGTTGGCGTAATTCAAGTTGAACATCGTGGTACCCACGCAGGCAGGGGGCTGGAGGGAGGAGGTGGTGTGACCCACTGTCCCCCTCGGTGTGAAAGGACAGCGGTGAAACCCAAGCCCTGATGAATAGGAATGGGTTGGGGAAGGGCACAGCTGCCAGCAGCGGCTCTGCTCTGCCCACAGGGCATGGTCTGGCCATGAGCTGCGGGCTGGGGAGGCAGGGTGGCCCAGGGGAAGAGACATGGGGACACAGTACCTTCCCTGTGAGAACTCCAGGTCTCCCTGCACCCCATGCCATGGGGTACTGCAAGCACAGGGGACTTCAAGGGTTGACTGAGCCACTCTGGATGAGGTCTGTGTCTGTTTGAGGGAGCCTGCAGGCAACGCAGTGGGGTAATTTGGCCACCATCGCTGCAAACCCTCTTTGGTTTGTGCCCTGCTCCTGGTTTTGCCCCGTTGGGGCTTTTGCAGGCACCTCCAGCATCACTGCCTCCCTCATCGCAGCTCCCACCTCCAACCCCAGGGCTTGATGAAAATCCCTCCAGTGCCTGCCAAGCACAAGGGCATCCCCCATCGCTTTTGCCTTGCCGGGATGTCACGGCCAGGCTGTGCTTTTCCAGCAAGACCAGGGGTGCTGGCAGAAGGGACTCAGTAGCGTGGCCCCAACGTACAGCACCTTGCACGGCACGACCTGCCTGCTCTACCAGGAGAAGGCATCTCTCCCATCATCTACCTTCCCCTCCCGGGACCAGCCTTTCTCTGGAAATCTTTATTTGTCCTTTTTCTCGCTTCATGTCCCCTCGCATACAAGGTGAGGCTCAGTTTGGTTCCCGGCAGCCGCCGGATGCTCAGAACCGGCAAAAAACCCCACCAAACCTGCAGAAGGTGAAGGTTTGGGGAGGCCCCAGGCAGAGCCACCGGGGCTCTGGGGACCAACACAACTGGCAAAAGTACCCAAAGGTGTTTTTCATATGGATTTACAGTTCAGTGCTCGCCCGCAGCTGGTAAAGCGCAGCAGCCGGAGGGCACGGCATGGAGGGGAACCGTATTTCTGCATCAGAGTAGAGGGGGACAGAGCTCACCTTGGGGTGCCACCTGGTGCTTCCCCAGGGAGTGGTTGTCTCCAAAGGACTCATGGAGAAGGGTTTCATGGCAATCAGGGTGGGCATGGCTGGTGTCCAGGGAGACGACACCTTGCTTTGGTTATCTCTCTCCTCTTCTAGATTTCACCCTTCCCTGGAAGGGCAGTTGCGGGGGCTCTCGGGGGTGGAAACTGGGGATGGAAACTGGGGTGACCAACCCCACTGCACCCCTCAATAAGCAGAGATGAGAAGCCCCACAAACACCCCCTCGTCTGACCCTGTTCCTGCCCCAACTCTTGCAACTGGGCCAGCACCAACCCCTGCACCCATCACCTGCCGGGCGAAACTGGGGAGGGGATCTAAGAACTTCTTCTTAGGGAGAAGTTCTTTACTTAGGAAGAAGTTCTTTCCACTGAGGGTGGTGAGACACTGGCCCAGGTTGCCCAGAGAGGCGGTGGAGGCCCCATCCCTGGAGACGTTCAAGGCCAGGCTGGATGAGGCTCTGAGCAACCTGATCTAGTTGAAGATGTCCCTGCTGACTGCAGGGGGGTTGCACTAGATGGCCTTTAGAGGTCCCTTCCAACCCAACACATTCTATGATCCTATGATTCTATGATCTGCCTGCGCTGCTGTGGAGCTGGGGTTCAACCCTGGGGGTGACCCCCATCCTTTCCCCGCCGCCCAGGGATGTGACAGTGCCACTGGTCACATCCCGCTCCCCAGGCACATCCCCTGTGCTCAGCCAGGGTTTTGCAGCCCCCGAGTGCTTTGGGGGTGGGCTCGTCTCCAGCTCTGGTGTAGACCCACACCAGTCATGGCCACCTCCATCAAAGGCGGCCACCACGACGAGCAGAGCCTGGGGACACGAGGCCTGGACGGTGCCCAGGGCGCAGGCACCAGCCGCCCCAGCGTCTGCGCCGCATTCAAAACCGGCCCCGAGGGGAAAGTCCCCACCGAGGAGGATTTACATGAGCAGGAAAGGGGCCGTCTCACGTAGTGGCAGCTTTGCCATTTTTAGGTTCGGAGACCAAGCCGGTGGGAGAGGCCGCTGTGTTCTGTAGACGCGAGGGCCGGCGAACTGGATGTTTCCCCGCCGTTTGGCGTGAAAGATGGCTGATTTTTGCACAAGGCTCTGGGTGCTCCAGGCCAACCTCTGGCTGATGGCCCTGGTCACAGGTAGGCATCAAACGCGGGCTTTGCACGTCGGAGCAAGGAAACGTGCACCCAGGCGATGTGTCCCGGCTCGGTGCAATGAGGGGCTTTGCCCAGGGCTGGCTTTCAATGAGCTGGTTTTAAACACCGCGATCATTGCTCTCCGTCGCTCGGAGCTGGGATGGACCCACGGGGGCTCAGGGATCAACGTCTGCCTCGGGTTTTGGGTTTTGCTTCCTGTTGGGGCACGGGGATGGGACATGACTGTCTCAACCCCCAGCACGGGAGCTCTCTGGGGCGGCCAGCCTCGGCACCGAGGGGGTGCTGAGCCTGCCCAGCTGCAGTTGCAGGTGTCAGGAAAGAAGGGGTTGGTTGTTTTTTTACCATTTATTGCTCTCAGAGGCCTAAGGATGAGGCCAGCACATCGCTGAGGCCATGGCCAAGCCACCTGCCTTTGCTCTGTGGGGTTCAGTGCGTGGGAGCAGAGGAGAAATGGGAGAAAAAAGGGTTTTGGGGGTGATTTGGGGGCCCTGTGTGAACACCCTGGTGCTGCTCCCCTTTGCATCCCCATGGAGAAGCAGCAGCTAAACCCAGGACCCAGCTCCTGGCCCCTTCCAACTCCTCTTGCTCGGTGCAAGGACACCCACAAAAACCTGCAGCACATCCCACCCTCGGATTGAGAAAGTTGTGCCCTCAGGGGAACGGGCATTTAAAGGGGTTTTGTTGGGTGGCCACCCAAGTCCAGCACGGATCGGGCATTTCAAGGGTTTCTGTTGGGTGGCCACCAACACGGATTCGAGGGTGCAAGGTTCATCCTGGCTCTCCTGGGTGGCCTCGAGGGAGGACAGGGGAAGCTCAGCCCACCCGTGGTTGCGACGGAAATCTTGGCTTTGAGGGGCGTGAGGGCTTTCAGGGTGAGGAACCAGCCTGGCCTTCGTTTAGAAACACCAACATAGAGAGCAAAGCTCCGTGTCCCGGCTGGCTGGCAGGACCACAGGTGGTAGGGACATGTACCCAACACACAGACTGGACAAGGACAAATCTCCCCATATCAAAAAATAATAATGCAATGAGGCTGGAGGGGGGAGTTTGCCTGCAGGGATGTAGGTGCTGGAGGTGAAGAGGGCAGCACGGACATGGAAGAGGCTCTGGGGCAGGGAGGGGACCCCATGGCGAAGGTCTGCAGCTGGGTGACAAGGCAGCAAAACTCAGGCTGGGGAATTGAACCTTCTTTCTTCTTCTTCTTCTTCTTGGAGGGGGGCAGGGGGGACTTTTGCAGCTGCCCCAACATGCTGGGAGGTGGTGCAGCCCCCACCTCCGTGCCAGCTTCCCCGCGGTGGGGTTTGGCGAATATTGATCGAGCGGATGGAGCCGGGCACTGAAGCGATGCGGTAAACAGGGCTGGTGCTTCCTGCCCAGCTGCAGCAAGAGGAACCGAGGCACAGGAGCACCGGAGCTGTGGGCAGGGGCACCCATGGGTGCTGGGGGGTCCCTGTCTCATCCGGCTTCCTCCGCTGCATTGTAGGTCGCACGGCTCCGTCCAGCTCTTGTCCCGGCGGAGCTGGGACGCATGGTCCGAGAACCTGCCCTGGTCATCACAGGGCTCCGAGCCCAGGGAAGCCCCAGCAGGGAAAGTGTTTCTGGTTGATTCAGAAAACAGAGAGTGTAAATAAAGAGGTGTGAGCCTGTCTGAAAGGCTGCCAGACTGGGGGAACAGTAATAGCAAAGGCAGGTTTCACTGGGACGTCAACCAGAGAGCAGCTTAGAGAAAATTCACGAGATGGGACAGAATGGAAGGGTCTGAACCCAAATCTCCACAGCTCTGCGTCCTCTGAGCGGGGGCTCTGGCTGATGCTCCCAAGCACTCCATCCCACGTGGAGTGGGCATGAAGAACGTGCGGGATGTGCCATCCCATGTGGGACAACCTACATGACTTTGTCCTACATGGGCTTGTCCTACATGAGCTCTTGGCCACTATCTGAGGGCCCTTCTGTCTTGCAGGTGGGATCCCAGCAGACAAGAACAGCACCAGCAGCAGCACAGGTAACCTCCCAGACCCACCAGGCTCTTCCCTATCTGTGTCCCCAGGGTCCCTCCTGTCCCCGCTGGCTATGCCACGAACGTGCTGCTCCCCTGCGGAGCTGGAGATGTCCCATCACCCACCACCCTTCCCCATCACAGAGGCGATTCCCGGGCTGTCACCTCCTCCATGGCACTTCCCCAGCCCTGCACCTTGCTCTCCCTCCACAAGGCTGAACCCATTTTGTCTTTCCAAAGACCACACGCGTGTTTTGCTCTGCGTTTGCAGAGCACGTTGCGTGAACAAGCCATGCCTTCAGACCAGGCACTTGTGCCATTCCCACCCACAGGGTATTAGGCATCAACTCTGCAACCCACATGAGCCTTCAAACTCACCAGCTCTGGGGCCAAAACACAGGCAAAAATACAAAATGCGGCAAAATACAAAAAATGTGGAAGCATGAAAGAAGCCAGCTGGGGAGATGGGGCTGTCCTAGCAAAGGCTCCGTGGTGCACGTCAGCGCAGGGTGTAATTTTGGAGCTGGGACCAACGAGATGTACAAAGAGAGGGGTGGGAGCAGCAAAAAAGTATTCAAGTGAAGCCATTCCTACACCACAGAAAATCAGAGTTTCCATTAAAAGCATGTTTTCAACAGAAGTCTCTGATTTCTACCCACGGACGATGATGATTGACCAAAATAAAGCTGAATCACCAAATCCCAGACTGGCCGGGGTTGGCAGGGACCTCTGGAGATCATCCCGTCCAACCCCCACCAGAGCAGGGTCACCCAGAGCACGTGGCACAGGAACGCGTCCAGGCGGGTTTGAATGTCTCCAGGGACAGAGACTCCACCACCTCTCTGGGCAGCCTGGGCCAGGGCTCTGCCACCCCCAAAAGAAAGAAGTTCCTCCTCATATTGAGATGGAACTTCCCATGTCCAAGTCTGTGCCCGTTACCTCTTGTCCTGTCCCCGGGCACCACTGAGAAGAGCCTGGCCCCATGCTCAAAAGCAGTACAATCCATCAAAAAGGAAAGCTCTTGATCTGGGAGATGCTGGGGGGGGAAGTCTCATGAAGTGGCTTTTTTTCTGAGGCTCCCTGGGTGCCGGGTCCTTGCTGGCTGTGACCACCCTTGTCCCCTGGCAGGCGGCGGGTGCCCCATGGTGCAGCAGCACCCGCGGTACGTGGCGGCCAAGAAGAACATGCCTGTTCACTTCATCTGCTACTCCAAGGAACCCCATAGCATGCAGTGGTACAAAATGGTGGAGGACAGTGATGACCTGTATGAGCTGGACAACACCTCCCGCTACAACATCGAGAGGCAAGACAAATTCATCAACTTCACCATCTTCAGGATCACTTACGAGGACAACGGCATCTACGTGTGTGACAGCAAGAACCTCTTGGCGGAGAAGAAGCGGCCGCACTTGTGTGGGACAGAGCTCAGAGTCATGGGTGAGTGGGAGATCCTCATCCTCCACGTGCCCCAGGAGATGCTCTTTCTTCTTCTCTCACCCTTTCCCCCTCCATGCGAACCCCATGTCATGCTCCTGTGCACCCACCCCACGCTGGTGGGACCCCTTCAGATACAACTGTAGAAGCACCACAGAAGTTTCTTTGCTCATTGCCAGCCACCAAGCAGCAGGATATTTCCCCCCAGGGTTTTCCCTGGCATGTCCATCCCACAGAAACACATCCCAGGGACTGTATTCCCATAATAAATCAGAGTTTTCCTGGTCCTGGATAGTGGTGGGTCCTGCCTACGGTGTCTCATCCCAAAGCTGGTCCCCGATGCCAACCCCAGGGGCAGTTTGCAATGCTCTGGTCTCTCCCAAAGGGGAGGGCATGTCACCCTGGACCCCGCCATCTGCTCTGCTGACACATGAACCTGTGGCCATGCCGAGCTCATCCCCATTCCCCAGAAGCCTGGCATGGAGATGGGACTTAGGGCTCTCCCTGTGCTGCTGCTCCCAGGTCACAGCAACATCCAGCAGATCCAGAGCAGGAACACCCTGAAAGACGCCATCATCATCATCCAGTCCATCCTGCTGGTCGTCTTCATCAGCGTCCCCATGCTCCTCTTCCTAGATAAAGTAAGTGATGTCATCTCCAGCCCATCATCAGATGCATCTCCCGGCATCAGCCTGGGATGTCCCCAGGGGCAGGACGCTGCTAGGGATGGCTATGGGCAGGCACTGGGTTTGGGGCTGTTGCATATGGGAAATAAGCATGTAAAATGGGGTGGGGGGGACTGCCTGGATTTGCATTTGGAAGCCGTTGGACCTGGCCTGGGGGGACGAGGCTGGGGACAGGGGACAGAGGATCCCAGTGGGTGCTGGTGACACCCAGCCTGTGACTCTCCTCTCCATAGGGTGAAGGCAAGGAAAGCCCGGAGGAGGACCACACCTACGAGGTAATGCTGCATTAATTATAGAAATGCCTCTGTAATATCAACCTGAGCCTTGAAACAGCCAGTTGTGCCCTTGCTGGGTGTCTCCTGGGCACCACCAGCCCTTGCAGGGCATCTTCCTCCCAAGTGCTTGTTGCACATCAGCCATAAAGAGCTGCTTGTAAGACCAAGCCAAGCTCTGACCACGTCCAGCCACCTATCTCGACCCTCTCCCCGCTCAGAGGCTGCCCCAGTCTCCAGGGGAATGGCCTAGAGATGGGTCTCTGCTTGAGGGTCCCAAGGGGGATGCGCTGTGGCCAAAGCCATGGTCCCCTTCCCATGTCTCAGCCTCCTTCTTCTTGGCACAGGGCCTGGAGGTGGAGCAGATGGCCACCTACGAGGACATCACTCCTTTCCGGGATGTGAAGGCCAAGTGGACGGTTGGGGAGCACCCGGGTGAAGAGTGAGGGGTCCTGCGCCCACCACCAGGCCGGCACCGGTGGCATGGCTCCCTGCCAACACCCTGCCGGCACCCGCGGGGATGGGTCCCCGGTTCCTGCCCTGGACCACGGCTGATGGGTGCCTGGATCCCAGGCTGCAAACCATCTCCAGCAGCCTTGCGCAGAACTCGGGTCCTGCTGCCCACCAAAGGCTGCCCTGTCACTCTCACCACCCCACTGATGAACCCCTAAAGCCTATGTAGAAATTAAGAGCTACCTGCAGTCCCCCCAGTAGTGAACTGGCCCCAAAGCCCGGGCAGCCCCACACCACAGCACTGAGCTCCTGCATGGTTAATGCAATGGAAGTACCAGGGTGGGTGGTGGGTCTTCTCCAGCCCCACCATCCCTGGGAAGGAGAGGACCGGGCATGATCCCTCTCCATGCTGCAAGGACCCTCCTGGGCTGCAAGACCCCGCTGCAGGCCTGGCAGAGGAGCCGAGGTGAGCAGCACCACATGGGTGTTACAAGAAGCAGATTTTTGGGCCACTGTTTAGCTCTCAAGCCACTGACGTGTCCAGCAGGCCAAGCTGGCAGTTGTCTAAGATGGAGGATCCTCCAAAAGAACCTCTTTCTCCCCAAAGACTACAGGAAAAGCTGGGGAGACAGCTGTCACCCAGAGAGTCTTGAGCAAGTCTTGTTCCTCTCCAGGCAAGAGCTGTCCCGTACCATGAGGACGTCCCCTCGGTGAGGGACATGTCCGATCTCAGAACCTATGGGAAGGATGTAAATTGTGGGACACAAACGTCCATCTGCTTTTTCAAGCCCTAATAAAGATAATGGGTAAATTCACATCCTGCTCCATCCTGCCGTGCCCAGTCCGGGGCCGTCCCATAACCCTGGTGCCAGGGATGGTAGGACGGATGCCCTGGGAATAAGAAGCAGCTTTTCATGGGTCCAATTTAGGTAGAAACCAAACTTCACCTCCTCAGGGCTCCGAGCACAGGCAGGGATGGAAAGCCGAGAGCAGCCAAGGGGCTTTCCTGGAAGCTCTCCCTGAGCACGCACGGGGGGACGTTTGTGGTCCCAAGACGTCAGCTGGGGATGAGGGACAAAGACCATCACCAGGAACCGAAGCCCAGGGCCAGAAATTCTGCTCCCAGCTACATCTGGTCTTGCAAGAGAAGCTAAAAAACATCTGGAGAGGAACAGAGCGGCACTAATTGGTTTTGTTAATAAAAAACTATCTTGGCATGGAAGCAGCTGTGTGGGTGATGGGGCTTGGGGCCAGCTGGGCATCCAACAGCAGGGCTCGGGGGGTCCGGAGAGGCACGGTGGGTTTGGCTGGACGAGGCCGGACAAGGGGGTGACGAGGACCATGGGGCTGAAAGTCTATGCCCCCTCGGAGAGCCCAGGGCCCCTGCGTCCCTGTGGCTTGTGACATTTCAGGCCCCGAGGAGAAGACGGGACTGCTCCACTTCCCAGCCGGCAGAAAAGGGAGGGTAAAATCCTGAGCAAACAGGGCTTTTCAGCAGGGAACAGGATGGTTCTTGTTTAGTAGTAAACCACCTTCATGGAAAACTGGAATTCAAACTAAATAGCACAAAACCGGCATTTTAAGGTTGATTTTTACTAGTTAAATAAAACTACCCCAAATTAGTTGCACGCAGATGTATATAAATGTTACTTAAACATGTTTTTCTTATAAAATGGATTAATAAAAGAAAGGAACATTCACAGTGAGACAAGTGAACTGGCTGTTCCCGGCTTCCATGTTTGCCAAGGTTTTAGGACTAGCAGAGCTCATCCCTCCATCCCTTGTTTTCAGTTACGAAATGGAAGAGGAAGGCGAATTTTCTGGCCTTCCCAGTTCCCAACCGCTTTCTCAGCTCTGTGTAAACAACTCGCTCAACTGCCTTAACCGAATCATATGAAAATTAAGGAGAATCTGCTCTTTGCACCTGGAGAGGAAGCCACCGATGTCAAAAAAGTAGTTTCGGCAACCCCAGTTCCGCTCTGCCGCTTGGCTACACTCTTTGCCCAGGGCTTTGGCTTCCTTTAACATGCCAGAAGCAAATAAATATTTCTGTAGTGTTAGTGGTTCATTTTAAATGCTTAGACTAGTTTCTAGGGAGCCCAGAGATAGTGTTTGTTGTCATTTTATACTGAGATGGGTTTGTATTTAAAGTGCATTTCATGTAAATAAATATATTTCAGTATATACAGTATTTTGCCCTGATTTGTATCCCTAGATCAGCAGGATGCTCGTGCAGACAGACTGGGTTGCAGTCTTGGGCCCCTCCAGCCTCATTTTTAGAAACAGGTTCAGTGAAACTGAGCAGTTCCAGTGAATAAAACCCATCAGTTCAACCTGAAAAGGAATATTTACCCTCCAAGTAGTGAGCTAGCAGAGGCAGTCAACCGTCACTTAAAAGCTCTGTCAACCACGTCGTCGCCCACCGAAGTGCGGCGCCGGGGCTGTGGGCCAGCAGCTGGCTGCTGGGTCAGGATTCACTGGTCACAGCTCGCCCATCGGCCAGGGAAGGTCTTCTCCACACAACCATGGCAGGCTGGGGGGCAGGAGGGGCCAGG
Organism: Dromas ardeola; assembly: GCA_013398915.1. NCBI lineage: Eukaryota > Metazoa > Chordata > Aves > Charadriiformes > Dromadidae > Dromas > Dromas ardeola. The sequence goes on along the minus strand of VYZM01017382.1, from coordinate 64,528 downwards.
ACAGTTGCTTCACTTGTTGAGATGCTGCTGGTGATGCTCAGGGTAAGGCAGGTGGACACGGGACCACCCTGAAGAAAATTGAGGGTTGTTTTTTTTTTCTCTTTTTAAAAAGAAAATGAACTTGGAAATTACACAGTCTCACACTGCTTTACGAGATGCCACTTTGGGTCGCAAAGGCAGGCATTTGAAAGCTAGAAAAATGCCAAGCTGATCTTTGAGAGCGGCTTACGCAAGAGTAATTCTGCCAGTGGCGTGCGTGTGCCCAGCCCAGCGCTTCGCAGTCACGCACTGCCTTCGCCGCGGCACTTCTGCCTCAGAGATGATGGGGGACAAACCAAGCCTCAGGGGCACCACACAGTCTGGATCATCCTGGCATCCCCGCGCCTGGCTGCAACATAAAAAAGAAAAAAACGTTGATTTAGCACCGTGTTTTTACTAACAGAGCTCCAGAGGCAGCAGGGCAGCAAGTGATGGGCAGGACTCACATACAAGGTGGTCAAGCATCATCATTACCAGGCAGCAGAGCCTGTGCTGGGCTGGGGTTTCTATCACTCTGCTCATTTCTGACAAATATTGACATATTTAAACACGATCTGGAGTAGAAAAACACACCCAGATGTTGCCGGCTACTGGGTGACGGGATACCTGATAGCTGCAGGACCCACTGTTCCCTCTTCTCTAGGGACTGACATTTACTCTGCGACACCACCACATTTCCAGCAAGCAAACACCCAGGGGCTTCTCGGAACAGACCGCGCTCTCCCCGGCATGTTTATTAACTGGCTCTTGCACCCTCTGCTCCAGCCGCCCGCTGACGATGCTGCCTCTCGGAAACCGGAGCCATGGCACGGGGGCACGGCAAACCCAGGGCCTCGGGCAGACAAATCACCACCCCTGGCCAGGGAGCAGTCCCTGAACCCCAGACAAAGGTGGTCTGGAGCAATCGGTGCCTTTTGGGGGGTAAAACTCCTTTAAGCCCCCCCAGAAGCTGCCTATCCCTGTCTTGTTTTGCTCAAAAGCAGGGATAGGTGTGCTGTGACTTCTCCTCTTCCCCATCTCCACTTCCCCATCTCAAATACCTCCTTTCTACACCAGCCCTCTGCTTCATCCAGAGATATTTCACATCTGTAGCTCAGGCAAGAGCAGGAAGATGCTGATAACCAGAGCTTCTCATGGTCTTGTCCAACTGAGGATGTGAGAAACCTCCCAGAGCGCTGGCATCTGGGATTTGCGGTGGGCAGGCTGGTAACCGAACAAGCACCTGGGTATGACAGCTCTTCGTCACACCTATGCCAAACCAGCTCACCAAAACTATTGGCTGAACTTTGGAAATTTTGGTAGCGTGAAAGAAATGACTTGCCATCTGACAACATCCATCCAGCTCTGTCACTGCTAACGATAAAGGGGGAAACCATCGCACTTGCTTTAAGTCAGAAGTCTCCCAAACTGGTCCGTCTGCCCTGTTAACTGTGTGGCCAAGGATGCAGAGCCAGGCAGGAAAATCAGGTGGATTTTCGACCCTCTGTGGCAAATTCCACCATGTAAAAGCACCGATCTGATTTGGGACGGGTCTTCCAATGACAATAAAGCCCCTACTTGCAATAAACAGCAGAATATGGCGAAATCGTTCGGCGCTGATTTCACCCCTAGGCAAACAACCTCCCCAACTTTTACATCTATGTATAAATGACTACGATTAGGTAGCACCATTGCGAACACTTGTGCATTTATGCACGGAGAAGATATAGAGATGTTGTTGTGATCATGAACACATATATACATTTTAAACAGACCCCCTGCTATATAAGGGGTGGCTCGACAGTTACCTTTACCAGCCTAGATGAAAGGAGGAAACATTCACTCTCAAGCAACACCTGAGCAACGCAGCGGGCAGAAATGGCTCCAGGTACTTTTCTTTATTTCAGTTTTAAAGGATTGCCAGTGCTGCTGCATGCGTAGGGTGATGATGGGGTGGGACTGCGGTGGGCTACACTCACTCAGTGCCAGCCCTATATTAAAATGTGGCAACTCCTAAATCAATGAAAAAGAATACCTTTCCATACAGTGGGACTTAACTTAGGTAGTCGTTAGCCTAAACTGGGCAAGAGAGGGTGGAGAACACGAAGAAAAAGGTCAAGCCACAGTTACAATAGTTATTATTAACATAAGTGTTGGCAGGGATATTAAAACTCATATTCCAAGCTTAAGACAGGGATCAGGATGATGTCTAATGCATATGTCCAAGTCTTACAGACTCCAGGGCATTCCACCACTGAAAGGTATTTATTTGTCTGAGGTTAACTTTGTGGTCTCTGTAAGCACAGATGGACACTTGTGTGGGTTAGATGTCATGGGTAGAAAACCTTTAGGCTTGACCAAGATCACCAAACTCTACAGGTACGTCCCAGAAAGAAAAATTAGCTGGTCACAGCACAGGTAATGTCACCAGTGAAGGCAGACACACAGTTTCACGTCAGCAGCACGGAGTAAACCAAGGCTGACGTGAGCTACTCCCAAACCCTCACCTGGTGCTCACCATCCCCTGCTTGCTCACACAATGTGCTCTCCTCATGAGGGCACGGCCTACGGAAAAACATGAGCATGTTAAGGAAAAACATGGAGACACACTCTAGTTCCCATGGAGGAACAATGACTCTTCAGCCAGGAAGACACCGCTGATAACACTGAGAGCAGTATGAGCCTCGAGGGCACGTCCAGTGACGGGGGACGAGGTTCCATTTCATTTTGGGGAGGGTTAAACTCACCCACGGAGTCAGTCAAGACGGTCAGGAAGGTGAGCTCTCAGCCAGCACAGAGAGAAGAGGCTGGGAATTCATTCTCAGGTGCCACCCCGCTCCTCAGCACGGTCACTAAAGGACTGCCAACACCTGTCCTCTCCGCTTTGCTGCAGGGTCGTGGTTTTCTCCTCTCTTTGTTGCTGTGATCACTCTGGGACTGCAGTGGCCACAGGAAGCTGCCACCTTCCCGGCCATGCCCCTTTCCAACCTGTTTGCCAACGCCGTGCTGAGGGCTCAGCACCTTCACCTCCTGGCTGCCGAGACATACAAGGAGTTCGTAAGTGTTGCGTCCTCTGGGCATCTCCTCCACATTAGTTTGATGGCTTCAGGACCGTGCCACAGCTTCCTACCCAGTATAACTTCCTAGAAACAGAGAGTTTTCAACTATTAGTGTCGTCTTTGACAGTTCTTGATGAGGCAAAAGGGTCTTAATAGGATAGGACAGGTTATGTCCCATCAGGTTGGGCCCTGTCTCCTCCTCTCAGCTCTCTGCGTCCCGCTCGGATCCTGCACCTCCTCAGGTCTATTGCTGCCCGTGTCCAAATCCCCCGCACAGGGTCAGCTCTCTCAAAGAGAAACCTGGCTCTGAAAGCAGTAGGAGATGGCACAGATATTTTGCAAGGCTTTCCTGTGACCATCACCTACAGCCCTGGCTGATTCTCAGTGCTTAAAACTACCCAGTCTCTGCTGTTGCCAGGAGCTGGCATGAGCAAGAGCTGTCCTTGAGGGTCACCTACTCCCAGTCCCAGTGTGTTTTGCATTCAATTTAGCACTTTGGCTTAGTGGGAGGAAGACCTTTAGGTCCAGAAGCTACTATGCCAACACGCAAACTCCTGTTCCTACCTGCCAGCCCTGTACAGAGACACCTCATGTCTCATATTTATTTCTTGCAAAGAATAACCATTCAGGACAGCTTGGGGAAAGTGTCTGTGGTCTTCTCCCGGTACGTGGGCAACAGATCTCAGCATATTTGGGATGTCTCCACAGGAACGCACCTATATTCCAGAGGACCAGAGACACGCCAACAAAAATTCTCAGGCAGCATTTTGTTACTCAGAAACCATCCCTGCTCCCACAGGGAAGGATGACGCCCAGCAGAAATCGGTAAGTTCTCTCCCCTGGGCAAGCACAGACCTGTTTGAAGAGCCCCGCCGTGCTTCATTACAGGAACAGAGGGTTTCCCCAGGTATCATTCCTCCCCTCCTTTTTTTTACTATTTGAACCCTGCATGAAGAAAGAAGGACTCTTCTGGGTTAGACTATAAATCATATTCCCACCTCAAGGAGGAGAAGAACTATTGTCTCCACAGGACATATGGCTGGGTGCTGCTCCTCAGCTTGCAAACTTCCCTGTATCTGCTGAAGCTGCAGGAGCAGTGGAACATCTCTGGGTCTGTTTCAGAGGAAGCAAGACCCACAGGTCTACCAAATATCTCACCTGCACAGCTTTGACCCTTTCTTTTTTTAATTCCAGGATATGGAGCTTCTTCGGTTTTCACTGGTTCTCATCCAGTCCTGGTTGACCCCGGTGCAATACCTAAGCAAGGTGTTCACAAACAATCTGGTTTTCGGCACCTCAGACAGAGTGTATGAAAAACTAAAGGACCTGGAAGAAGGGATCCAAGCTCTCATGAGGGTAAGTTGGAGCATGATTACAGAATAACAGAGATCTCCTAGAGACAGGGCACTCAGCTCCCAGGGTCTTCCATGGGATCCAAAGACCACGGGAAATCTTCCCACCTTCCACTCTGAAGGCCAGTGGCATCCCTTGGACTCTGCTTACTTTAAGGTAACGAGATCATGACACCCCATTGCACGTGTTTCATCACTGGGGAGTATAAAAAAAACACATAATAAATGTGAATTGCACTGCCATAACCACTCAGATAGCAGCGCAGACCAGGAAAATCACAACAGTCCAGATCCGAAGTCTTTCCAAACCCAGCACCAAAGAGTATTCAGTCAGTTAAATCTGTACAAACAGCAACGTAAGGATGTTTGCTATATCTCCATGCAAAATACTTTAAAGGGGAGTAAATTGTATGAAATTTGCAGTAGGCTTTAAGGTCTTCCAACATTTTATAAAAACAACGCGTACAAGTCTGTGTACAGATGGAAGCCTATACTCTGATATTTCTTACATTAATACAGCACCCAGACAGCTGAGAGCTGGAGAGTGATCTCCTGCAAGGGTCACTCTTAATCTTTGTTTTATTATTTTAAATGAAATTGCTTATTATCTGCCAGGACACCTTTTCAGTTATGCTTACTCTATAGCTAAGCATAAACTTTATAAACTTATATAAACTCTGCCAGCATCACCATGTAGCTAGAACTCTGAGCCCTGTGTCTGTGAGAAATGAGTCTGGACAATTATTTACATCTTCTGGCATCTAAATAACTCTGAAAGTCAGGCCCTGAGAGTAAACAGAGATCTTCTGTCCTGGCATTTCAGCTGGAGTAAGTAGGTATATGTATCAGTACCATTTCCAGGTTTTGCTCTGTGTACGGTATGTGCTTGGGCATTGGGAAGCGGTACACAAAACCAGACAAATAATCACATTTCAACCATTTACGACACTGTTTACTTAACCAGAACTGTCCTGTTTATTGTGCCAGCTGGTGAGCAAGGCAAGGCAGGAGGAATGGCAGACTGCAGATCTCTCAGCTCCAGATGCACACGCCTTGGGACTGGGTTAGATCTTTGCTCACTGGGAAAGTGGGAGAAAAGAGAATTAATTACCCAGTTCCCCATATCCTTGGCTAGAGTAGCTATGGAGAGACCCTGCAATTTTCCCCTTATTTTAAGACCCCAAAGGACACACTCCTCCTTCCCTGCAGCCTTGTGCCCAGATCGCTTCTCACTGTCAGCAATTTGTGTAGCAACACCCCTGCATAATTACCCTTCCTGTAAACACATACACTCAAAAATACATTTGAAATATGCTTAAGGGGGGGAAAAAACACCCCAACCTCCTCTAAAGCTAGATGGGAGTCTCGGCGATGGGTCCCTTGGAGGATGCTCATCCCCAGGATCTCTCCATCCTCTCCCAGGAGCTGGAGGACCGGAGCCCGCGGGCTCCCCAGATCCTCAAACCCACCTACGACAAATTCGACATCCACCTGCGCAACGAGGACGCCCTGCTGAAGAACTATGGCTTGCTCTCCTGCTTCAAGAAGGACCTGCACAAGGTGGAGACCTACCTGAAAGTGATGAAGTGCCGGCGCTACGGCGAGGGAAACTGCACCGTTTGACACCGGGGATGGCTCCCCAACCACCCCAGCCCCTCGCCGGCCACGGCTGCCCTGCTCCTTGTAAAGAAAATCAGAGAATAAACCTGCAACACACTGACATGTCTCTGGTTTTTGTGGGGCTGCAGGGACAGGCCGCCATGGGCTGGGAGGGATGAGCCACAGCCCCCAGTGGGGCTGGGGGGTGGGTTTTGGGGCTGGAGGGGACACACTGAAGGGAGGGGGTGCCATCGAGAGGGACCTTGACAGGCTGGAGGGGTGGGCCTGTGCGACCCTCATGAACTTCAACCAGGCCAAGCGCAAGGTCCTGCACATGGGTCAGGGCAATCGCAAGCCCAAATCCAGGCTGGGGGGAGAATGGCTGGAGAGCAGCCCTGAGGAGAAGGACTTGGGGGTGCTGGGGGGAGAGAAGCTCAACACGCCCCGGCAACGTGCGCTGGCAGCCCAGAAACCCCCCGCAGCCTGGGCTGCATCCCCAGCAGCGTGGGCAGCAGGGCCAGGGGGGGATTCTGCCCCTCTGCTCCGCTCGGGGGAGACCCCCCTGCAGTGCTGCCTCCAGCGCTGGGGCACCAACAGCAGAAGGACACGGAGCTGTTGGAGCGGGGCCAGAGGAGGCCCCGGAGATGCTGGGAGGGCTGGAGCCCCTCTGCTGTGAGGACAGGCTGAGAGAGCTGGGGGGGTTCAGCCTGGAGAAGAGAAGGCTCCGGGGAGACCTTCCAGCCCCTTCCAGTCCCTCAAGGGGCTCCAGGAAAGCTGGGGAGGGACTCTGGGTCAGGGAGGGGAGCCATGGGATGAGGGGGAACGGTTGTAAACTGGAAGAGGGGAGATTTAGATGAGATATTGTGAAGAAATTCTTTGCTGTGAGGGTGGTGAGCCCCTGGCCCAGGTTGCCCAGAGCAGCTGTGGCTGCCCCATCCCTGGAGGGGTTCAAGGCCAGGTTGGACGGGGCTTGGAGCAACCTGGGCTGGTGGGAGGTGTCCCTGCCCAGGGCAGGGGGTGGAACGAGATTATCTTTATGGTCCCTTCCAACCCGAACCGTTCCGTGATTCTGTGTGACTCTGTGATCTGGGGGTCTTTTCCCCCGCACTCGTAGCAGGAGCCCGCAGCCCAGGCCGCGTCTCCCGGCTGAGATGGGGGCGGGCCGCGGGCCGGGCGATGGCGGGGCGGGATGGCGGCAGCCGCGGCATGGCGGAGGTGGTGGAGTTCCGGGTGCCCGCGGGGAGCCACCAGACGCTGCTGGTCTGGGGGCTGGAGCCGGACCCGGGGCTGGAGGTGAGGCACGGCCCCGGAACGGGCCTGGGGAGCGGGGCCCGGATCCCCCCGGGACCGTGGAGCAGGATCCTCCCCAGGGCTGGGGAGTCAGGTCCTGGATCCCCCCCCGGGACGGGGGAGCGGGGCCCAGCACACCCCTGGGTCTGGGGAGCAGGACCCTGGACGCCCCCGGATCTGAGGAGCGGGGCCCGGTTCCCCCCAGGCGTCTGGGGAGCGGGACCTGGATCCCCCCTGGGGCTGGGGAGAAGGCCCGCATCCCCTCGGGGCTGGGGAGCAGGGCCTGGATCCCCCCAGGACTGGGGAGCAGAGCCCTGGATCCATCCCAGTGATAGGGAGTGGGGCCCTGGATCCGCCCCCGGACCGGGGAGCAGGACCTGGGTCTGCCCAGGACCGGGGAGCAGGGCCCTGGACCACCCTCAGGGCTGGGGAGTGGGGGCCTGGATCCCCCCCAGGGGCTGGGAGCCCCCTGGGGCCGGGGAGCGGGGCCTGGTTCCCCCCCAGTGACAGGGAGTGGGGCCCTGGATCTCCCTGGGGCAGAGGAGCAGGGCCTGGATTCCCCCCGGGTGTGGGGAATGGGTCCCTGGACCCCGCCGGGTGCTTGGGAGCAGGGCCTGGATCCCCACAGCGGTGACAGGGAGCGGGGCCTGGATACTGTCCCCCCCGGCGCCGGGGAGCAGGGCCTGAGTCCTCTCGGGGCTGGGGAGTGGGGCCCTGGATCCCCCCTAGTGATAGGGAGGGGAGCCCAGACCCCCCCGGCTCTGGGGAAAGGGGCCTGGATCCCCCCTGGCGCTGGGGAGCAGGGCCATGGATCCCCCCTGGCTCTGGGGAGCGGGGCCTGGAACCCCCCCAGGGCTGGGGAGCGGGGACTGGGACCCCTCACCATCCCTCACCCCCTCTGGAGAAGGGGGTGTTCCCTCTCTGTTCCCCCTCATCTGTACTCATGGCTTCACCCGTGTGCTAATAATATATTTTTAAATCCCTCCCTTTTTTTTTAATTTGTTTGTTTTTAATCACTCTTCAGTTTCCTCGGCTCCCTGTGGCGTGCTGGGCGTGGGGCAACCCCAAGGGGGTGTCAGGCCACCCCAGGATGGTTTCTGCCCCTTTGCCACACAGCTGGTTCTGTGGTCACACAGCAAAACTACAAAGACACCAAGGCAAGTTAGAAGAGCTGGAACAAAACCCCGTTACTCTGCCCATAAAATATTGGGCTAATTTTTCACTGCAAACTTCGACAAAGAGTGCGCCCACACAAGGCAGGATGACAGAGAGCAAGAGGCGGTCGGGGATGAGGGTGACAGGGGAATCCCACGTCTGCCTTCGCTCTCCTCCCAATCCAAGGGCTGGATGATAGGGGAGATGAGACGGCCTCAGGGGCAGGGATCCAGCCAGGTTGAGTTTATTTTTCTGGAGAGATACCCATCTTCAGTCTCACTGCTTATTCCAGGGCTTATTGCTGTTAAACGGTACTAAAAACTTTCCTCGTTTTCTAGGTAATTATGTCTTGTGAGTAGTCCTCTCTCTGCCGCTGTTTCTCAGGCCCTGGAGCACCCATAGATATTTCAAAAGACCTTTTTTTCTCTTCTTTTTCCTCAGCGTTCCCTGTTTTCAGCGTTTTCCAAATTTGGGCCGCTCTACTCGGTGCGAGCGCACAGAAACGCTGCCGTGGCAGGGCCGGGGTATTACGCCATCATCAAGTTTTACTCCGCTGGAGATGCCAGGAGAGCCCAGCGCGCGTGCAACGGGCAGAGGCTGTTTCAGGAATCTCCCTTGAAGGTACGCAGAACCGCCCCAGGTGTGGAATGTGCAGGACTCAGCACCGTACCCTCCAGCAGCAGGGCAGAATCACATTCAATACTTGTTGATCTCAGTAATGCTTCCTCTGCAAAAAGTTTACTAACTTGTGGCTGGGTGCTACCACTGCGGTGACGCAGAATCACAGAATGGTTTGGGTTGGAAGGGACCTTAAAGCCCACCCAGTGCCACCCCCTGCCCTGGGCAGGGACACCTCCCACCAGCCCAGGTTGCTCCAAGCCCCGTCCAACCTGGCCTTGAACCCCTCCAGGGATGGGGCAGCCACAGCTGCTCTGGGCAACCTGGGCCAGGGGCTCACCACCCTCACAGCCAAGAATTTCTTCCTCACATCTCATCTAAATCTCCCCTCTTCCAGTTCAAAACCATTCCCCCTCGTCCCGTGGCTGCCCTCCCTGACCCAGAGTCCCTCCCCAGCTTTCCTGGAGCCCCCTGAGGGACTGGAAGGGGCTCCAAGGTCTCCCCGGAGCCTTCTCTTCTCCAGGCTGAATCCCCCCAGCTCTCTCAGCCTGTCCTCACAGCAGAGGGGCTCCAGCCCTCCCCGCATCTCCGGGGCCTCCTCTGGCCCCGCTCCAACAGCTCCGTGTCCTTCTGCTGTTGGTGCCCCAGCGCTGGAGGCAGCACTGCAGGGGGGTCTCCCCCGAGCGGAGCAGAGGGGCAGAATCCCCCCCTGGCCCTGCTGCCCACGCTGCTGGGGATGCAGCCCAGGCTGCGGGAGGTTTCTGGGCTGCCAGCGCACGTTGCCGGGGCGTGTTGAGCGTCTCCCCCCCCAGCACCCCCCAGCCCTTCTCCTCAGGGCTGCTCTCCAGCCATTCTCCCCCCAGCCTGGATTTGTGCCTGGGATTGCCCTGACCCAGGTGCAGGACCTTGCACTTGGCCTGGTTGAACTTTGTGAGGTTCTCACAGGCCTACCATCTGGCTGCCAGGTAGTATTTAAGCAGTAAAATGGTAGCATCCCTCCTCTGGAATAATTTGCAGGGCCCATTCCTGGGAAAAAAAATTTAACACGGAAGCATGCATGTGGTCAGGGAATAGGTTACCTTCGAGTGACTGTCCCAGAGCCATCAATGGTGTGTCTGTAGTGGGAACCCTGCAAGCAAAGCATGGCTAACCAGAGTTCTTCTTTCCCGGACAGGTTTGCGTTTGCACCAAGCAGAAAGCGTTTCAGCAACACGTTCTTGCTCTCAACAGCAACAAGTGCCAAGAGTTGGCCAACCACTACCTTGGCTTCAACGGCTGGTCCAGTCGCATCATCACAGTAAGGGGCCCTTTATATTCATCCATCATCCTTCCCCTCATCCTCTTCTTCAGTAGAGCGGTTGGTGGAATAAGAAGAATTCAACAAATCAGCATTTGCTCAAATCAGCAAATAATAGGCAGCTACAGGAGTTGTGGTTAGGACCACAAGTGAGGGTATTTTAAAAGCCTGGGGGGAGAAGATTGCTATGGGTGAAGGCGATGACTGGGCTTCTGTTAATAAAAATGGGGGCGGCTGTGATGAAAGCAGTGCCAGGGCTTGACCGTATTCTTTGTGTGCTGAAGGTGTCCAAGATGACTGAGACTCGGAGTATGGGGACTGTGAAGTATTTCTAAAATAGGGTCAAAAGAGTAAATATCCCTGCTCTGCCTCCACCATGTGTTTCTGCCTTGGAGTCACACGCTGTGCAGACAATGTGTGTGGTATGCAGGCGTAGGCCTAAGTGGTCATAAGATCCCCTTCCTATTTGGTTGAAATTAATGATCTGTGGTCTTCCCAACAGCTGCAGAATGTATCTGGCTTTGATGGTGAGAATGAGGAACTGGGAGAGACATTACAGAAGCGATCCGTGAAGTACCTGTGTGCTGTAGAGGTGACACTGCCCCACCACGGGGTATGCACCAGGGGAGTTGCCCTCGGCGAGGTAGACATAGAAAACAGCAGAGGTGCGTTTTGGATGCAGCTGGAAGTCTCTCTTAGCATCTGGCACAGGCACTGATCAGTCTTGCTTTTGCACGATTTGTGGGTCTGATAAAGCATCTGAATTTAGCTGGAGGCAAGGATCTGTGCAGGGCCTTGTGAGCTGCTGTGCTACGCAGCAAGTGATCCTGAGCATGCCTCTTCCTTCCCTGCTTCACACCAGTATCGTTTTCCTAGGGTCATAGAACCATAGAATTGTCCAGGTTGCAAGGGACCTTTCAGATCATCTAGTCCCACCATCAACCTAACTGACAAAAACCATCACTAAACCATATCTCTAAGCACTATGTCTACACGTCTTTTAAATCCCTCCAGGGATGGCGATTCCACCACTGCCCTGGGCAGCCTCTTCCAATGCTTAATAACGCTTCTAGTGTAAAAATTGTTCCTAATACCCATCCTAAACCTCCCCTGGCGCAACTTGAGGCCGTTTCCTCTTGTCCCATCGCCTGTTCCTTGGGAGAAGAGACTGACACCCCCCCGGCTACCCCCTCCTTTCAGGGAGTTGCAAAGAGCGAGAAGGTCTCCCCTCAGCCTTCTTTTCTCCAGGCTGAACACCCCCAGCTCCCTCAGCCGCTCCTCACAGGACTTGTGCTCCAGACCCCTCACCAGCTCCGTTGCCCTTCTCTGGACCCGCTCCAGCCCCTCCATGTCTTTGTTGTGGTGAGGGGCCCAAAACTGGACACAGCCCTCGAGGTGGGGCCTCACCAGTGCCGAGGACAGGGGGAAGAGTGCCCTCTGTTCTCTCTCTCTTGCCCACAGCATTATTTATTCCCCATCGCAGCCACTTCTGGTGTGAACATGCCGTGGGATTCTTCATACTGTCTTTGTGGCACATCTCCAGTGCCAGCAGGGCTCTGCACTGCCCGCTGCCCTGGGCAGCGTCTGAGACAGGGCTGAGGGTTGCGTGCTGCTGGGGCTTGGTAACAAAAACCCCTTTGAGGGTGCTGCCATGCTGCCGGCGGCTCCCGAAACATAAGCAGCTCTCTTATCGGCTCCGTAAGGCTGCGTTTGGTTACATTTCCTAGCGCAAGGCAGCTGGTGTGCTTCGTATGCAGAGTGTCATCTTGATATCAATAACACGCTGCTTGTTGTGTTCAGATCCTCTCAAGTTTGGCACGGCCTCAAGGAGAGCACAGAAAGTCTCAGTCGGGAAGGCTTTGTCTTGCGCCTTTCAGAAGATACTCCTCGTAGTCTTAGGTGAGGCCTATTTTTGTATTAAACATGAGGCTGTTTGGGCTAATGATATTATAACTTTCATGATAATGGATATGAATTTTTCTTCTCGGAACCTTTCTTGGAATTCATTGGGGCTCTGGGGGTCTGGGGCAAAACTAAATTTGTGTTGTGGTCTGTAATGATTTAACAGGGTGGTTCTACCCTATAAGATATGTGAGTGAAAGGAAAATCCGACAGGAGGTCAGATTTTTTTATGATAAATAAGTCATTGAAACTCCAAATTCCAAGAGTGTAACACTACATGTGCATGCCGAATAGGGATGTGGGGAAGTTCTGGTTCCAGGGGGAGCATGAACTGAGTTGCAGCACTTGGCACGTCCCTGTCCTGGTTCCAAGCCAGCCAGGTGCCATCAAAGGTCCATGCCCCACTGTGGCCTTCCGTGTTGCTTCTTTGGGGCTACTACTCTGAGTTTTTAATCACAGCAGCTGGCTCGGTGCCTGTCCAGGAACTGTTGGATCTGCTTTCTCTGGGTTCCAGGTCTTGTGCTCTCTGGGCTTTTAGGTGACACCTGTTTATGTGGTATCTGAGTACTTTAGTTTTTTAGGCTTATCAGGACAGACCCCCGTGGGATCAGGTCAGTGTCACTGTCCTCATTTTACAGAGAGGGGCCTTTCATCTGCCAGACTCCTCCCCTGGACCCTTTAAGGTTTTCTTTCCAAAGGTGGCTTTCTGGATTCAGATGTTTTGCAGTCCTTCCTGCCTTCTGGTCCACCACGTACCCAGAGACGAGCAATTAACATGCTCCGTCTTCTCCATAGATTTCTGCTTCCTCAGTTTCACTTTCCACTCCATTTAGTAAGAGCCATTTGGTTTTCTGCAGAGAAGAGAGGCCAGAGAAAGAAGCACATTCCTTCAGACCAACCAGCCGGTTGCTCTGAAAGCCGTTACGAAGCAGAATTGTCCCATTTGGAGTTTAAGGTAGGTTTGCTGTCATTACACACTGTAGTAATTAACCATGTCTCTGGCTTTTTTTTTCTGTTTCAGAGAATGGGAGAGTGGCCGTGGAGTACAATCCCACCCAAGAGGAGCTCACAGACTCCTTAACAGAAGAGGAACTGAAGGGGCTTGTCCAGGTAAAACCGGTGCATATTTACCTTTTGCACAGGACCTTTATGTTACATAGAGGGCCTGGAGATAGAGCTGTTAACTCCTACAGCCTCTGACACCCTCCTTTTACGCAGCAGTGATTACCTTGACTTAAATCCCAGGAAATACTTACATCTTGAAATTCTACAGCACGCCAAGGTTTTAAAACCCTTACTTTTTTGGGTATCTTTGTGCAGAAATGCATGTATATTTTAGACAGCAGGGGAAAGCGAGCAGTTAGGGTAGAGGACTGTTACGGTGCAAGTTGACAAGTCTGACCCATGACAGTGTCCAGGACTGTTCTTCATAGAATCTGTGAGAGTGAAAATCCCCATAAAGTCACAGTAGGTTAAATCAAATGATTTTTTAATGAGTTCTTAAATAAATCAAACTCCCCACCTAGAAATGCACTTCGTAAACTTATCCTTACCCCAGGGGGAATGATTGATAAAAGCTTTGGTGAAATAAAAGCTTTGGTGGAATTCCTGGAGGTAATTGTTAGCATGCACCGAACAAAAATACCCAGGTACAACAGTAAAACTTTAATTATCGTGCTCAGTGAGATGAGTTTGGTGTGCCGGCTTTTGCTCGCAGATGGTCCCGAGCAGAGGACTGAAAACACTGCTGCTTACCAGGGGAGATGACTGAAAGGGCAGGTTTTTGAAAGCGGGCATCACTCTCACATGATGCGTCATCTCTGCGCTGTGCAGTGTCTAACTCCTCCTGCAGTTTGCATGGAGGAAGTGTCTAACGAACCTTGTGATACTTCATTCTCTTTGGTGACACTGAGTCACCTAGTGTCCACGGGCAGGACTATCTTCCTTTCTTACTGAAGAGCAGCAGTAAAATAGGAGGTATTTTCATGTGTAAAGTAACTAACGCCCCCAGATTATTTTTTTTTTGTCAGTTGAGAAGATGAAATCTCTGCTGGTTTGTTCTCTCTCTGCATTTTCCTCCATACAGCCCCCTCCATCTGACTTCTTTGAAACCCGCAGAGAGCTGACCTCATGCGAAATGACCATAAGAGAAGTGAGCAGCGAAGTCAAACAGAAAGCCTGCTGCTTCTCAAACCTCTGTTTTACCCAAAGAGCCATCCCTCACCTCCCCCTGCCCTCTCACTTCCCTTCTGATGGTGTGTGGGAGGTTAATTTGGCGCTCTCTCCGCAAGGCACCTTCCAGCCTGATAGGAAGAGGAACAGGCAGGAATTTAGAAGGACTTGTTTGGGAAGAGAGCTGCTGGGTGTCCTGTGGGTTCATTGCCTTGTGATGTCGGTCAGTCTTTCCGAAACAGAAACATTCCTGAGTTGGTAAATTCCATGGAGGCTGTCTCTTGTATGTGGTAAAAATACATAGTTTCCAGGTACAAAGGGATGAATCGAAAATACATTGGAGAGAAAGAAATTTACTCTTGATTTCTCTTCCCAGGTCAGTGAATTGTCCTTGGAACAGTTTGACCTGGAAGAAGAAGAAGTTTTGTCTGATCTCAGTTTTGATGACGAGCTGCCTAGCCGGGAGGTGCCGTCTAATTAGCGCAGCTCTGTCTTCACATCATCTCCAAAAGTTCTGCAACGTTTGATTAGGAAAGAAAGTCTAACGCTGTGAAATGACATGTGCGTCATATCCACTGTTTTCTTTTTCTCCAGATACGTAACAGCGCAAGAAATGGGCAATAAACCTAGTGTTACTAAAATTAAGCCCAAAAATATATGCTGTTTTTGGAGAGAAGTGTTTTCCTGTCAACTTATCCAGGTCAGCTATATATGGAAGCCAGCTTAGCTGCACGATTATTATTTAGACAGCATAACAGATGTGCGTGGCACTTACAGAAAAATAAAAGGAACGAGCCCGCCCTTCCAAGAGCCTACAGTTCAGGTTTGCGCCGATCCGACGGAGAAAGCCAGAGACGGTAGAAGGAGACATCTTACCAGCAGGAGTAGCTGTTGTACTTACACACACCTGCACAGGCACAGGAAAAATACTGCTCTAAGTAAAATTTCTTTTAAAGAAATAAGCGTTAAGCCTTCTAATAATGTGTTGAGCCCCATGGGTTGAGCCCCAAGTATGGGGAGTTGGGACATTGTCACCGTGTAAAGCAAAGATTCTTTTTAAGAGGTTTTTCATTAAATTAAGTAAAATTTTGACACCTTGAGTGC
>VYZM01017382.1:31563-48064 GCA_013398915.1 Dromas ardeola | reverse complement strand
AGGCCAACGGTGTGAGGTTCAACAAGGCCAAGTGCCGGGTCCTGCACTTGGGTCACACCAACCCCATGAACGCCTCAGGCTGGGGCAGAGCGGCTGGAGAGCTGCCCAGCGGAAAAGCACCTGGGGGTGTTGGTCAACAGCCGGCTGAATACGAGCCAGCAGTGTGCCTGGGTGGCCAAGAAGGCCAACAGCATCCTGGCCTGTGTCAGGAACAGTGTGGCCAGCAGGACTGGGGCAGTGACCATCCCCCTGTCCTCGGCACTGGTGAGGCCCCACCTCGAGGGCTGTGTCCAGTTTTGGGCCCCTCACCACAAAAAAGACATGGAGGGGCTGGAGCGGGTCCAGAGAAGGGCAACGGAGCTGGTGAGGGGTCTGGAGCACAAGTCCTGTGAGGAGCGGCTGAGGGAGCTGGGGGTGTTCAGCCTGGAGAAAAGGAGGCTGAGGGAAGACCTCCTCGCTCTCTACAACTGCCTGAAAGGAGGGGGTAGCCAGGGGGGCTCGGGCTCTTCTCCCATGGAACAGGCAATGGGACAAGAGAAAATGGCCTCAAGTTGCACCAGGGGAGGTTTAGGATGGGTATTGGGAAAAATTTCTTCAGCAAAAGGGTTGCCAAGCATTAGAACAGGCTGCCCAGGGCAGTGGTGGAGTCGCCATCCCTGGAGGGATTTAAAAGCCGGGCAGACGTGATGCTGAGGGACATGGGTTAGTGGTGGTTTTTGTCAGAGTTAGGTTGATGGTTGGACTCCATGATCTTAAAGGTCCCTTCCAACCTCGACGATTCTATGATTCTGTGATTCTATTTTCCCCTCCTCCGCTTCTTAGTCCTGATAACCCCTCCCGAGACACCCAGCAGAGTCACCAGCAGGAGACAGCTTGGTTCTGGGGGCTCATGCTGCGGCGCCGAGGGGTGAAGCCAGGCTGGCTGGGCTGTTGCATCTCCAGGCAAACTCTGCTTCCACCTCAGCAGCTAGATTTGCAGGGGAAGGGGTTTTCCTGAGGGGTGACAGTGTCAATCATTTCTTTGCAGAGATTTCACTGGCAACTTGATTTCTTCCATCGAAAAACAAGCATGGAGGGAATACCCATGGGCTGAGTCCTTGTAAGTATCTTCTAGCATTTAAAGCGTCAGGAGCTCAGGTATTTTCAAGCCTTTCGTCTGCTTTTTGAGACAAGGGTATGACAAGCACGAGCACCCACACAAACCATTTCCATCTCAATTCAAACCTGAGCTGCTCAGCAAGAAACCATTTCCGTCTGAACTCAAAGCTGGGCTGCTCAGCAAGGAAGGGTGTGAATCCCCAGGGCTTCCTAGGATGGCAAAAAATGCCGCGAGCTGTGTCCCTTCCATCCTACGGGACCATCCCTGTGCCTATTTAATCAATGATCAGGCTACGCTTAGCTTCAGCAGCCCATGAGCAAGCGCTGGCTCCTGTGATGAGTGGTGATGATCCCTGTAGTGACTCAAAGAGATGTTTTAGTAAAGCTTCCACGGGATATTTTCCCCTGAAAATTCCACTTCC
The DNA here is from genome assembly GCA_013398915.1 of Dromas ardeola. Taxonomy (NCBI): domain Eukaryota; kingdom Metazoa; phylum Chordata; class Aves; order Charadriiformes; family Dromadidae; genus Dromas; species Dromas ardeola. The sequence continues at coordinate 46,544 of VYZM01017382.1, read as the reverse complement.
TCCTGGAGAGCAGCTGGTGTTACAGTAAATGTCCGTTTGTCTCATTCCAGGGTCCTCCAGGACAACGTTCTGCGGGCAGTGAAGAGGCGTTCACTGGAGGGTCTGCTCCTGCTGAAGCACCTGTAGGTACCATCCCCTGCCCACCGCAGTGGACTACTGCCTCCCCCTCCCTTGGACCCCTGCTGCTCGGCACACACCCCCATGCACATCTGCCTTATTCCTCCTCAATTTCAAACTGCAGCCAGAGCAGAGCAGGGTGTCTTGGTGCTGCCATAGTGCCTGGTGGGAGGATTCCCGCAGGGCCATAGCACAGCTTTCATTTCCCCAAATCCAACCAAGAGGAGGAGGCTGCTGCCCTTTCCCACAGATATTGGATGACTTGTAGTCACCCCCAAGCTAAGAGTGACCACTCCCCACACCCTGGGAGATTGCCTCTGGCTCTGTTTATTCGAGGACTGACATTTTTGGGGTGAGAACCACCTAGAACTAGGCAAAACCCACGCATGCCTTGCTTCTGCTAGGGTTTGGGTGGAAAGACCTCATTTGTGTTGAAGGCAGAGCCCCATATTGCTGACCACTCTTGGGATAGCCCCTCTGGTGGCTATCTGAGGTGGAAAGAGAGAAGCCTGCACTGCCCCTTCCTCTGCTGAAATCCCAGATTGGGGTTGGCAGGTCTCTGCTTCAACCTCCAGCTCCGAGCAGGACTAACCTCACAGCTATTTCTATTAAAAATCAATGAGGTTGCTCAGGGCCATATCCAGCTGAGACCCCCCTCTTCTTGAAGGAGAAACAAATGTGCATCTACAGATGTCATATGAAATGTCATATGAAATGGCAACAAGTGCTCTGTCTCTTACACTCCCTGAAAAGGAGCAGAAAAACATTAGGGTTTTGGTTTTCTCTCGTTGAAGTTCAGTTTTTTACATATTTTAGGGTTTCCTGTGCGGTGCAGGCAAAGGAAGTGTGAAACAAGAACGGCAAAATCTTGCCCTGTTCTCTGTTCTCTGCTTGGCTGCTGGCACATTGTCTTTTTCTTATCCTAAAGGCTAAGCAGCAGAAATAAATCCCCCCGTGGAGGATTAGAGCTTTAGTGCCCAGAGTACCTGAGCCTCAGAGGAGACGCGGGTACGCTCATTTCTCAACACAAACCTCATGTCAAAGATAAAAATAGTACCGTGCAAAAAAGCTGACAGCCAAGGAAGCATTGGCTTGAGTTGGCTCGTGAGGGTCGTGTTTTGAGTCCCGTCCCTCTGTTATTAGAGTAGCTGAAATGAGGACATGGAGAGGTGTCCCCAAATCCCCTCTGTTGTAGATCATTGCAAGTATCTCAGCTCCATCACCATTTGCATTTGTAGTGTCATTTATTGAGTGCGACCCTTACATGCTTGCATTTTTCCCAGGAAAAGGGAGGTTTTGTATTTTCTAGTCCTCGTGTTGGCTTGGAAGGAGCCAAATCCAGGGTGGTCTTGGCCTTTCTGGAGCTGCTCCTGCAGTGAGCCAGCCCTAGGGCGGCACCTAAGCCTTGTCTCAGTGCTGGGAAATGGTGGAAAACAAGGTAGTGCCAGTGCTGGGGCCCGCTGCCCGCCCCAGCTCCCCCTCCCCATGGCTTTTTAGCACGTACGTGTGCCCTACATTGTAGAAAAGAAGGATCCAGGTACTTAAAAGCAGAAAGCATGTTCTGCGGCATGTGGGTTGCAGGCTAAATGAGTCCGTTTGGAAAGAAACATGCTGCCAGCCGCGTTCACCTGCCACGAGGCTGAAAACTGAACTCTCCAAAGCACTTCTGAGATCGCACGTGCAAAGACCTTCCTCCCACCGCCCGGCTGCCTGCCTGGGAGGTCTGGACCCCGCAGGCAAGAGCTGCGGTCGCTCCCCGACGCTCTCCCTCAACACCCTCTCCAGTAGCCAGGCCATCTCCTACAGAAGAAACTTTGTACATTCATCTCCTCTAATTTTAGATGCCTAATAATTGCCTAGGATTAAGCTAATTGTTCAGGCTCGCTTTATCCTCCATGGAGAGGAACAGGCACTTCCCATTCACCCAAACCATCCTGGGAACCTGTCTGAGGAGGGGCTGAATCACTCCCAGAGCGTATTTCTCTCGCGCTGTTTGCTGCAGAACAAGCCCAGGCAGCGAATTCAGGCTGAGACAAGGAATCTTTTGATTTCTAAGGCTAGGCCAGGTGAATCCCACAGCTGCTGAGTGCCTACACACATCTCCCAGCAGAGCTGTGCAGGAAAGCGGAGTTTAGGTTACCCCTTCATTCTGCCCTTTCCAGACTTCCATGTTCTTGACTTTGCATCACATAACCTTTCACATAACTTTTTCACCAAAAAGGGATTAAGAGGAAAATAACCATTTTCATCACACAGGTGGTTACCAACACGTCCCTGAGCCCTCAAACTAGAGGTTTTGTTCCAGCTTTTCTGGCTGACTTCAGCAAGCAAAGCACTGGTGGCACCGGGGGAAGGCAGGTTCCATCCCTATGGTGCATCCAGAGGGTGACAAATCGGTGTGGTTCCTGCAAACGCATCCTCAGCTGCTAAACCGGGCCTGCGTAAAGCACATTTTCTGTTATCAGAGAGGAAAATCGAGCCCTAAAATAATTCTAGTGGGATCAGGTCTGGAAAAAAAATTACGGAGATGAAAGTCACCTCTGGTCGGGAGAGCTATCACTGGTTACACACCACTGCAAGCTAATATCAGACAGAAACACCGCGTGAAATCAGAGCCGTGTAACATATATGCTGCCAGTGTCAAAGCAAATGAAAGTAAACATGACAGTGCAAACGTAATTAACATTTCGTGTTCTAATTTTAACAGGGATTTATCTTTCAATAAAATCCTGTCGCTTGAGGAACATGCTTTTGAGCCACTTCCTTTTTTGCAGCTTATGTGAGTTATAAAAGTTTCTTTCTAGTGTATTTAGTGAAGTCTGTTTGCATTTATAACCCTCCTTGTGCTAGAAAACGTGCCTGTTATTTTTAGCACAATGACTAAATTTCTCCTGCTAAAAAGACTAACCAAGCTAAAGAGATCCATGCAGATGGCTGGGTGACCCGCAACAGGATGAGAGATCATAGCGTGGTTGTCCAAACGCAGCCATAATAGAAGCCATTTCTTGAAGGCTTGCTGTATCCTGGGGCAGAAATAGATTAAGCACATGTGCACTTCATTTCCTCTCCTTGACAGGTTAAGAAAAAAAATGAGAAAACGGCAGTTTCCTCCCTATTCTACCTTGGATTTGCATATTTCCTACAAATCAATACTGCTTTTGGCTCCAGCTTCCTGTAGGACAGACTCATTTTCTTTCTGTGATCTTCTTTTTCCCCAGAAACCTTAGTGGGAATCTCATCACGCAGATCCGGAACGGCACTTTCCAGGCATGGCACGGGATGCAGTTTTTACAGAAGCTGTAAGTGGAACAAGGTCCAAAGGTAGATCAGAGCGGGACTCCGCGGTGACAGCGAGGAGGAGCAGATTTGCTCTCTGCGAAGAACTGAACCCTATCATAGATGTCATCCAGGGTCCACCAAGAGTCTGCAGCCTGAAAGCTGCTTTCTCCTGGCCTGCCCATCTTCTCCATGGCTTCCTTGAACCAGCATCAGGTTCAAACTGCAGTGGAGGGAGGCCATGGAGACGGATAAGAAATGCTGTGGGAAAGGAGAAGAGGTAGGGTGATGAAGGGTATGGGATGTGACCCAGATTTCTAGCCAGAAATTTCACTTTGCGTATTCACATTCAAAAGTAAAAAGGTCTCAAAAAACATCCACAAAAAGGAACCTTTGTTCTTTCGGTATCTGGAGAAAACGTGACTTAATCCATAGTGGGTTCTATCACGAAGCCCTTCCAGGGATAGGATCACCGTTTCCATCTGGACCTGAAGTAACCGGGAAGCCAGGGCATTTTGCCCACCAAGGGTTCATAGACGTAAGGAAAAGCCCACCGACTCCCTGTGCTCCTGAAAAGTGCCATACTTCTCACGTGATGCACCAAATAAGGTGGGATAATAAATTAGGAATGACAATTCCCATAGGACAAGGTCACAGCTTTGCCTGGCTGGATGCGGTAATAGAGTAAAAGTTTATGGACAGTGGAAATGGAAGAAAATATGGAAAGTTAGACTCCAAAATAACATCAAAGTCCTGGTCAAGGAAAGCAAAGAGAAGGTGTGAGCTGAGGAGGAAAGAAAGAGCTGTTGTGTCTTCCAGAAGCAGCACTTCTGGGCTTTTGCTCTTTCAGCTGGAGAAAATCAGGACCTGATGTATTTTGTGAATCAGCCCATCAGCATCTGTTCCTGCCTCTAGCCTTCATCCCAGCCCCTTCCTCACACGCGTAGCACCGAGCCAATTTTTTATCTTCGGGCTGAAATTTCCTATGTTTGTTCTCTACTTGAAAGGAAATTCTTTGGGGAGGTTTAAGTAAAAATTGTTCAGCCAAATCCACATCTGCCATCCATAAAAGCGGGCTGGATCCTTACCAACCATAAGTCCCTTTACACCACTCGCACCGTAGAGAGGAGCCTGGAAAGCGGATTTCAGTGTAATTCCGCATCAGATCCAACAGGCACAACTCTCTTTGGGCCTCTCTGCTATTCAAAGGGTAGAAATGCGAAGCCTGGCAAAGAGGGGAAACTCCTTGATCACAGAAATATTTTGCAATGATCTAGTGGAAATTCACTTTGATTTTGCTGTGTTTGTACAATTCAGGAACCACTGGGGGGTTTTTTTTGGCTCTACAGTAAGTGTTTTAACCATCTCCCGTTTCTCCAGTGCCTGCCGATTTTGGCTTTCCAGACTCGTGGGTAAGAGGACGCGTGGACAGGCCGTCCCCACATGCCCCTACCCACACAGCTCCCGTCCTTCCCATCACCCACTCACAGCGGTGTGTTGTGTTTTTCAGGACCCTAAGCCATAACCCCCTGTCCGTTATTGCTGACACATCGTTCTTCGAGCTGCCTTCCATCAAATATCTGTAAGTATTGACTCATTTTTACCAGATTAATACAGATCTTTGTCTTTATCAAGTGTCCTATTGTCAGGAAAGCAGAAATCCAGCAGGAAATCTCACTTTTCTCCCAGCTTTATTCCGCTAGAGGCACAAATAACCCCAGCACTGGCAGAGCAAGGCAAAGGCCAAGCGGTTCTGGTGTGTTCCCAGCTGCAAAGCAACCAAGGAGTTGGGACACACAGACGCCAAGGTCTGGGGTTGCGGAGTGGCCTGAAGGGTGTGGGAATGCCCCTCACTCCTGCTTGGGCGCTGAGAAGGTGGGATCCTGGTCTTTGGGATGCTCGTGCCGGCAGTCCTGGGCTCCTGCGCACCCCACATCCCCACCCCGCTGCCTTGACACAACTCAGGGCAGGTGACGTCTGTGTTGATCATGATTCATAGCATCCGATGGCTCCTGCTCGCATCTATGGGACTCCTCGGGGAGGAAGACATGCAGGATTTTTGCAGGGTCCTTCCTGCTGGCAGACCTGCTATCCCACAGATACCTTTTTCTTTCTGCTCAGCGCATTTTCTCTTTTCACTGTTATATTCTCTCTTCCCACGGTCACAGAGGATTCATCCTCTTGGGCAAGAAGTGTCTCCCCTCAAGGACCAGAGCTGCACTCGTGGAGAGCAGGAGGAGGGTTTTGAGCCAGGGAATCCTTTCCGTTTGCATTCATCTCCCACGAGATCTGCAGGATCCCCTCCTGAATCAGACCCCGTGGTTAGGAACAGGTCAAAGCAGAAAGACGATAGGGTTTTGAGTCATTTCTGTTTGATTAGGGAGAAGCAGATCCCCCTGCAAACACCACCACAATCACCAGGGACCTGTTCTTGTTCTCAGAGCAGAGTTCTGGTAACGCCGCCTGAAAAATTAATGTGGTTTTTCAAATCATTTCAGAGACCTGGGTGCGACACAAGTGACTCAGCAGACATTGCTCACGCTCCTCCTGACAACAGCCCACTTGGAAACGCTGTGAGTATGCACAGACTCGGTCCCAGCTGCCAGCAGATTGTAATTGCTGAAACAAGGGGTCTGCTTGGGAGACAAACCAGCTCACCACTAAATCAGAATAACCCCAGTGAGCCTAAGGTTTGCTATTTACTTTTGAGAACCTCCCAAACTCACCTGCTACGAAACAGAATTTCACCTTTTAGAGCACATTTTCCAGGTTTTTCAAAGGGAAGTTTTAAACCAAGTTGGGGTGCGTTTCTGTTTCAAACAGCATTTGGGGATTGGTTCCATTTTCAAATGTAACATCAACATTTTGATGCCACCAGAGAAGCCTATCTTCTATTTGAATCCTCTCTTAGAAATTTGGAGAACATATTTGTGCATCGGAACTGCGGGGTGGGAAGTTTTCCAGAGCTGTAGAAGAAATCCAAGCAAAACTGTGATCTGTGTGTTACCTGAGTTGGAATCAGAGACATGGATTGAGATGCTGGGTTTTTCTCCAGTAACCTCTTATCTTTAGCAAACTGCCCAGTGACATGGCCTGCTGCTTCTGCCAGGAGAAACCCACCACTGAAACCCCCTGCAGGACCATCAAGTTCCACTGCGAGAACCTGTGCTCCACCAGCGCTCCCCAGTGCGGTAGGCTTCCCGATGATGTGGACTCCTCAAACCTGCCCTGTTTCTTCTAGCTTTAGTAGCATGGCCCCATTTTGTGTGCCTTCCCAGGCAGCGTTGGTCACTTCAATGTCATCAGTCCAGCCCGGTGGCCCCTGGCCACTTCCAGGGACACTAAATCTGGGCAGATTTAATGAGCTGAGAACAGCTAAAGGAGCTTCCTCCATGCAAGGCCTTTAAATCAGCCAGTGCAGGGAGCTCAGGTGAGACCTGGGAGGCCTCTAACTCTGCTCCCGGAGCCACCGGCACAAAAAGCTCCCCCTTGAGCCTGTGACTTGGAAAAAACAAGGGTTGAAAAGTTACTAGTGATTGCACATATCTTCTGTGTCAAATACTATCTTGAGAAGAAATAGCTTGCTGGGCTAAACAAACACGCGAGCTTCCAATCCACACAGTGCATCTAGCCAAGGCAATCATGCGTTCCCAGTACCCTTCCCAAGCGCTGGAAGGCACCATCTGCTAATAAGGCCCCCAAATTCCCCCTGACAACCTCCCGAGCCTTTCCAGTGCCACTGTACCTTGGCTAGTCATAGCTCAGCGGCGAGAGGGGTCCCAGCCACAGCACAGATGTGGCCAAAGGGTCCGGCGATGTTTGCGTTGCTCTGGTAAGGAGCCACATGCTGAGCTGCACCTCAAACCTGCCACCCACACTGGCAAACCCCAAAACTGAGCATGGATGCCCCATGGCAGGCTCTGTAGAACACTCCTGTAATGTTAGACCGTGTTGGAGGGGGGCTGGGATATACAGGCTTCAAAACTTGCCTGGGTGACCCCAGAAAATTGCCTGGTCTCTCTGCCACCCTGCTCCCCATGGGCAGCGGAGAGGACAGGAACCCCGGTCTCCCTCACAGGGCATTAGGGGAACACCAAGCATCGTTATTCTCTCGTTAGCCTGGGCAGCGTGAGCAATGCGCTGGCCCACTCAATCTTTGCACAGGGTAAATATCATCCTGTTCAAAGCAGAGACAAGCTGGACTTCTGCAAATAGGTACAGGAAGGGTTCCAAGGTCCCCGAGTAAGTCATTTTCAAACTGGAGGTGGACAAGTGAGCCTAACCTCGTCTCAAGTCGAAGGAAAACAGGCTGCTAAACCATTTAGGGCTGGGTACCTCAAAGGTATTTATGTGTCCAATTTCCTATTATTTTAACAGGAAAAAAAAAGGCCTAAATACCTTTGCAATCTGTAAATATTCTTGACCATGTCACCCTGCCTCTGGCATGAAGCTATCTGCAAAGCAGGATTAGAGATAAGGTTGTGTTTGCAGCCTTGGTGTGGGACTCTTCAAGACTTATCCTGGCTCTGCAGACTCAGCGGGTGCCCTCCTGGGCCGTTTGCATGGCTCTGGGTCAAATCCCCAGCGTTTTCCACTTCTTCTAGGCCAGGGTGATGGGAGCTGCATCCCTCAGCAGCAAAACAGCTCTCTGTTATCGGGGGCTCACTCTGCAGATTGTGGCAGACAACAGCATTTTAATATGAAATATCCCAGGTTTTCCTGACCGCAAGGAGAAGGGCTAGTCGAGATGTCTGCTCAGGGACTAACACCATGTCTTTGGGTATTTTGCTTTCCAGGCTCGGTCCGAGTTTAAAAGCTTTATGGTGATTTTAGCAACTCAACGCCAGCTCGTATCGAGCTGTGGGAAACTCTCCGACAGCAAACTCGTTCCCTCGGGATGCTTCCCACAGATCCAAACAGAGCCCTGGGAGAGACCAGAAAAGAAACATCTATCTGTTCTGCCCCGATGAGATAATCTGATTGATTTAACAAGATTTTTCCCGTCTGTAACACATTCACCCTTCAGTTCACACACTTCCTTGTCTTAAAGCTGAGCGCCTGCTGCTAGGGGTAAATCTTTGACCCTGTGTTTTGGCAGAAAGCTTCTTGTGATGCCGAGTCACTGATCTGCTCTCTCGGTGTTTTACAGCTCGTGCAGATCCTCTGGCAGAGACACAAGGAGAAATAATAGAAGTGGTACAATCCAGGAAACTCAGCACCAGCACGGTGTTGAACCTCAAGCCCAAGGAGCCTTCACTCGGAGAGCATGAAACCGTAACGCTTGCTGTTGTCCTGAGCCTGACCAGCACTGACGGTGATCTCAGTAACCCCCATGATCACATTTCCGGAAAAAATTCCTATTCCCCTCAGCACCTATCCAGGCAGGAACGCAAAACCAGTAAGGAGCTGATGCCGATGCTGCACAGCGCTCAGCGCATGGCCTGGACCAGTGAAACTGATACAAGGAAACTCTATTTTCTAGAAAAGGCGCTAGTGGCCGAGCTGAAGAAGAAGCTGCACAAGGCTAAAATCGTCGTGACTGTGAAAAACATCATCTCACCCCTGCCAGTGCCTGGCATGCAGAAGCAGGAGGTGCAGGAGATCCCGGCAGTGGAGAGAGAGACAACCAGGGGCTGGGTAAAAAAGCGGCGTGACGTAGGTTTGAACCGCGCAGCATCCAACCCCTGGGAAGCAGCTGGCAGGTTAAACCCCACTGACAACCTCTCAGTCTTCAGACAACACAAAACGTCCACACCTTCAAAACATTCCTTTTCCCACTCCCCAGCAGAGGCCCCTCATTTATCTGGGTCTTTTAACATTCAAAATTATTTTGATACTGTGGAACAGACCGAGAAAACTCCTGGGATGGAGGATGCGGAGGATGTAGAAGATGCAGAGGAAGCACCATCTCCAAGGCAGGACTATGTTGGGACTTACAGAAAGCACAAGCAGGAGGACAGCCCGTACCTGAATAAAAGTAATCCGCTTTTCTCCAAGACGTTTGGCAACGTGACTCCAGAGGAAAAGCCCACACCAACAGAAAGTAAAGCAGAGCAGAGACTAACCACAAAACAGCATTTTTTTGATAAGCTGTTGGTTAACGACAGCCCCCCCGCTGCAAGCAGAGTGCTCGAGGACACTGCTGAAGAGGGTTCCTCTCTAGGTGGGCACTTACCAGCCGTCCCTCAAACCACAGAAACACATTGGAAGCAACAAAAGGAAGGATCCAGTTTCCTCAATAAACCAGGTAGCTCCGACAGCCCGGACGACATGCTGGTTCAAGGAGACCTCTTTGAAACCAAGGTCAACCATGACCTGCGCTTGCTCGTCCCCGACGAAGCCCTGCGGAGGTTCATCGCCCAGGTGGCACGAGCCCTGAGGGTGGACTGCCGCCGGCCCGAGCTCCAGCTGGCCTGTGCAAAGATGGTCTCGGAGACAGGGCTGCTCGTAAAGCTGCTCAGTGAGGGGCAAGATGACCAGGGAGCCCCTGCTCTTGTGGGCCAGTGTCTCCTGGAAGGGAACGTTTCCAATGGCACGGCCAGGGAAACGGGCAAGAAATTCACAGGGAAGGTAGGAGAGATACTGGGCGTTGCTGGACGTGTCCTTCTGGACAACGGGGAACGGAAGGAACAACCCTCTCTCCCCTCCTGATTTTCTCTCCTTTGCTCCCAGTTGAAAGCAGAGTACACCTTGGGTGACGGGTTCCTGTTATCAATGTTGGTGTCCATCATGACCATGATTATTCTCACGGTGATTTGTCTTCTCGAGGTAAGCCGGTAACTTGTTTGACAGACAGCTGTCAGTCAAGCCTTGTAGCTGTTGTGCACCGGGACAGGGTGGTGCCTCCCCACACAGATTCTGAGCCCCGGGACGCCGATGCAAATGCCCGTGGGTAGCACAGGAGATGTTTTTCCAACCCTAGAACTTGTCACGGCACCCATGCAGCTCAGTGCGGGTTCAAGCCTGCCTGGAGGGGGTTGTCTTGGCATCTAGATGATCTTTAAGGTTCCTTCCAACCCAAACCATTCTATGATCTGTAGCTCTGCTTTGCAGTTTTCTGAACAGCTTCCTTGAGTGGGGCTGCAGCTCGTTCCCAACACAGCCTCTCCCATCAGCCCTTCCCTGAGTTTTATCCTGCAATCCCAACCCTACAGAGTCACCTCCCAGGCTCTTCTCCTGACCCTGGCCTGCTCTCCTGCCCACGCCGATTGCTTTCAGCCATGCAGCGATTCCCCTGCTGCCTTCCCTCTTGCCAAAATCAGAATAGAATCATAGAATAGAATCACAGAATGGTTTCAGTTGGAAGGGACCTTAAAGCTCATCCAACTCCCCTGCCCTGGGCAGGGACACCTCCCACCAGCCCAGGTTGCTCCAAGCCCTGTCCAACCTGGCCTTGAACCCCTCCAGGGATGGGGCAGCCACAGCTTCTCTGGGCAACCTGGGCCACGGGCTCACCACCCTCACAACCAAGAATTTCTTCCTCACATCTCATCTACATCTCCCCTCTTCCAGTTTGAAGCCATTGTCCCTCACCCTCTCACTCCATGCCCTTGTAAAAAGTCCCTCCCCAGCTTTCTTGTAGGCCCCCTTCAGGTACTCGAAGGGGCTCTAAGGTCTCCCCGGAGCCTTCTCCTCCCCAGGCTGAACAACCCCAACTCTCCCAGCCTGTCCTCTGGAAGGACAAAATCAAGTCCTCCTGCAAGGCGTGACGGCTCCGCGTGGGTCAGGGCAGTGGGACAGGCAGGGGAGAGGACCCAGCGTGCCCACAGGCTTTCAGCCCCCATTTGGGGCCCCTTCTCAGAAAAAATAAACCAAACAGCTTTTATTTCTTTAAAACCTGACCTACATGTTTCAGGCTGGGGTTAAATAGGAGGGGAGCACCCTGCAAAACACCCCGCAGATAAGAAAGGCAGACATAAACACTGCTGAGATTAGGAGAGCTCTGGGAGGTCGGGTCATTCCGGAGGCAGGGAAAAGCAGGGAGCTGGGAAAGGAGGATGGGCTCTTCCTAAACTCGTGGCTGCTGGTACAGGCTTGCACGTGTATATAACGGGCTCGGTTGGAGGAAGAACCTTTTTGGCCTCCCTTGTTTTTGCAGCATACGATGAGAAAGTCATGATGTTACAAGTCTCTCTCCCCCTCTCTCCTTCACCAGGCTTGCTCCCAAAAAACTGCAGCTGCTTCCCAACCCCAAAGCACCACTAAATCACAACCGAGAAGGTAATGAACCCCTGCGCCGTGCCACTGCTGCATCATGAATGATCTTTACTCCGAACAGCACTTAATCCCCGAGCCCCCAAGGCATGTGGGCACCGAAGACTCACCAGTCTAGATTAAAAACACGTAGCTTTTTTAAGAGACCCAGAGAAGAGACCCCAAAGCTGCAAGCTCACATCTCAGCCAGCTGCACCCTGGATGTGGTGGATGTGTTTGGCCCCGGGGTCCCACGTGGTCCCACGTCCCTGCAACCACACTGCCCAGCCCTGAGAAAATACCTCTCCTCTCTGGTTCCCATCAAAACTCTACTCTGGTGCCAGCTCAGCCCAATTTCATAGCACCATAGAACCACAGAATGGTTTGGGTTGGAAAGGACCTTAAAGCCCACCCAGTGCCACCCCCTGCCCTGGGCAGGGACACCTCCCACCAGCCCAGGTTGCTCCAAGCCCCGTCCAACCTGGCCTTGAACCCCTCCAGGGATGGGGCAGCCACAGCTTCTCTGGGCAACCTGGGCCAGGGGCTCACCACCCTCACAGCCAAGAATTTCTCCCTCACATCTCATCTCAATCTCCCCTCTTCCAGTTTACAACCGTTCCCCCTCGTCCCATGGCTCCCCTCCCTGACCCAGAGTCCCTCCCCAGCTTTCCTGGAGCCCCTTGAGGGACTGGAAGGGGCTCCAAGGTCTCCCCGGAGCCTTCTCTTCCCCAGGCTGAACCCCCCCAGCTCTCCCAGCCGGTCCTCACAGCAGAGGGGCTCCAGCCCTCCCAGCATCTCCGGGGCCTCCTCTGGCCCCGCTCCAACAGCTCCGTGTCCTTCTGCTGTTGGTGCCCCAGCGCTGGAGGCAGCACTGCAGGGGGGTCTCCCCCGAGCGGAGCAGAGGGGCAGAATCCCCTCCCCTCGCCTTTCGCATCCAGGCTAAACCAGAACTCATTCCCGGCCATGGCAGCCACTACCGGCCCTTCCTCCTGTGGCTCCTCACCTTCCTCAGGCTCAGCTGAACCCTCTCCCCGCCGCTGGCTGCGGCCCTCCCTGTTTAGGGAGCGGGAATGGTGAATTCTGAGGAGATGATGCACAAAAGCCTTTTTTTCTCTTCCTTTAACCCACAAAATCCAGATGTTTTGGGTCGGGGCAATTCTCGTTATCAATACAGGCTGGGGGATGACGTGGTAGAGAGCAGCCCTGCAGAAAAGGACTTGGGGATACTGGTGGCTGAAAAGCATGAGCCAACAATGTGCGTTTGCAGCCCACAAGGCCAATCGTGTCCTGGGCCGCATGGAAAGAAGTGCAGCCAGCAGATCCAGAGGGGTGATTCTGCCCCTCTACTCTGCTCTCGTGAGACCCCACCGGGAGTGCTGTGTCCAGCTCTGGAGCCCTCAGCACAAGAAGGACACGGAGCTGCTGGAGCGGGGCCAGAGGAGGCCCCGGAGATGCTGGGAGGGCTGGAGCCCCTCTGCTGGGAGGACAGGCTGGGAGAGCTGGGGGGGTTCAGCCTGGGGAAGAGAAGGCTCCGGGGAGACCTTGGAGCCCCTTCCAGTCCCTCAAGGGGCTCCAGGAAAGCTGGGGAGGGACTCTGGGTCAGGGAGGGGAGCCATGGGACGAGGGGGAACGGTTGTAAACTGGAAGAGGGGAGATTGAGATGAGATGTGAGGGAGAAATTCTTGGCTGTGAGGGTGGTGAGCCCCTGGCCCAGGTTGCCCAGAGCAGCTGTGGCTGCCCCATCCCTGGAGGGGTTCAAGGCCAGGTTGGACGGGGCTTGGAGCAACCTGGTTGAAGATGTCCTAGCTCATGGCAAGGGGTTAGACTAGATGACCTTTAGAGGTCCCTTCCAACCCAACACATTCTATGGTTCTGTGATTCCATGATTTTGCAGTGCTGTAGATGCCACCCATCCCACAGCAGCTGCTTCCCCGGCAGCACAACCTTCCTGCCAGTAACTGCCCCCACTTTTTATCCTTCTTTTCCTCTTTTTTCCCCCCCAGATTCTTTCAAAAATTCCTGCCCCGGGGATGGAGCGAGAAGAAGGATGGCGTCAGAGCGCAGGTAACGGCAGGGAGCGGGGTCTGGCCGCTGCCCCCCGCCGCCGGCCGCTCTGCAGCCTCTCCACGACCTTCCTCCCCGGTGTCCCCAGGGCCGGCGCCAGCCCCAGGGCAGCCCCGAGGGGAGTCCCCCCGAGCCGGGGTGGCTGCGGGACCTGCACCAGCCCCTCACCTCCCAGCAGGAACGGGCCCTGGCCCAGCTGCGCGACTGGAACCCCTCGGAGGAGGAGGAGGAGGAGGAGATCTTCAACAGGGCCCAGCGACGCTAAGGGGGACGGGGGCAGCGGCTGTTGTGCGGCTCTGGCGTGGGGACTGCTGGGCCCGCCCGGTGCCACCGTTTCCGGGGTGTTATTTCCTTGGTTATTTCCTCAAATGGTATTTCCTTGGCGTTATTTTCTCGGCTGTTATCTCTTTGGCTATTTCCTTGGGTGTTATTCCCTTGCGATTATTTCCTTGGCTGTTACAGCCTTGGCTCCTAAGTCCTCGGCTATTTCCCCGGCTACTTCCGTGGGTGTTATTTCCCTGTTGTTATTTCCTTAGCTGCTATTTCCTTGGCTGTTATTTCCTTGCCATTGTTTCCTTGGTGTTATTTCCTTGGATGTTATTTCCTTAGCCGCTATTTCCTTGCCGTTATTTCCTTGGCCATTGTTTCCTTGGCTGCTTCCTCAGATGTTATTTCCTTGCCGTTACTTCCTTGGCAGTTATTTCTTTGGCCATTATTTCCTTGGTTATTTCCTCGGATGCTGTTTCCTTGCTGTTATTTCCTTGGCCGTTATTTCCTTGGCTATTTCCTCAGACATTATTTCCTTGGCTGTTATTTCCTTGGCTATTTCCTCGGATGTTATTCCCTTGGATATTATTTCCTCGTTATTTCCTTGGCCGTTATTTCCTTGGCCGCTATTTCCTCGGCTATTTCCTCAGCCGTTGTCTCCTCAGCTGTTTCCTCGCTGTTATTTCCTTGCTGGTTTTTCCTCGACTATTTCCTTGGCTGTTATTTCCCGGGATGGCCTTTCCTTGCCGTGACCGCGGCCGATGCCGGCAGCGCCCGGAGCAGCCGCACGGGGGGAGGGGACACACGCCACCCCCCGCCCTGACACCCGGTGGCTCCGCTGCACCCCGAGAGTGACGGTCCCCCCGCATGGAGCGGGACACGGGGGACACTGCGGGCGCCGCGCATTCAGGACCCCCGGAGCTCACCCCGGCGGGGCAGGACCGGGGGGCTGCAGGGATTCCCGACACGCGTGGGACACGCTCCCGCGGGCAGGGACGTCCCCACGGGGTGGCGTGGGGTGTCCGAGGCCATCGCGGTTGTCGGGGGACGGGGAAGCGCTGCCG
>VYZM01017382.1:1430-22258 GCA_013398915.1 Dromas ardeola | reverse complement strand
GCTGAAACCCCCAACGCTGCCTCTCCGGGCATGAGAAATGCCACTCCGTGCCCACGGCTGGCTTCTCCCCCCCTTGGGTCTCTGCCCCCCAGCTCTTCCACCTTGAATTTGTCTTGGGTGGGATTTGTCGCTGGTTTGCTGGATGGATGCGGGAGGCGGCAGGGAAAGGGGCAGAGGCTGCCCGGCCTTGAGGAGCCTGACACTGGCTGAGCCTCCCACACGGAGGATAGAGATGGGGACAGCTCTCTGTGGTCCTTATCGACCACTGCTGTCACTTCGGTGTCCCCTCACTCCCCGCAAAAACCCCCCAGCAGCGCCTCGAGCCTCTGAGCCGGAGGTTAACGTTCCTGTAATCACTGCGCTCCCCCGTCGCTGTGTTGCAACCCGAAGAGAGGAAATCTTATGACAAGTCGTGGTGAAAACAGTTTTCTTTTCGATGAAATTCTCTGTGAACTCCGGAAACGCTGAGGATCGATCCAGGCTTTGTCCCCAAAGAGCTCTTGAACTGCTGCTTCCAGCAGGACCAAGTGGTGCGGTACGTGCGTGGGCTGCTCCAGCTCTGGGATGCTCCGGATTTAGGCTGCTCCAGGTGTGGGATTCTCCAGATTTGGGCTGCTCCAGCTCTGGGATGCTCTGGATTCAGGCTGCGTCAGGTCTGGGATTCTCCAAATTCAGGCTCTTCCAGGTCTGGGATGCTCTGTATTCAGGCTGCTTCAAGTCTGGAATTCTCCAGACTTGGGCTGCTCCAGCTCTGGGATGCTCTGGATTCAGGCTGCGTCAGGTCTGGGATGCTCTGGATTTGGGCTGCTTGAGCTCTGGGATGCTCTGGGTTCAGGCTGCTACAGGTCTGGGATGCTGTGGATTTGGGCTGCTTCAGGTCTGGGATGCTGTGGATTTGGGCTGCTTCAGGTCTGGGATGCCCCGGATTCGGGCTGCTGGAGTTCTGGGATGCTCCAGAATTGGGCTGCTTCAGGTTTAGGATGCTCCAGATTTGGGCTGCTCTGGATTTGGGCTACCGCTGCCTTCAGGACTGGTCGTGACCGTGTTGGACCTGGTCTACAAACCATGTTTCTGCCCTGGGCTGAGGGCTCGTGGTGCAGGGAGAGGGACAGGTTGAAGCCGTCAGCTCTACTTGGGGAAAATTGTGGCGTTTTTGTGTTGGCTTGGAGATAAAATGTGAAGTATCGATGCCATACCAAGCCCGTTGTCTGCCGTGGGCATGCTGAAACCCCGGCGGGCTCTGTCCTTCTCCTCTTGGATGGCAAAACCACCGCAAGCGCCTCCAACTCAAGGGAATAAATTGCTTCTCCAACCTCTTCCATCTGTAGAAAACTTTACGGCGGTAGCTGGTGCTGGAGCAGCTCTCAGACCCTTTTCAGCACCAAAACACGCCGTGTTTGAGGAGGGAAGCAGCCGTGCGATGGGCGTCTCGCTGACAGCCGCCTGCTTTGCTCCCGGAGCCTCCAGGCACAGCTTGGTCCCGGCAGGCGGCTCTGAAGAACAGGGCAGGAGGCCAGAAGTCAAAGGTCCCTTGTTTGCGAACACCCTGCAGTTGTGGATGACCCTGGCGAGGCGGCCGCCGCCTGCTCCGCTCTGGTTTTGCCAGGGTTTCCCGTGGCGGGAGGGCACCGATTTTTCCTCTCTCTCCCACCAAAGCAGAGCAGCCCCGCCATCCGTGCCCCTAGGAGCAGGGAGATCTTGGGGTTCAGCTGAAGGGAGAGGATGGAAAACCTGATGGAGAACCCGCATCCTTCCTTCCCAGCTTCACAGACCATTGTGGCGAGTGCCGGGGCACCTCCGAGAGGGTCCGTCCCGGCCGGGTTTGGCAGCAGCATCGCTCCTCCGGCGAATACTGGAGGGATGAGCTGCTGTCACCTCTGCCCAAGGTCTGCTGGGGGGTGACACCCCTCTGTGTGGGCCACCTTAAGGCCATTCGCATGGTTTTTGGGTGCTGTGGTTCAGGCTCACTCGGTAAAAGCCTGTTTTGATGCCCTTGCTGGCGCCTGGGCATTGCAATGATGTGGAAACAGGAGGGAAGCAGTCCCCGGCCCTGAGTGCATCGCTGCTGGCCTGCCCAGCCCAGCGTCTCACCCAGGTATAGCGCTGGCTTGCAAGTGTTAATTAGCCCTTCTCGGTCTCTTGGCCGTGCTCTGTTTTGCCTGAAACTTTCTTGGTCCCCAGGAAGCGTGGCGTGTTTCGATGCGGCCGTGGGTCGGTCCCAGCTTGACCCCGGCAGCGGTCTGGCCGTGAGCGCTTGCGAAACACTTCGGTGCACGATCCGCGGTTCTCGCGTGGCGCCCGGTGCCCTTCAGCCTGTTGGGTGAGTTAGATGGAAACCAAATGGGTGCTCAGATGTGCTCCTTCTCCTTGTCCCACAGGTGACATGTGAAGGCAGCGCCCGGCGCGGGGAGCGGCAGCAGCTGAGATGCATTCGAGCCACGCCGATGACCCAAAGGAAGCCATACAGGTGAGCGAGACGCACCGAGCCTCCCCACATAGCTCCAGTTACTCCCCAGTGCAACTCCAGTCACCCTGGGGACGTGGTAGGACTTGACGGTGCTGCCATCTGGGATTGGGATGGTTTATACGGGTGAAACGTGGCTCGGGCTTTCCAGCAGAGAGGATCCTTGATGGTTTTTTTGGTGTGTGGGGGTTAAAATAGGTTAAAATGAGTTAAATCGCACCAGACTCTACCTTGGGCTTTGCCCCTCATGGTGAGACCCGGCGTGGGGCAGGGGAAGGCACTGAGCCCTGATAACTGGGCGAAGGAGGAGCTTTGCTGCTCTGGATATTTGGGGTTTCTTTACCCAGCTTTTGGGAGTCTAAACCCGTTTCATGAGCAAAGTTCAACCTGGGTGTTTAATTCATCCCACAGCAGAATTAATTCATGCATGACAGATAAAATCATTTGCGCTCTTTAATCCTGTTAGCCCAGGGTTGCTGCTGGCCGGGGGGAGGGTTGCTTGCGTTAGCAAATCCGTGGGGATTTGCTGGAAAACGGCTCCTGCTGCAAGGGGTACGGGGCAGGGATAAGGTGCACGTTCCACTGGCTGTTGTCCTTGAACTACAGCTCCTGGAAATCTTATTTAGATGATGAAAAAAATATCCTGGGCTGGGAATTTAATACGGGTTTGTGGCAGCCAAGCCAGGCTGCAGCCAAAATCTGCCCCTGTCGCAGGGGCTGGTGGGGTTCAGCGTCTGCCTCGGATGCTGCGGGATCGATGCCCGAACGGGAATTGTTTGGTGGGGTGACAGCCGAATTTGCAGCGTTTGCCAAATGCCTGCTGAGGAGCACAACTTTCATTTTAAATGGGGTTGGTTGAGACATCCGGGCTCAGCTGCACTATGAAAAAAAAAGAGAAAAAATCCTCTCCACCAGTGTAAAATTGTTAAATTCACTGAACTGGCTGCTTTTCGACTGGTGTGAGAAAGAGGGAAGCAAAGCTGCTGGGAGGTAAAATTCCCGCGTGCCTGCTTCACAGCCTGCCGAGGCTCTCCGAAAGCAGCCGCTAAACCCCAGCCGTCCTTCCAAGAGCATCTTTTTTTTGGGGGGGAGCCCATCCCCAGCAGCGCCCGTGGGTTAATCAGCACGGCCGAGCTGCTGAGAGAAAGCCATCGGGGAGATCGATGTCTTTGATTTCTGCTGACGGGACTCGTTAGCGCGTCACACGCTGCTCGGCCTGATCTGCATGAGCTCAAGCGCAGCCCTTATTGCGGGTTACCTCCTTTGCGTCCCTCCTTTCTCACCCGTGCTTATTTAATCCCTGCGTTTCCCCCGAGCAAACGCCTGGAAAAAGCCGATTTTTTTTTTCTCCCCACCCTCTTAAGCAATTTGGTGTCTGCAGAGGAAGCGCCACGCACTCTAAAGGCAGCCCCAGCAAGCCGGTGGGCCCCGAAACACCAGCTAAAATTGCACAAGTTACTCGTTTAAAATAACAAAAAGCCCGATGAGCTGTGATGCCGAGAGCATGAGTCCCCAGTGTGACCAGTTTGGCTGTAGGTGCTCCCTAACAGCCGCCGTGAAGCCAGCGGATGAAGCAGGAGTTGCGTGGCGCTTCGCTCTGCACGAGCCTTGCAGGTTTTTAAGCCGTTTTATATGAAATCGTTCCTAATAGTTATTTTATTTTTTTTTATAATCCAAGCGTGTACCTCCTGTCTTGCAGCTGATCAAGAAGCAGCTGGTGAATGCCATCAAGGCATTGCAGAAGCAGTACGTGACCTCGGACGCCGTTGTCACCAGCGACGATGGGAACGCAAACACCCTCTGCAGCGCCCTGGAAGCCGTCTTCGTGCACGGGCTGAAGGCGAAGCACATCAAGGCAGAGAGCAGGGGGAAAGGGAAGAAAGCAGGGAGTCGGGGACCGCTTCCCCAGCCGGTCTTCTGGGGTCTGCTGAAGAGCATCACCCACCGGTGAGTGCCAGTCCCTGCCGAAAGGTGTTTGCACGCTCAGGTTTATCCCCTCTTTTTTGTGCGAAAGCCACAAAATTCAGGGAATGGTGAACAGGAGGATGGCTTGACGGAAAGATATGTCTCTACCCCGTCCTGTGTGCTCAATCCCTTTAGTCGGAAGGAGAGATGCTCTCTCGGAGGGCTGGGGCTGCCTGGGACCACTGGGAGATGCAGGTGGGAAAGCAAAGCCCC
This sequence comes from Dromas ardeola, assembly GCA_013398915.1. NCBI lineage: Eukaryota > Metazoa > Chordata > Aves > Charadriiformes > Dromadidae > Dromas > Dromas ardeola. The sequence continues at coordinate 17,616 of VYZM01017382.1, read as the reverse complement.
TGCGATGCCAAGAGCTGCACCCGCTGCACTCCTTTCGTATTTATTTTTTGGGTGCCGGGCTGTATGTGGGGACCCTGTATCCCCGGTGGGACCGCACTGGTGTACGGCAGCAGTGGGTTATGGGATGCACGGCGCCGGGGTCAGATCTCTCTTCTCACAGACTGGCCGGGGTTGGCAGGGACCTCTGGAGATCATCCCATCCAACCCCCACCAGAGCAGGGTCACCCAGAGCAGGTGGCACAGGAACGCGTCCAGGGGGGTTTGAATGTCTCCAGAGACGGAGACTCCACCACCTCTCTGGGCAGCCTGGGCCAGGGCTCTGCCACCCCCAAAGGAAAGAAGTTCCTCCTCACGTTGAGATGGAACTTCCCATGTCCGAGTTTGTGCCCGTCACCCCTTGTCCTGTCCCCGGGCACCACTGAGAAGAGCCTGGCCCCATCCTCCTGACACCCCCCCTTTCAGTATTTATAAGCGTTGATAAGATCCCCCTCAGCTGTCTTTTTTCCAGACTGAAGAGACCCAAATCCCTCAGCCTTTCTTCATCAGAGAGGTGTTCCAGTCCCCTCAGCATCTCGGTAGCCCTTTGCTGTCCCCTCTCCAGCAGTTCCCTGTCCTTCTGGAACCGGGGAGCCCAGCACTGGCCCCAGTGCTCCAGCTGTGGCGTCCCCAGGGCAGAGCAGAGGGGGAGGATGACCTCCCTCCACCTGCTGGCCACGCTCTTCTTGATGCCCCCCAGGATGCCTGTCCTGGGGATGTTTAACCTCCATTTCCCAGTGTCCCCCCCAGTATGAACACTGCTGCCCCGACCTGTGAGCTCTGGGGAGGTCTCGCTTGGGTAACTCTCGGTATTTGCTGGGGTTTTTCTGAGCCGCTCCCTAAGCAGAGTCCTCCCACACTAAATAACAGCCCACACACGCAAATAGTTTTGAAAGCTTCATCCAAGCCCATCACCGACTCTTAAATTATGAAAGAGCGGATGAAAATAACTCTTTCACATGCTACGGGGGATATTTTTGTGCCCTTTGAAGGTGTTTTTTTCTTCTTTCTTGAGAGACAGATTAAAAAAACCAAACCCTGACAAAACTTTTGCGGTGTTTTTTTTGTAGCATCTGCAGCACCGACGTGAGCTGGGGCCGGGAAGGATTATGGAGCGTGGTGTCGCTGTTGGATTATGGGGGAGAATGAGTGAAGGCGGGAGGCTGAGATTGCTTGAGGAGCTCAACCTGACCCGGTTTTCTTTTGGGGGGCTGCTGCAGCATTTTTCGCTGTGTTTTGGCTGATTTTAAATTTGAAGCTGGGATTTAGACACGGCGTTGTCACCAAGGGGTGTACAGCTTGCGTGTGTCCCACCACTGCGCAGGGACAGCGGGAATTTCCCCTTTGCATCCTTGCTCCAGGGCGAGCGATGCATGGGAGATGCCTCCAGCCAGAGAGCGGAGTAGCACCCAGAGGCACCCCAGGGACGCTTGGGGTCGTTACCAATATATTTAGCTTTGGGGAGTTCAGGAGGTCTTTTTTCTTCATGGGAAACCACGTTTTCCATAGAGGAAAGATTTTTCCACAGCCTTTTTTGACCCAACTCCCTGCAGCAGAGCAGGTTGGGCAGTTCCTCATGGGGGATCTACCCCTCCGTTACCCCGTGATGGACCGAAAACGGAGACGCTCACATCCTATTCTGGTTTGTTTTTTTTTTTTCTCCTCCCTTTCCCTAGAAATATCGTCTCGGAGCTGGAACAACTTATCTTTATCAATACGGATGTCGGCCGCTGCCGAGCCTGGCTGCGGCTGGCTTTGAACGATGGCCTCGTGGAATGTTACTTGCAGCTGCTCCTGCGTGAGAGGTCCCGGCTGCCCGAATACTACCAGGCAACCGCTCTGCTCTTAGACACCGAAGAGTGCGAGTTTCTCCTTAGCTACTTGCAGGGCTTAACGTCGTTGACCTTCGAGCTGTCCTATAAATCGGCGGTTTTGAATGAGTGGACTGTCACGCCGCTGTCCCTGTCAGGTCTGTGTCCTGTTTCGGAGCTGCTGGAACCCCTCACGTCCTCGACATCCGAACCCCGCAGAAAAGCATCGCTGGGTTCGATCTCTCAATCGTCGGGGTCGGATGAGATCGAGATTCAACCCTCCGTCCTACCCATCGGCAAAGCCAGCAGCAAAACCAAGCTCACGTCATCCTCGTTGAGCCTTAACACCACGAGTTCGTCCCAGCTCTCCTCCAGCCTGGGCTCTGACAGCATCCTCCCCAGCGCCCGCAGTCCCGAGCGGAGCGAGGAGCCGCTCTCCTGCGACTCCGACCTGGGGACGGCCACCGCCGAGGACCTGGACAGGTCGCTGCAAGAGTGAGTTTTTTCCCAGATCTCCTCTTCAAAGGGATTTTTAACCCCCTCCTGGGCTCTTGGTTTCTCGCCATAAGCAGGAAGGCTTTCTCCCCTCATTTTCTTTAACAAGCTGATTTTTTTTTTTCCCCCTGGAAAGAGCCTGAATGGTAAAAAGAAACGCTCGGCACAGCTTGCTGGGACTCTGCTGCTGCAGCAAATGAGCTCCTGGCCACTGAAGTGTGTGTCTGTCCTCTTTACCGGGGCGGAAACGTCAGAAAAATGCTGCTCCACAGTTTCAGGAATGTCACATCTCCCTGGCGTACGCCGGGGGATGCTCCGGGGCTTTCTGCAGGGAGAAATAAATGAGTTTGGTCACAGGAAAGGGTTATAATTTGCAGCTTCGGCTGATAATTTAGAGGAGGGAGGTTGTTAGTTTGTCATCCTCGTGATTTATTTCTGCCGAACGCCCGGCACAAAGATTTCCAGCGGGTTATATAAGCTGTGAGTAATCAGGAAATATTTTCTCTGCCACCTTTAAAACCTGGCTCTGACGGAGCCTGGCCTCGGGGTGCTGCTTGGCCAAGGCACCCCCTTCCCCATAAGGGTCTTGGAGAGGGTTTAGAGCTACCCATCGATAACGGCAGCGTTACCTACTTGTAGGATTTTGCATCTTACGATGATCCTGGAAGAACCTGCCTTGATTGGATTAAACCCGTGACGGAAAGCCGTCATTTTGAATTTTAATCTTGAGCTGGTTTAATTCGCTGGTGGCGAAGCAGGGGCATGGGAACAGCATCTTGTCTGGCCGGGCTCCTCTCATAATTGCTCGTTAACAGTTACGAAAACATTTGAAATTTGGCACACGCTCCGCGGTTGGACGTGTGTCCGGGAGCCGAACGTGGGGCTGGGGCTGTGGGGAGCACCCAGTGCTCTCCCTCCATCAGGAGATGTCCATCAGAAGGAAATTAAACCCCGTTAAGAGGCGTAGGAGGAAGCGCATCCTCTGCGGGCAGGGTCCTTGCCTGCAGGGGGGTCAACTGCTGCTCTGTAAGGCACAAATCACACATTTTTCTGTTAGCAGGACTGGGGCCACAGGGGTTTTTTTGCCGCCGTGCCGTGCTGCCAGCCCACAGGAGGCGAGCGGTGATGCCGAGCCCTTTTTTTGGGTGGTTATAATTTGCAATACCTGTTGGGGTTTTTTTATATATAGGTTCTGGTTTAACATAGCTACGATCAAACTGGTCGCTTTTCTGTTCCCAGGGTGTTGTCCGAGTTCAGCAAAGCCAAGCCAAGTCTGGAAGCCCCGGAGCGGGGGCTGGTCCCCAGCGTGCTGGGCTGCTCCCCACGGCCGCCTGCCTGTGCCCCGGCCCCCGGCCCCCCGGCACTGTCCCGCGCAGCTCACTGCCCACCGCCTCCCGACACCGACGGGCCACGCTCCGCTCGGACGGGCCACGCCGTGACCGCCGGTGACAGGGATGGAGACGCAGCACCACAAGCCAGTGTCGCGGCTGGCGTTCCGGCCGCGCGGCGCGATGGTCCGAGCGGAGGAGAGACAGGCAGAAGCAGCACAGTCAGCAGCAGCGAGGCAAGCCAGGCTGTCCGCAGCCCCACGGCCGACTACCTCCTTTCTCCGCTGCTGGGTTGTCCGGTAGGTGTTACAGCTCTCTTACTATCCATCTCCTTGTTTTTATGCTTCCTGACCAGCAACACCTAATGGAAAAGGAAAATAAAACTGGTGACAGCTCCCAAACTCCCATCTTCCATGCTGCTTCCAGCCTCCTGACAGCAAGTTGGGTGTAAGCGATGCTCCCAGCTCCACGAGCATCTTCCTGGACGCTATGAAACTGTGTCCATGCAGCCGCCCTGGGAGAAATGGGATGAAAATCAATATTCCCTGGTAAAAGAGACACCAAAGCTTTTGAAAGCCTGCCTGGCCTGCCAGTTATTCCGCACCAAGAGCGGCTGCAACAGGAAGTTTTTTGGGTTTTGTTAACGATATCTGGAGAGCGATGAGCTCTCGCACAAATCTGGCCATAGGCTGTGTGCAAGCTGATAAAAGAGCCTGAGAGCCGAGCTTCTCCTGGGGACTTTTCTTTGTTTATGGTCCGTGTAAGAGGAGGGAAAAGGCTTGACTGGACAGGAAACAAATTACAGTTTTCCAGTGGAAAAATCTTCAGGCAGCACATCTGTTCCCGGCGCAGGATGGCATTCCCTGGTGCTCAGGCTGGTTTAAACAGCGGCGGATTTCCCCTGCTGCCACCGAGGAGACAATCCACTTGCTTTTGCTTTTAGGAAACGCTTTGAACAGCCCTGCCTTCTGTCTAATTTGTGACTGACTTTTCCATCCTGGTTCCCATCGCTTCCGTCCTGGTTCCCATTGTTTCCACCCTGGTGATGTTAGGATTTACTTCATAACCCCCAAACGCTTTCTCTTTTTGGTCCCCTGCTCCTTTCAGCTCCCTCCCAGTTATCCCGTTTCCGCTGCTTCCTCATGGTGCCGGGCCAGTTTGACCTAATCTATGTATAACATACGGTGTCAACAGGAAATTCCCCCCTGCTTTCGCATGACTCACAGAACGGCCTGCGTTCCTGCTCCGGGAGTAAGCCGAGCCTGCCCGTACCTTGGGAGCTGCACCACAAGCCACTCGTGATCCTCGCTGCAGGGCGGTGATGGCATTGCCGCGGTCATTTAGTTGGTTATTCAGAATAAAAGGCTCTTGGAAAGCAGGGGAGGGTTGTTGAGAGGTCGTTCCTGCTGGGACGCGGCCCTGGAAGGGATGCGCTGGGTCTAGGGAAGCCGCTCCCTTTTGCCGGAGCACTGAACTGCGTCATGTTTGGGGACCTTGTCCCAGAACCTTGCTCTATTCTTGTATCCAGAAAAACTCCCGGAGAAGTTAACGGCCCTGTTTTCTTTCAGCTTAACGAGCTTTCTTCTGCTTGTGGGTCTCATCCCCTCCCAACGTACACAAAGGTTTCCTCTGCCTTCCTTTTTGCCTGTACCAGTCAGGTCTGGTGTTTGTAGCATCTGCTTGTAAGCCGTAGGTCTCTATTTCATCCTGGACATCTTCTCTGTACCTCTCCCTGTCTCTGTTCTTCCTGGAACAAGGATGTTGCTGCTGCTCCTTCCACAACAGGGCTGGTTTCTCACCCTCCATCAGAAATCCCAAATATCCTCTGTACGGTTACTGCAGGGATTATGCTCTCCCTCTGAGCCCCTCGATGGTTTTAGGGGGAGTGAATCGATCAATTTTGTACTTTATAATCCCACCAATTTATAATCCCAATATTTGCCAGCTGCTGACACAGTCCCATGGAGCGTTCCCTGACCGGAGGGACCGGTCCACGTGGGGATGGCCAGCGTCGCCGTGTGGGATTCGGTCTGCGCGGGAGCAGCCCCCGTGGAGGGCTCACTGTGGGCCACATGTGTTTGAGGGGCACAGGATGTTCCATAAATTTATAAATTTATATTTTTTTTTTTTTACTTTTTTTTTAACAGAAAAGAAAGAGCTGGATCTCAGAAGATGATTTCTACAGACCTCCTCCGGGAGACAGCAGCGAAAACACGGCCGACACCAATGGTTTTGGGCCAGAGGGGTCTGGCGAGGCTCCGGCCCCGGGTCTCATTAGCGCTCTTGATTTGGAAAGGCTGTCGGTGCCGTCCTCGGAGAGCGGGAAGCCCAAAATGTCACCTGAACGGGAACAAAAGGGCTTCAGCGTTGTGCACCGCAGGCAGATGGGTACGTGCCGCCCTCTCCTCTCTGCTTTCATCCGGCGCCTTCGCTGGGCAGGGTCTGGGGGAGTGTTTTGGGTCTTTGGGAAGCACAGGTTGCCATTGCTGAGCCTGTGGCAGCACTAAAATCTCCAGACGGCGGTCGGGCAGCTTCCCTTGGTATTGCTGAGCCCGCTGTGGCTCCACTGGGAGGCATTTTAGGAGGAGAGGAGGTATGCTGGCTGTCTCTGTCCACCTCACGGGACACGTTTCCTTTATGCCATCCCACTCGTTCTCAGCCTCAAAACCCAAATGCATGCCAGACAGGTTATGGAGACGGAGCGAGGAGGTCCTGTAAACTCCTGCCCCATCCCACCGTCCATCGGGAACAGCTCTCAAAGCTGTGATGCCTCTGGTTGCGCGCTGGGAGCCACCCATTGGCTTTTCTCTCTCCACCAGCTTCCCCTTTTCCAGTTAAACTGAGACATCTGCTTTTGCCTCAGGTCTTTCCAACCCTTTCCGAGGGCTGCTGAAGCTGGGCAGCCTGGAGCGGAGAGGAGCCATGGGGATATGGAAGGAGTTTTCCTGCGAGCTGTCGCCGCTGGAGCTCCGGCTCTTCCTGGACCACGAGGACCGCATCTGCGTCGAGAGCTATTCCCTGCTGCGGTGCGAGTCGCTGGCGCTGACGCACTCGGACGGCCGTTTCGAGCTGGTTTTCCTGGGGAAAAAACTCTACCTCCGAGCTCCTTCTCGAGACGAGGCCGAGGACTGGTTGGACAGGATCCGCGAGGCGCTGCAGAAGTGCCGGCCTCAGCTGGAGGAGGAGGAGTGGGAGACACTGGAATATGCAGAAGACGGTGGGGAAGGCCAGCCCGGCCAGAGCGACTCCGCTGCTCTTCTCCAGTACAGCAACGTGCCTGGGAACAGCTTTGACTGGACTCCAGCTCACGAACCGGAGCTGGATGCCATAAAAGAGGCTGTTCTGTATGTGGACATAGACAAAACTTGGGTCCCTTTTATTTTTTCCCTGTCTCTGGAAACTTTAAAGTGCTTTAAAGTCAGAAACAACGATAAAATTTTAAGCAACAGTTACGGTATAGAGACCATCCAGGACATCCTTCCAGACACGAGCCTCGGGGGCCCTGCGTTCTTCAAGGTGATCACCTCCAAAGCTGTCCTGAAGCTGCAGGCTGAGAACGCGGAAGAAGCGGCCTCGTGGAGGGAGCTGGTCCGTGGGGTGCTCATGTCCTACCTGGAGAGCGCCGAGGAGGCGCTGACGCTGGGTGGCAGCTTGGACGGACACTCCCAGGTCGTCCTGAAGAACATCGTGAAGGAGAACGGCTTCTTGTTGCAATACCTGGTGGCCATCCCCATGGAGAAGGGCCTGGACTCGCAGAGCTTCATCTGTGCAGGTATTCCTTGGCTTGTCCAAAACCCCAGCTCCGTCTTGGAGGATGATGTTGCGTTCGTTAAAGTTAACGAGGTGACATCAAATTAAAGAGGTGCCCTGAGTCCTGCCAACCCATTGCAGGCCAGCTGCTGGTTTCCCCACCCAAACCAGCTGCTGGTTTCCCTTCACATCACAAATCGGTGACAATTTTGGTGGTCTGTGTGCGCAGGGTGCATCCCCCCACGCTGAGCCCCCATCCCACCCCAGCACAGGTCCAGCTGGGCTGCTACTGGGATGCTTATGATATAGACAGTGACGGGTCTTGGCTTGAAGGCTACCTTAGATGGACCAAGAGGCCCGGGAGGAGTCTCTTCCTGGGGATTTTATGGCCCCAGCCTGCAGGGAAAGTGCAATCAAGAGCAAATGCTGTTTTTCCGGTAAGGCAGCACGGGAGGGAGTGTTGCGAAGGGTGTGACAGGCTGATTTTGCGAAACATTCATTGAACCTTCCACTACTGCCTCTCGGCACGCGGGGCGACGCTGCTCGAGGGGGACAACACCCGCCGACCTCCATGGGAGGTATAATTTGCTCTTTACCTCGCTAAGTCAATTAAACTTCAGATTTCTCTCCTGCTTCAATTATATTTCTTGTACCCTCCAGCAGGTTGGTTTTTTTTTTTCTTTTAATCTCTCTTCTTTTATTCATGTATATATATTTTTGCCATTCTGTTTGGTCTCATACCTTCCCCTCCAGGCTCTGTCCTGCCTCTTCCACCTACCAAGAGGTGGAAGCAGCAAGCCAAAAAGACAAATTCCCAGTTTTTATGTGTAGGTTTTCTTAGGGGGCTGCTTGCCCCACTTTCACCTCCCAGCCTGACACCCAAGCCTGGCACAGAAGGGGTTTCTTTACGTGTCAGGGCGTAATGAGCGATAAAAGCTGCTTTTTTTTATTAATTCAAAGAGCAATACCCAACCTTCGTGAATTTTTTTAATGGGATGCGCTCCAGCTACCCCCAAAGCGTGAAGGATGGGATGGTAAAGCCTTCCCCGAGGATGGCAGAGGTTTGCTTACACTCCATCAGCTATTTCAGAGAACTGAACCCATTAAAAATAGCACAAAGGGTTTTCCTGCCTTCCCGACTCCAAATGAGATGCGCTCGCTTTTCAAGTGGCTATAAAAACCCTGCAGATTTCCCCCGAGACCTGAGCCGGGTTCCTCCTGGGTTACCCACCGCTATAAGAAAGGCTTTTTTTGGCTTAATCCGTCCCGACTTCATCCCTCGCAGGCGAGGATCCCTTGCAGACCTGCTTTTGGTACCCTGCAGTGACAGCAGGAAAGAGAAGGGCTGAGTGAAGGCAAAATGGGGCAGAGCGATGGGAGGAGGCGATGGGGCAGGCAGGTGGGATTTAGGTCCTTCCCTAAACCACTGGGACATTTCCAGAAGTCACTTTTCCTCAAAAAAAAACCAAAACAATTGTGTGGATGGATATAAATGGGTTCAGGGATAGTCCAGACTCCTTTTTTATGGAGGAAAAAATGAAGCGGCTCCTGTTGGACCATTGTGGTCCTAAATCCACCGGGAAGGGGCTGAGGACCTCTCACCAAACGTCCTACAAGTGCTTTAGCTGATCTCCAACCCTTCCAAAAACTTTCTTGCTCCATTCCTCCCTTCCAAAAGATTTTCCCCCTGTCCTAGCAGTGATGGGAACGGGCTCTTGGGGCAGTGCAGGTCCCCTCTCATCTCCTGGTCCCTTCTCCCTGCAGGCTGCTCCAGGCAGATCGGCTTCTCCTTCGCGAAGCCCAAGCTCTGCGCCTTCTCCGGGCTCTACTACTGCGACAGCTGCCACCGGGACGAAGAGACGGTCATTCCCTCGCGCCTCATCCACAACTGGGATCTGGCGAAACGAGGGGTAAGTCTGGGCTGGGTCGGTGCAGGGAGCAGGGAAACGCTCCTGCATCTGCCTATGCTTTCCAAAGGTCCATCTGGACGTTTCCGCCATCATCAGAGGTGGAAATGTCCACCCTACACCTCCCTCTGAGCCTCCGGAGCTGCTCCTCGGTCCATGCCCACGTCTTGCCTCTCTCTGCCCCAGGTCTGCCGCCAGGCTTTGAAGTTCCTCACCCAGATCCGTAACCAACCCCTGATCGACCTGAAGCTGGTCAACGAGAGCCTCTACGACCACGTGGAGAGGATGGGACGGATCCGCCGGAGCAGGGAACAGCTGAAGCTGCTGGGAGATTATCTCATCATGTGCCGCAGCGGGGCCCTGAAGGAGCTGAGCAAGCGGTGAGGACCCTCTCTGGGTGACGTTACCCCTGCCATCCCCCTCTTTGCACCCCCAATGGTCTCCTGGTCCCCGTCATCGCTCGCGCTTCAAGCCGGGAGCAATGCTGCCAAGGTTTGGGCCGGTTTTTAGCTCCATGTCATCTGCTGTAAGGAGTTATCCATCTGTTGGCTGGTTGAGATGTGACTCAGGAAACACCTTCCTGACCGAGGAGCTTCTGGTTGGACAGGAAACACCTGGGAAAATAGAGGAGATATTTATTTTCTTTTTCCCCTGCTTTGAAACATTCTCACACGATTTCCCCTGGTGGGATGTGGGGCACGATGCAAAAAATGAAGTTTACAGCGATTTTTTCAGGAGTCTGCATCATCCAGGCTCCTCTTTGCTCCAAAACTGGGGGGAGGGGGTGTAGAAATCATCTACCACCTTCCTCTCTGTGCTTCTTTGCAGGCTTGACCACAGGCACTACCTCCTCGAATGTCCCCACAAATACAGCGTGGCTGATCTGAGGCAGGTGAGAGCTTTGCGTGGGCGTAGGGGGTTTTGCTGGTGAAAACATCCCTGTTTCTGTCAAGCGTGGCACTTCATCGTAGCTTTCAGACAGCTTCGCTTTCCTTTTGCCTTGCTCCCATCCATCACATGCGCTCTGCAAGCTTGCCCATCCGCTTAAAGGCAAATAATCGCCTTTATTTTAATTTTTCCAAAATAATTGGCGCAAGCCTGTATCCTCCGAGAACTACGGAGATCACGCAAGAGAAATCGTTTCACCTCTGTTAAAGCCAGCGTTGCTCCTGAGGTGTCTGCGTACGAACTTGTATCTATTGCGAATAATGTTGGAGGTGATGGATTTTACATCGACTCCAAAGCCAGGAGCCCCATCCCGGATGGCGGTGGGTGCTGCTGCCGGTGCTCTCTGGGCTCCCCTTGCGACCCAGGCCTGGGGCGGGGTGGGTTGTTTTTGGAGGGCAGCCTTGTCTTCACGAAGCATGGGTCTAATGTGGATTTTGCACAGTGCAAACCCGGCAGCAGACGGCCTTTGCTCCTGCCTGACATACCTCTGCCCCACAGATAGCCGACGGCGTCTTTGAGACCTTCCTGCAGTCGCTGCTCCAGTTTGCTTCCCATCACGTCTACAACTGCGACCTCTGCACCCAGCGCGGCTTCATCTGCCAGATCTGCAACAGCAACGACATCATTTTTCCCTTCGAGTTTGACACTACCACCAGGTGAGTGACGTCTCCGCCGTGTCCCGCTGCACCGAGGCCACCCGAGCTCATGACCTCGCTTTTCCCTGGAGCTCAGACTGTCCCCAAGGTCCCTCTCTGGGGCTCACAGCTTTCCAGACACAGAGCCCTGGGGTGGCCTGGAGATAGCTCTGAGCTGGTTGTGTGTCCTTGTGGTACCCGCGTCCTCATGGTACCCATGTCCTCGTGGTCCCCATCGGCTCCAAGGTGTTTCCAACCCAAACTGGGCTGTTTGGGGCAGGTGAGGACCATCCTGGCAGAGGCGAGATGTCACCAAGCCAGGTGCCTTTGCAGATTGAACGTGCAGAGCCATCCAGCACCTTGCTGTCAGCCTGCAAAAGCCTCACTGGGTCCCAGGGCAGCGCAGGGGCCGTGGGGAGGGGGAGGAGGAGGAGGAGGAGGAGGAAGATGAAGGTGTTTTGTGCCCCTGCCTCGCTCCCCTGGCCAACGTGTCTCCCATTCAAATTCAGTCCGGCCCCTTCCCAGGGGTTGCAGGAGGGAAGGAGAAGCAGCAGTGGGGCTGTTTGTGCAACCAGGGAGGGGAGGAAGGACAGACAGACATGGATTTGGGGATAGAGGGTGGCCAGGGGACGTGCAGGGGAGAGGCTGGGGACATTCCCAGCAGGACAGGGGGGTCACTGGCTCTCAACTAGGGTTTTTCTGGGTTTTGCCCAGAGCAGCTGTGGCTGCCCCATCCCTGGAGGGGTTCAAGGCCAGGTTGGACGGGGCTTGGAGCAACCTGGGCTGGTGGGAGGTGTCCCTGCCCAGGGCAGGGGGTGGCACTGGGTGGGCCTTAAGGTCCCTTCCCACCCAAACCATTCTGTGATTCTGTGATTCTCCTGCCTGCGGAGCTCGCACCCTTTGCCAGCAGGGTCCTTGCCCGCAGTGGGGTGAGCTGCTGCACAGAGTTCGGATGTTGGAATCAGATGCGTGTGTGTGTTAGAAGGGGGGTGTTTATCCCCCCGTCAGGGTTTTCCAGCCCAGGAGCCTTGCCCATCCATCGTAGCTGGAGAGAGACCCACACCTCCATGGTTATTTGGTAACGAGGATAATCCTGGCAGAGAAGTTTAGCAGGCTGATGGTCTGCGTGGTCTTGCTTTGCCCGGCGGTCCCTAAAAGCCAGCAGCGACCTCCAGAAGCTACAGAAAATGCCAAGAAGACCAGGATCCTCGGGTACCCTGTGCGTTACGTGGTTGCAAATATTTCCAGGGCGGCTGAGCGGGATTGCTCGCTCTCCTTCCTTGCCGCAGGGACAGCATCGTGCTTGTTATCGAGGACAACATCCCCAGGGGACTGATTTTTTTCCCTCGAAAAAGAGCATCCAGGCTCTGGAAAGAGCAGACGCATGGGGCTGAGCACCGCTGGCAGCCGGCCGGAGGTCTCATGTCCTGCAAAGCCGGGCTCGGAAGTTTGTTGACCTCCTTTATTATTTTTTTTTTTTTTTTTTTTTCTTTATCCTGGCGGAGGAGGTCGTGCAGCAGGAAAGCGGCTCGACCAACATCCTCACCAAGCTCAAGCCGGTTTCCTGCCCCTGTGCCCACCCCGGGGGACAGCCAGCTGCCAGGGTCACGCTGTCACTCGCTGCAGGACGCGTCTGAAACGCCTCCTGATAATAAACCCAGCCGGGCGCTCCACGTTCTCCCTCTCACAGCGGCGGCGGCCACTTCCTGCAGCTGCCGCTCCGGCAGGTGGAGGCAGGAGCTGCCGCATTTCGGCTGCCGCTCACTCAGAAACACCCCGAGTAAAAAACACCCCGGGTGAAAAAACACACACACACACCCCCCCCCGGTTTTGCAATTCCTCCCACACTCGGGGAGGAGCCGCTGCTGCTAATCCAGAGAAGCCGCGTGGAAATATATTCCGCTGGGAAAATGCGTGGCGCCAGACAGCACCCCCCATCCCCTCCTCCCGTGCACGAGCCTTTGCCGTATCCCGAGTAACTCGAGGTTCGCAGCTGCCTGCCAGCAGCAGGATTTGACCCAGGCTGCGGTATTTCATGGACCGTCGCGGGGCGCGCTGCAGGGCGATTCTCTGCTCCCCTTTTCACTCCTCCTTTGGGAAACCTCATGAGGTTCAACACGGGCAAGTGTTGGGTGCTGCACCCGGGGAGGAACAATCCCCCGCACCAGGACAGGTTGGGGCTGACCTGCTGGAGAGCAGCTCTGTGGAAAGAGACCTGGGAGTCCTGGGGGACAACGGGGTGACCGTGAGCCAGCAATGGGCCCTTGTGGCCAAGAAGGCCAATGGCATCCTGGGGGGCATCAAGAAGAGTGTGTCCAGCAGGTGGAGGGAGGTCATCCTCCCCCTCTGCTCTGCCCTGGGGAGGCCACACCTGGAGCACTGGGGCCAGTGCTGGGCTCCCCGGTTGCAGAAGGACAGGGAACTGCTGGAGAGGGGACAGCAAAGGGCTACCGAGACGCTGAGGGGACTGGAACATCTCTCTGATGAAGAAAGGCTGAGGGATTTGGGTCTCTTCAGTCTGGAAAAAAGACGGCTGAGGAGGGATCCTATCAACGCTTATAAATACTGAAAGGGGGGGTGTCAGGAGGATGGGGCCAGGCTCTTCTCAGTGGTGCCCGGGGACAGGACAAGGGGTAACGGGCACAAACTGGGACATGGGAAGTTCCACCTCAAGATGAGGAGGAACTTCTTTCCTTTGGGGGTGGCAGAGCCCTGGCCCAGGCTGCCCAGAGAGGTGGTGGAGTCTCCGTCCCTGGAGACATTCAAACCCCCCTGGACGCGTTCCTGTGCCACCTGCTCTGGGTGACCCTGCTCTGGTGGGGGTTGGACGGGATGATCTCCAGAGGTCCCTGCCAACCCCGGCCAGTCTGGGATTCGGTGATTCTGCGAAACGAAGGTATTCGGTGATATTCACACCTCGATCACACACCAGGTATTTGCACTTGAGGGCATTTAAAAACCCCCACAATCCAGCTGAGCCGCTGGCATGCGGATGGGCTGCATTTTGCCGCTGCTGGCGAGGTGGGGGATCGGCAGCTGGGGGGAAGTGGGCCCAGCCTTTGGAGGACGGACTTTTCTTCCGTCGACTCAAGATTAAATCGTGAACGCCCTGCGCAGAGCTGGGTGTCTCCTCCCCGCGCGAGGCAGCATTTCTGCCTGTTTACATTCCTGCTGCCGCGCTGAGCCAGAGCGGGGAGGTCCCGGCTGGCTCCAAGGCGGCATCGTCCCGGCTCCGGTGTCCCCAAGTGGTGTCCCTGCCACCTGCGGGCCCCGTGACGGGGTTGGGGGTCTCCCGGCTCCCCCGAGGGTCCGCGCGGTGGCACCCACTGCACCCCGTCCCCTCCCCGCCCTGCCCCGCCGTGGGGTTTGGTGTCGCTGCCTTCAGACGTTGCTCTTGGGCTGTCACCGCCGGGAAGGCGAGCTGCAGACCTCGCTCTTTCATCTGCAAAAACAAAGCCGGCAGCGCGCTGGCAGCTGCCCGCAAACACTCTTTCCGGGCGAGCTGCCGCTTTTGCTCCGAGCTTGCCGGAGGTGGGTCTTTCGCTCGAGTAGTTTCTGCTTCTGTGAGCGAGGATCGGCACCAGCCCCTTCGCCGGGGCTGGGGCTCTGTTCTCAGCCAGTTCTCGGAGGAGATGGAGACGGCGAAGCGTCCCCAAGCCTGGTTTGGTGGGGAGAAGTTCGGTCTTCGATGTTACCAACAGCGTGGTGTATTTATTTATTTTTTTTTTTTTTTTTTTTCCTCTCCTAGGTGCAGCAAATGCAAAACCGTCTTCCACCGGGACTGCCAAGCCCGTGCCAAGTCGTGCCCGCGCTGCGAGCGCCGGCAGAGGTACCAGCAAAAGCTGGAGGTGGAGGCCAGTGTGGAGCCCAGCCTTTAGCGCCCGGGGACCGACGGTGACGCTGCCCTTGGCTTCTCGACCAGCCGGACTAGTGCCAAAGGGAAGGGGCCAAAAAGAGACCCCCTCCCCTGCCCGGGAGCCCATCCTGCGGCCGGCCCATCCCCGGGGCCAGGGAGCCGGCGGTGCTGGGCCGTGCGGGTGCTCCTGCCCCACGGAGGGACCCTCGGCCCGGCCAGGGCTGAGCAGGGGGGGGCTGGAGAGGTGCGTGTCCCCCCCACACTAACCCGGTGCTGCTGGGGCATGCTCCCAGTCACCAAACTGGTGCCAAACTGGTCCGTCCCCTCCCGGTGGAAGCCCGGCGGGCGCCTTTCCAGGGTGTAAAATCAGGATTTCCAATCGAGGGCGTGGATAACTGACAGTGATTAAAACTCTAGTTTTTTAGGATGTTCGATACGGAAAAACCGGTATTTTTTTACGTGGGGGTTTTGCACAAGCTGGCCTGCTCCGGGGAGGCGACAGCAGCCCTGCGGGGAGGGGACGAAGTGACACTTGTGCCTTTAGGGACCGCGGGCACCGGCGGAGCATCTTCCGTCGGGAAGCCCACCCATCCCCGGGGCCCCCAGGGAGAGAAGAGCCGGGCTGCTCCCCCCACCCTGCCTGCTGCTTTTAATCCTCGGAAGAAATTTTATTTTCCTGTCTCCCTTTCCCATGCAAAAATAAATAAAGTTTATTTAACGATGAGCGAAGCCGTCTTGGGGGTTTGTTTCTCCACGGCGGGTGTTGAATCCCGGGTCCGGCCCGATGCTGGGAGGAGGGTTGGGGAGGGGAATGCTGGCTGTCCCCATCCTCCCTGTCCCTCCTCCCGTGTTTTTCAGGGTGGTTTGGGGACCTTTCCCCATTTTCCCTGCCCCATTTTCCTTCCCATCTGCTCCCCACCATCTCCGGTTGTTCTTTTCCCGGTCACCCCGTTCCCGGTGCCGGGAGGGTTTGGGGTGCACCCACCAGCACGGGGACCCCAATGGGACTCCTGAGGAGGGGGGGGACGAAAGCCAGGGCAGCTCGCGGGACACCCCGCTCTGTGGGGGTCCCATCCCCCTGCCCGGGGAGGCCGTGCCGGATCCGGCGGCGGCGCAGATCCCGGCTCAGGCGTGGGGCAGGGCCCTTCCTGCGGCAGGAACCTCCCGAGGAGCCGTTTCCTCACCCGGGCGGCAGCGGGTCTCCTCCGCCATCGTCCCTTCCCTCCCACCCCGAGGGGAGGAAACGGGCTGGGTCCCCGCCACCCCTCTTCCCCCCGGCCTTTGGGGGGGACGGGCACCCAACGCCGGCGCGGAGCCCGGCCCCGTCCGTCGGCGAGGCGCTGGCAGGAAACCGGGGCGAGTCGAGACCAGCCCAGCGCGGGCACGAGCGGGACCTGCCGCGCGCCCCACCGCCCCCGCC
>VYZM01017381.1:22860-62579 GCA_013398915.1 Dromas ardeola | reverse complement strand
CTCATAAAACTTTTCAATACTTTACACAATCAGGATCTTATCGAAAGAAAAGACCTGGAGCTTTGTCTACTTTTCTGACATACAGAACTGATATATCTATTTAAAGAGTTTAAAACTCCTTCCTCCCTCTCTACATCTCTGGCAAGAACTAAACTGTTTGGGTTTACTAAGTGCAACAACAGAAGAGATAATTTCATCAGATCTCTACAAAATAAGCGTAAATTGGTTTGGACAGACAAGGAGCAAGAGTCTTCACCAAATGTCATCAGGAAGAAAGTAGTGTAGAGTGCTATAGCTTCTGATATGATCATTAAATTTGCTACCCAAGTCCTATCCAACCAGATTAATTCTTAAGAAGTTCCTTCAGGTGGTGAAATTTGCAAAAATCCACAACAATTAAGACAGAACATACTGCTGGAAAAATTGAGACAGTACTGACAACTGACCTTCTGGGACCAGCCTTGAAAGCAACAATATTCTTGTGTTTTAGGGAAACACAAAACATGCAATCTTATTTACTTAAAGCTTCTACTGTATTGTTAGTTCATTTTTAGTTAGTTTATCAAAATACATCATCACCTTGGTGTGTACGTAGTCACTGATTCAATACAAGTAATATAGTCCATATTAAAGAATACAAATCTCCTTAGAGCTACAGGCAAGGCAGATTAGAACAATAAACACTTCATCAAAAGTCAAAGAACAATACAACAAAAAATGGGGCAGGGGCCCGTATGTGCAAAACCCACATACATCAGAAAGGAATCTTTTCATCTAAATTCAGCCATTTAAAATTGGCCAGCCAAACATATAGGCTCTCTATAGACACCTCTTCGGTAATACAGTCTATGCAGCTCTTTTAGGAAAAATTTCTGGATTCTTACTCTACTGACTGAAAAAGAAATATAGGCAATTACTAGACATCTGAATTTTACACAGATTAAGTTAGGAGAGGTGAATTCCACACATACTGTTTAGATATCTTCTTCATTAGGAGGTATGTATGTACAGTTCACTCTGAAGCACAGGCAAAGGATATTAAACTTGTTCTCTGGGCAGTTTATCTGCAAACAGAAACAAATGAAGCCTAAGACATGGCCACCACCATGAAAGAATATGTCCGAATATGCCAAGCCACTGCTGGATGATTTAGCAGACCACTAGCCGTTCCTGGAAAGGCTCTACATGGTTTGCCACCAAGCTTTCTGCAAAGTTCTGTTCAACAGCTTCACAGAAAGGAGACCGGCAGATTAACCACTATGCCTATGACTGTACAGCGTAGACAAGCTCAATTAATGATTCTCCTTACATTAAAACACAGCAAACCAGCCAAGCTCTGAACAGAACATGGAATCATTAGGTTTCTTGTCAATAGCCTGATAATACCACAATTGATATATTCTAACACATCTTCTGTGCTGCTGTAAAAGCTTTAAAAATCCTATTTGAAACCACACTACATTTAATAAAGTTTTGTTGTAATCTGAAAAATTCACATGCCCGTTAGTATTAAAATATAAGCAAAAGAGGAAGTGATGCAGATGCTTCTCCCAAAACAGAAGGATAACTTCTGGAAGAAAAGGAAGAACTGGTACTCTCGTTTACCAACAATATGATGTCTGTGTAATAAGCTACAATTCTTCAGGAATACGAGTACAACTTTCAATTTCATGTCTCTAACTGCTGTTGGTTTTGGAGAGGTTCCCTCAGATCAAATAGTGATCCACAGAGCTACTGGAGATTAATCTCTCAGATGACAGCCATGAGTGGTTGTTGAGTATAAATTAAAGACCATAAGATAATTCAAGTTGAAGGGACCTCAGGACTTCCCTAGTCCAACCCCTTGCCCAAAGCAATGTCACTTCTGAGGTCAGACTACGTTGCTCTGAACTTTTATCAGGTCTTGAAAACCTGCAAGGATGGAGACTACACAACCTCTCGGAGCTATCTGTTCCACTGCTTTTCTTTCCTCATGGTGAAAAAGTTTTGCCTTATAACTACTCCAAACCTCTCTCAGTTTATGCCTTTGCTCTTATGCTCACACCATGCACTGCCAAGAATAGCTTGTCTCTGTCTTCTTGATAACCTCCTTGAAGGTGTTGGGAGCGCTGCTGTTAGGTCCTCATGAGGCCACCTTTTCCCCAGGCTAGTTCCCTCAGCCTCTCCTCCTAGTGCAAGTGCTCCTGTCCTTCAGCCTTATCAAGATCCTTATACAAAGAAGTTACTGTATATGTTCTGTTCATGCTTCCAAATGTAATATTTGAAATGCTTCAATCTTCTGTTTGAGTCCCAAAGTATTTTGTTCAATTCCTTACTATCTTCAGGGAAAAGTAATTGCATTCTTTATTGTTTTTATGTGCTACTACTTCCAACCATATAAGTCAGAAAAAACACAGTTTAGAGAAGGGAGGGGGGATGGGGGGAGGGTGGGGAACACGCACCACAGACCTAAATATCACTATAAGAATCCATTTTTAAGAGGGTAAAGTCACATTAAAGAAGCATAACTGACCACATCATTCCATGATGTGCAATGGGTTGCTCCCAGTGATGCTTCTACCACACACACACGCAAAAAAAATTTAAAAATGTTTATAGTAAAAAAACCAAAACCAGTAACTTTCTACGCTATCTCAAAGCCTTAAATAAAAACATTTTCAACACTTCTTACACTGAACTGCACCTGGCTGAATATTACTCACCTACCTGTAATAATGCAAGTTGCTTCAAAAATTAAGTACTGCATTTCAAAATTATCACAACTTATGGAATACAAAGAAAATACTTTAGTGGTTCTGGAAAGTTGAACATATCTCTGCAAATGAAGAGATAGGGACACATCTTCTCAGGGAACAACTCACTCTTTAGGAGCAAATCATTAGTAAAACTTGTGTTAGGTCTGGTTGGCTAGTTGTTGCTAATTTATATTCCCAGAAAAGCCATTCATNTGCTTCAAAAATTAAGTACTGCATTTCAAAATTATCACAACTTATGGAATACAAAGAAAATACTTTAGTGGTTCTGGAAAGTTGAACATATCTCTGCAAATGAAGAGATAGGGACACATCTTCTCAGGGAACAACTCACTCTTTAGGAGCAAATCATTAGTAAAACTTGTGTTAGGTCTGGTTGGCTAGTTGTTGCTAATTTATATTCCCAGAAAAGCCATTCATTAGTAAAACTTGTGTTAGGTCTGGTTGGCTAGTTGTTGCTAATTTATATTCCCAGAAAAGCCATTCATTATTTTTCTGTAACAATTATGATACCTAGTGTTCAGATAGTAAAGATTCTCTCATGATAGTGCTCCACCTCCCACTGCTCTACTGATAGACTTTCTGCCTTGATCACACTTGTAAATCAATACACGTCCCTGACATTCTGATTCTAACCAACAGCATTGAATAAACTTCATATAGATCACCTAAACATTTTGATTCCCAAGACTATTCTGACCAAAAGTGAAAGAAACATATGCTAGTATCCACAAAATAAAGAAAAGAAAACACTAATATATGTTAAAATTTGAAAATCTGCTTCCAGTTTTACTCCTGGAATCCCCTTTCCCTTGTCTCATCTTTCATTTATCAATACATTTTTACTCAAGCATCATCCTTATGAGTCTCTTGACTCACAGCTTTTTGAAAGGAGTGTGATCTTTGCCTCAGAGAACTCCTAGCAATGATGCAAAAGCTAACAAAACTCACTGATTTTCTACCAATTTTTTTTTCCTGAATTTTGTTATGTTCAAGCTAAACTTCAGTACATTTTATTTACATACATTTTATTATAGTGTTTAACACTTTACAGTTTCACTTTATTCTTCTTTCATTTGTGTATTTCCAAATATATCCTATATGTTAGGGTCTTTTTAGGAATGAACCTTAAATGATAATCTGATCTCATCAAATTCAGAGTAACTTCAATAAAATTGACGGGTACCTTTAACCTAATATGGCTGATTTTTTTAAATGAACACACACACTTCATCTGGGTGCAGGAAAGAACATAATCTTCACTTTTTTCTGTGTCTTTCTCTGAGAAATCCACTACAATGTCATTCAGTATTCTACATCTATGTATAAAAGACAGAATCATCATTGACTTCTTTTTACATTAGCAGATTTAAAAAATTTGTTCATAACCAAAGTAAACCTTAGCTTTATGTTTAGCCTTGCAAAACTACATATAAAGCTCCTTATGTTGCAATTTACAAACAAACCCAATAAAATTTGCTTTATATGACACAGCTGTGCTTGAGACTTTATGATACTTTTAGGTTAAAGAAAACTTCTTTCAAGATCTTCATATTTAAACACCTTTAAGTTGTTTAAAAACAATTTCCTAATCGCTGGTGTCTGTTCCTAATTGATGACCTTTATCTAAGACAAGTATCTAGTCCAAGTATATAAGCCAAATGTGGAACAGTAAAGTCAAAGAAACCTGAGCATGTTCAATGCTAAAAGAAACACAGGCACAATACTCTCTGATGCAACTTGACATAAATTTCAATAAAAGGTATATTTATTTCTCTTTGTATATTTAGTTTTTTCATCTAGAATACTGTTTCAGGACTAAACCCAGCAAATGAAGATAGAGAACCCTTCTTGTATTAATATTAGTAGAGGAATATTCAGTTTTAAAGCAAAGGGTTGTGTTATTATTTTCCTTGTTAATTGCAAAACTGTGGCAAATCTAAGCGTTTACTAATCAAAATCATTAAGCACATCTTTGCTTTGTACAAAGATATGAAGACCTAACTGTGCCAAAAAACAAAGAAGCCTTTCTAATTGCTCCCAGATGTTGCTATAAATCTTTCAATCCAAGACAGAAACATCTCCTTCCATGAATATAGATTTTAGTTTTTCAATTCATGATCATGCAGTGAACTTCAGGCTTAGGACCTTACATGCATGACAGTGCACTTTAAAGAGAAAGTGGTATGTCAGTGTTTGCATTTCCATATTCAACTAGAAGTTGAAAAAAAAAAAAATGTATGCAGCTCCACAGCAGATACTCCAGAAAGTTTAAGAATGAAAAACATATTCAGAGGCAGAAACAGAGCAGAAATACTCATAGGGGACAGAGAAGTTGTGAAGATCACAGAGGTATGTTCCCCTGTATTGTGCTTCACAGAGATATATTCTATTAATGGCAAAAAAAACCCAACATCAAACCAACCCTCAAATAACCTTAATGCTCAGAGGATAAAAAAAAAATGTTACAGCACTTTCTTCTTCAAAGTATCATTACTAAATTGGTTTTTATGTGTGTTGGTATACTTACGGACAGTAGAATTTAAAGTTTATAATTATGGAAGTATGTTACTGAATTAATTCCCCCTGCCCCTATACACAACCATGAACGAACAGAACCTGGTCTTCATGAGTGATGTCAATTTCCTGGACATTGGGAAAACATCACAGAGGCACACAAGTTGTCCATCAGGTTCCTGGAATGCACTGAGGAGTGCTTCCTTCTACAGAGGCTGGACATGCCAACTAAGAACAGTGTGTTACTAGATTTACTGCTCACAAACTGAGAAGACTTACTTGACAAGATAACTACCAATGGCAATCTCAGATACAGTGATCATAACATTGTGGAGTTTAAACTCCTGCTGAGCACAATGAAGTAGCAGGACAAAGACTTGGATTTTATAAGAGCCAACTTCAATATGCTCAGAGCTCAGCTGTGAGGAATTCCATGGGAAGCATACATGAAGGGCAAAGGAGCTTGCATATGCTGGGAGTTATTCAAGAACAACCTCCTGAAAACACAAGAACACTCCACCCCCTACAAAGTAAAAGGAAGGCAGCAGAACAAAAGATCACCCTGGCTTAACAACAAGCCCTTGGGTGTGCTTAAAAGCAAAAAAAGAAGCAGACCAGCTATGGTAAGGCAGACAAAAATCCACTGAGGTCTACAAGAACCTTGCTAGGGTATGCAGAGATGCAGTCAGGCAGACTAAGGCTCACGTAGAACTGAAGAAGTCAGGAACAAGAAGAAAGGGTTCTTCAGATACGTGACCAGTAAGCAGAAGCACAGCAAAGACATAGGCCCATTGCTCAACAGTTTGCTGATGACACTAAACTGGGTGGTAAGGGGGCATGTCAGAAAGGAAAGCCATCTTACAGAGAGACCTGGATAGGCTAGCAGGAACTGCGTGCAGTTTAACAAAGACAAGTGCAAAGATATCATAACCAAAGAGCCCAGTACATGCTAAGATCCATGTGGCTGGGGAGCAGCCTTGCTGAAAGGGACTTGGGGGTCCTGGTGGATAGCAAGCTGACCACGAGTCAGCTATAAGCCACTGTGGCAACAAAGGAAAATCAGCTGCATTCACAGGGGGGTTACTAACAGACATAGAGATGTGATCATCTCACTCAGCACTTGTCAGGCCACATCCAGAGTACTCTGTGCAGTTAGTGTCCCCACAATTCAAAAAAGACATGGGCACACTGAAGAGGATGCAAAGGAGTACCACAAAGATGATCAATGGGGTTGGAAAACCTGCCCTCTGAGGAAAGATTGAAGGAGCTAGGTCTTTTTTCCCTGGAGAAGGCTCAGGGGGGACCTCCTCACAGTATTTCAGTATACTTAAAAGGCAGTTACAAGGAGGATGTAGGCTGTCTCTTCACAAGGAGCCACATGAGGGGGACAAAGGGCAATGGATACAAGGTACACCGGAAAAGGTTTCATCTTGATAAAGACATTTTTTACAGGGAGAAAAATCACTGGAAAAACCTCCCCAGGGACATCATGGGAGTTTTCATCACTGGAGGTTTTCAAGACAATTGGACAGGGTGTCAGATTATCTCATCTTGGCTCCCTTTCCCACGAAAGGTTGGACAAGATGACCTTTCAAGATCCCTTCCAACCTGGGCTGTTCAATGATTCTGTGCAATCCACCACTGGCCAAAAACTGTCTATAGGTATGCCAGTTTTCTCCAAGTAGTCCAGGACAGTCCAGTCAGGTAATTTTGTTGACATCACCTTTTAAATTAGCCTAACAACTTAATGAAATAACTGCCCAGCAGTCCTCCAGCTGCTAGCTTGATGTTCTCTGGCTTCAATTCTAGACATACTCTACTGCAAAACAACCTGCTCAGGAAGACCTCCTACTTCCAGCATTCATGTTAACATGACTCATACTGTGTGAAGCACCCTAGGGACTAACAGAAATTATGAGCGCTGTAACAAAAAAGGTGGTTTTTTTCAGTTTGAAGATGAATAAATGAAAAAAAAAAGTTTCTTTTCATCAATCTTGCAGAGAAGAATATTCCTTCAGATACAGAGTTATTTTTATTTACATTCTAGCTACAAACTTACTCAAACTTTGGAATTACATCACAATAACTGTCCTGTATTTTAAGCAAATAGAAGATTAAGAAATCCAAAGTAGTCTGAAGCTAATATTGTTTATCTTTTATGTAAACTACACTGAGAACAATCATATCATCAGGCATACACAATTTGCACAGTGGTGTTTTCTGAAATATGTCATTTATCATGAAAAGACCAAGAAAGGATTGCCCTCATGCTCAGAAAAACCTTTAAATTCTCAGTCTTCACTCAAAATATGAGTGAAGGAGTGTAACAAAGTAACTTACATAAACCCAAAGTAACTTACATAAAAAAAAACTTAAGACTTTTTTTTTAAATGAGTTTTTTGAAGACCCATTTTTTGAAGACCCATTTAAAGAAATTATATACTTCAAGTGCCAAAGTAGTCCAGTTGACTTCTGGCTACTAACAAGCTTTGTATTGCTTTTTCAGCAAGAAAGCACAGTAAACATTTTGTTGAACTGAGGCCTCAAGTAAACACCTCAGTAAACAGATGGACTGAATAATACATCCATTGCTACATATGACAGAAAGAAATAAAATCAGATTTTGTTTTTATAAATAATATTGAGAGAAATAGCATGCACAGAATATCCTTTACAAAATAACACTTTCCTAGTAGCATTTCACCACTAGGCTTGAATAAATGATTCTACAGCATCAAAATAAGGAAATTTTAAAAAGTTTAATATATATTTGCAGGACGTTACATAGCCTCTCATTATCTGAAATAGGATACAGCCTTACCTCTGCTATTAACATAGCAGAGATACTCAGGCCTTGGAAAATAGGAATATGAAGAGTATAAAAACTGTATTATCCGAAATCGCTGTTTCACAGTTTCATGATACTTAATACTCTTTAGTGCATTCTGTATGTTATTTTTTCACCTATTTCTATTCCAAATGTGGCTTGGGACAGCACAGGCCTCAGGTTCACAAAGAAAATATATAATAATGAAAGAACGTTAATTTTGTTTCCAGCCTGACATAAAGGTATTCACATGCAGATTAGGTTGATGCTTGAATTTTCCTAGGCACTGTTTAATAGCTCTGCATGTGTGCTTGTGGCAGTTGTATTCCCACTAGACTATTTAAGTGGAAAATATATTTACTGCTACAATTCTAGTTAGAAGGTTGATTAAGCAGCCTAAGCGCAGGCATATAGAACCATCTGAAATATTCAAGGATATGTGAATCATCCACAGAAGGTGTGCAGACATGACTTTGGACTTACAGGAGACTATGGTCTTCTGGAGGGGCAGTTGGAGGCCAGGCACAATATCCTGTGTCATCTGGAAAACGCTAAAATTGAGTCCATGATGTTCTGGACAGGAAATAGAGTTATCCCTTAGGAAAATGAATTTAAGCAATAACTATATAACTGACCTGGATGAAAATCCCAGTGAAGCCTACAGGTACTATATGAACCCATTTAAAATTAGAAATAGTGGGCTGCAGCTTAAGGATTTATAGGGAGAAGTAATATCTTTATCAGATAAATCTATATATACCTGGAAATGGAAAAAATGGTAAAACATTCAAGCACATAAACCTTCAGGTCTTTAGCAGAAGCTTGTTCATTTTTACCAGCTATGTCAACTGGTCCAGTAATTAGTTAGTATTAATCAGTAACAAAGAAAAAACATATTCTTGTTTTTCATAAATGAGAAATATATAATGAATTGAGACAGACAGAGCTTACCAAACTACACCCAAATTAACCACATGAATAACCACCCAAAATAACCACCTGTAAAAAATATTTACATATCATTTTAACTCTTTTTCACTCCATTACAGTACATAATATTTAATACTCCATCAAAAAAAAAATGATCAACTCTTCAATTCATCTGTATTACGATACCTAAGTTGGGCAAACATGTAGTATACTAAAGGTTAACCAAATCACACACATATATGTGGCAGTTTGGTGAAGTTCCCACTGACTGGAAAAGGGGTAGCACCTCTGTGCCCAGCAAGATCATGGAGCAGATCCTCCTGGAAACTCTGCTAAGGCACATGGAAAAAGAGGAGGTGATCAGTGACAGCCAACATGGCTTCACTAAGGACAAATCATGCCTGAAAAATTTGGTGGCCTTCTACAATGGCATTACAGTGTTGGTGGATGAGGGGAGAGCGACAGACACCATCTACCTGGACTTATGCAAAGAATTTGACACTGTCCCACAAGACATCTTTGTCTCCAAATTGGAGAGACATGGATTTGACAGATGTACCACTCTGTGGATAAGGAACTGGCTGGATAGTCTCACTAAAAGAGTTGCAGTCAACGGCTCAATGTCCAAGTGGAGACCAGTGATAGGTGGTGCTGCTCAGGGGTCAGTACTGGGACTGGTGGTGTTTAACATCTTTGTTGACAACGTGGATGTTGGGATTGAGTGCACCCTCAGCAAGTTTGCCAACACCACCAAGCTGTGTGGACCAGTCAACACACTGGAGGGAAGGGATGAGGGATGCCATCCAGAGGGATCTGGACAGGCTTGAGAGGCTGGCCTGTGTGAATCTTGTGAAGTTCAACCAGGCCAAGTGCAAGGTCCTGCACCTGGGTCACTGCAATCTCATGTACAAATACAGGCTGGGCAGAGAATAGCTTGAGAGAAGCCCTGAGGAGCAGGACTTGGGGGTGTTGGTGGATGAGAAGCTCAACATGAGCCAGCAATGCGCACTTGCAGCCCAGAAGGCTAAGCACATCCTGGACTGCATCAAAAGAAGCATGGCCAGCAGGTCAAGGGAGGTGATTCTGCCCATCTTCTCCACTCTTGTGAGACCCCACCTGGAGTACTGCATCCAGCTCTGGAGCCCCCAACATAAGGAGGACATGGACCTGTTGGAGTGAGTCCAGAGGGCCATGAAGATGATCAGAGGGCTGGAGCATCTCTCCTATGAAGATGGGCTGAGACAGTTGGGGTTGTTCAGCCTGGAAAAGAGAAGGCTCTGGGGAGACCTTACAGCAGCCTTACAGTATCTGAAGGGCGCCTAAAAAGAAAGCTGGATAGGGACTTTTTACAAGGGCATGTAATAATAGGATGAGTGGTAATGGCTTCAAACTGGAAGAGGGTAGATTTAGGTTAGATATCAGGAAGAAATTTTTCCCTTTGAGGGTGGTGAGACACTGGAACAGGTTACCCGGGGCAGTTATGGGTGCCCCATCCCTGGGAGCATTCGAGGTCAGGCTGGATGGGGCTCTGAGCAATTTGGTCTAGTAGGAGGTGTCCCTGCCCATGGCAGAGGGGTTAGAACTAGATGATCTTTAAGGTCCCTTCCAACTTAAATCATTCTATGATTCTGTGATACCAATTTCCAAAGGACCAGGATTTTACCCAGAACATACTTTTAAACCTTATTGTTGAGTGCACAACAGCCCTAAGAGGTAGTGCCACTGTGAAGCTGATGAGCACATAATAAGAGCTGAATTGATGGTCCCGTCTTTCCATAAATTGAGTGATTGACGTTGCTGCTTAACCTGGCATGGCTACGCTGTTACCATTCCACATCCTACAACTGTAGCCATAACGATTGCTGGAGTTGTTCATTCCTGCAAATAAGTATGCTGATTACCAGCTTTAATTGATTACGCTGCTCCTAAAGACAATTTTAATTGGTTATGGCTAAAGACATTCTTTAACCATAACAACAAAGAAACAGAATAAAAGTAATCTTGCTTTTGGTTCACTTTTCGTGAAAAGTTACAATACAGTGTATAAATAAACTATTAAACTGAATTTCAGAATGCATATCCTAAGAAAACTGTGGTCTTTGACAGATTACGGTGTACTGGGCTACAATTCTCAGACTTTTAATTTCGTACAGTGTAGACACTTGCATATTTCCTGAGTAAAGGTATTTAAGTTCATATTTCGAAAAACAACTGATGCTTCAGCTAGTTTTACAAACTGTATAGGAGCCTTTGTAGGTTGCAAGAGTTCTGCCGTTTCCCTACTTGCTGTTCACTGAGTTCCCTTGATTACTTTGTAAAGATGTAGCAGGAGAGTTCTAACATGAAAGCATTATATAAATCTGTGTTAATCTTACTACATTTATAAATGCATACATCCTCAAACCACATCTGGAAGAATTCTATGAAATCTTCCATAGGACAGAAGCTGCAATTTCTGCTAAATTCTATACAACACTTGGGGCATATCTTTCCTTAGGGGTAGTATTGGAAGTTTCTGATAGATCCTGTCTCCTGAAATACAAAGAAAGACTACATGCAGGAGTCAAATATTTAATAATGCAATTAATTTTTAAAATAGCTGACATATCATTTCTAAAACATCTTACAGCATGAAATCCTGCTTAGTCCCTAAACTCCTGAGGTTAACTGTGCCTAGGGGAAATTTCTAGCTTGTAATGCCATAATAAGTAATTGTTTAGTATTTCCTTTGAAGTACACATTTGCTGCCACACTGTTTTACTAAACACATCTCATCAGCAAATCCAGAAAAGTCCTTTTGCTAAAGGGATAATTATAAAGCTGTCTACATAACAAGCTATCCTCTTTGAAGCTCTAAATCAGAAACCGAGGCTGTATTTCTATAATGACTATCTCTTTCTATTTTTATGGATCTTTTCACCCTCAGGAACCTTAACAGCACCTTTTTCTCATCAAATCCTTCTGTCCAGCCACAGTGCCTGTTAGCAGTTACTAAACTGTTATTTAACGCGCTACCTCAAATATAACAGTTATTTCTGTATTGTTAGGTAAAGATAAGAAATTTCAGTTTCACAAATGTCCTTTTACTGTTAACAGAACAAAATGACTAATTTGTAACAAGTTATTCAACAAATTGGAAGTCTTATCTTCTATTAAAAAATTTCATTGCTAAATTAAAGAGATTACCATTTCAAATCAAGAACATAAACAAGTATGAAATAATTTATTATTAAAAAAAAAATCAAAACATACTCTAAGGAATTAGCGGGATGTAAAGCAGCTGTAGATTCTGTTAAAACTGCTAGAGAAGCACTTAAACGTCATTAAAGCACTAATTCAATAAGCTTAAAAATACCACACTTGCAATGAATGTGTTCTTTTCTACCCACAAGTAACTATAAAAATCTGTTTTCCTAAAGGGAAACAAAACTAAACGTTGAGAACTTTCTGTCTCAGTACAGAATTTGTATCCAGCGTAATAACCTCACTATCTGTAACAGTTTGTAGTCATTGAAAATTCTGACATCATGGATTAATAGAGTAAGTCAAATTCCAGAAGTGTGCTGAATGAAAACCATAATGATACCTTCCTTTGGGAGGAAAGCAAAGCAGTGAATTTTGGAGAACACTGTACAAGAAACTAAGAAATTGAGGTACAGAACCAAATTAGGTTAAAAAATAAACTGAACTAAATATACAAAATACTAGCATTACTAATTGAGTATATTTCCAGTTTTGCATCTCCCCAGTTTCTTGAGTCAGTAATTAAGAGCTTAATTTTAACACTGTTGGGTTAAAATCTAATCTCTTCCTTTATCACAGCTGTATTTTTTAATTTGCACTTTTTCTTGACTCACGCTGCTCTCAGCTAAACTTTGATTAAAATGGATCAGAGACACTTAGATTCAATATCCTTGGATCTATTCTCCTTATCCGAGGAAGTCTATATATCAACTTTTAAAAATTTCAAATCTTTATTCATAAAATTTCATGTCTCCTTTTTTGAATCAGATGAAAATCTCATACACAGAAATGAACCATAAGCCCATCCTGGGTGTGCAACAAATCTCTACATTTTTGCCCTCAGTATTTAATATCACTCCAAATTTTTATTACAACTAGTTTTCACTTGCTGAGAAAAATATTTCATGGTGGAAAGCACCTAAGCTTGAAAAACACACTGTATGAAAAAATAAACATGAGGATTAAGAGTGCAAAGAGAAAGCTCACAACTAAGTAATAATCCATTCTGCTATGCAGCCTACGAAATGTATCAGACCCAAACTGATTTTTTTCTGAGGAAACGCTTTAATATTGATCTTAGCTATAGCATTCATCAAGTACCACAGTGCTTCCCTGCACCTGCCATATATAGCTACTAAAGTAAACATTAAAGAATAGAATTAATAGTCAAAATAGAAAAAAGCACACTCTTTTCTATATAAGATGAAAGCAGATAGCAAAATCAGATGATAGAAAAAAGCAATTAGTAAGGAAAACTTTATGTCAATGAAGCAGCAGAGCTTGTTAGGTCATCTTAATTATGCATGCTAAATTCTGACTTAAGGCACAGAAAACTGTGGAAGATTAACAGTTGTAGAGTAAGAGAATTCTGAACTCATAACACTTTATTCATGCTCTACTTTGCTTGGTCTGAATCACAGTTGTCATGTTTATATGTAGGAGTGCATTTATGCCCAGGGTTTTGGTTTTTGTTTGGTTGGGGTTTTTTTCTCCTTCTGTGTGCTACTTGTACAGACTCAAAAATAAGAAGTCAAGTATGCTGAAGTAAAGTTTCTTGAAAATAGTGTGTTACTCCTCTGTTTTCCAGAATATCTTTCCATTAATACAGTACAGATGACAATACTGTTAGAATGTAAAAAAAACAAGCAGTCATCATAATTAAGTATTTTTTCCATCTTGCAAGAAAATCTAAAATTCAATTTTTTGCTCCAGGCTAAATCAGGATGAACCCTTGCAAATCTGAACTTTGTACAAAATAAAAGCCGAAGTTACATAAATTAGACGGGGAGGGTTCATTTTCTTTTGGTTTTGGTTGTTGTTTTTTTTTTTCTTTTAACTTAAACTATAAATTCGTTTTTCAAGAAGAAATCTTATTCTGGTCGCAAAATAGCATGGTTTTTTTAACGGCAAGTCATTTTGCTCAAGTGGTTGCGTAGTAGCAACTACTTTCAAATTTCAGAATTTAGTATAAAGTTAGTGAAAAATAACAGTAATGAATATATCATGTATCAGAGCATTGCTTAAAGATTCTCTATCTAGTTAGAAGTTGTTTTGTAACATTGTAACACAAGGCTCCATTTCAGGCTAGTTTCAGTCTGTACTGCAATCTGCAACGCTGAAATACTTTAAAGACAGATTGCCTCAACAGAACCACAGGTTTGTATACCTGAATCTATCACACATTTTGTATATAAAAAAAATACCCCGTTCATTTTGGTGACATACAACTCCAAATATTTAACTTGGAGCAAACCTCAAAACTTTCAGTGATGCTATTCAGCCTCTTTTTATTTGAATGCTGTTCATATATTATAATTGACTAGTCCCTGGGACAGAAACGTGCATGGAAAAAACACTCTGCAGACGTCAGGAGGGTGGGAGGGGTGGAGGAATGAGCAAGTGGGTGTGTGGTGCTTAGTTGCCAGCTGGGGTTAAACCACAACAGTTATACAAATAAAGTCAACATCTATTTAATAATAAAATGATTAAATATGGTAGCATTCATTAAATAATTTAAATATGTTTTTCAAAGCCCATACAAAGAATCTTAAGAAACCCTAAAAGGAGAGTAAATTGTGATGGAAAATTTGTTTTTCATCACTAAGCTTCTTGGGTGTGCTAAAGCATCACCCTTTCCAGAGCTGTCCTGAGGAGCAGCCTAGAAACCATTCAAATTGAAGTCAATAGGATCCACATTTGGAAATTTGACTTGTAACATTCCAAAGAGATGAGATGAAATTTTATACCCACTTTTTATCACATTGGGATACTAAAAGTCAGATGATTATGAGGAAAATTACATACTAATTAGAGAGTTATAGAAGCCTACAGAAAACCAAACAAGAATTAAGACTGGGAACTCTATGAATCATAAATAAGGAAATGCAACGTCATTAAATTGATAGTTCTAGCTCCGTCATGGTGGCTAAGTTGATTTACATACAGTGGAAAAGTGAGAGGAAGAAGAACATAACACAAACACCACCAGAACTTACAAACTTTGTGATCCCTAGCGGCCTGGTTTTACAGCATTGGAAACCAGTTAGTCTTCACTGAGGTCTCCAAGTGCTCAGACATAGACAAACCTGAGTTTTTTATTTCACAAATTTTTACGTTTTAGATATTTTAATACCTGATTAAATGACATTTAGCTATGTGGCTCAAACTGAATGAGCTCCCATCATTAAGCAGGCCTATTGCTAATATTTTTTCTAAGCAAGCTGTAGTCATTATCAACTAGTGAAAATAAAACAAATTCCCAGTTCAGCCCGTATCAGTGAGAGTATTCCATAACAGCAATTAATATCTGTGTAGAATCTTGAATTCCTGAGTGCATTTCTGACTTCAAATACACATGAACAACAGTGAAATAGAAATAAAATTTTACAAACTTAACAACTTTATCGATAAGTCATCAATAAAATGACTTATTTTATTCCAAGCACAGGAAGAACTTTGTGCAATAATGTCATGACATAACCTTTTTTTACACCTTCCAAAGACATTTCTTGTAAAACTGACATCCTGTGAATGTTTTTTCTGTATCTAAGGGTCAAACCATAAAAGCTCTGTAAGCACCTAACACTTGTCAAGATTATTAAGCCTTTAAACATCCTTTAAATTCTATCCACATATCCCAGATATCTAAAACCCAGGTAATCAAAGAGCATTTAGATGTTTAATCAACATAAAGAACATCCATAAAATATTCATCACAGTCTGTATGAATACTTGGTTCCACTTAGATTAACAAAGAGGGCTCTTAAGGGTCCAGAAGAAAAACCAGTGTGTTTTTCATGCACTTCATCTTTTTCTGTCCTGAGGCAAAGTAATGGAGTAAAGTATGCTCTTATACAGTAATATACTAGCAATAATAGGTTTCTGCCTCACATCAGAAGCTCTTCTGAGAACAGCACTTTCTTTACAGCACCACAAAAGATGAGAAACATGTGACTGGCCCACAGAACTCTGTTCCAATATTTATTATTCTATCATTTTATTGACTACGGCCCTATGTTCTGATAAAGTAACTATTTCTACTGATCTTGGTAACTATGCAAAAGTTTGAGGTCAATTATATCTTTGATCAATGCATAAAATATACAAATACAATGAATGAGATTAAATGCTACAAATTTTAAATTGAAAAAAGGTAAAAATCCAAAAATGAAAATATTACTGGAAACAGGGAAGCACGTTACAATGACACAAAATAATAAACAGCAGCTATATGTAAACCAGATGCATACTTCACAAATTTCTAAAAGTTTGGGGGATTCATTTTCTTGTTTGGACTTATTTAGAGAAATGAATAATGTAACTTTACAGATCCCATCATATAGTACTTTAGAAGTGCAGCACAACAGAACTAGTAAATAAATTAAATTTAAAATGTTTCCAGTTATCATATTCAAGACACCAAACACAAGTAAATAGAAGAAAAAAAGTATTTTTCTCTAAAAGGGTAATTTTCTGAAAACAAGACAAAAGGAAAATTAACTTATTAAAATATTGATTGTCATTTAGAATTTAATGTCAATACAATCTTTAAATCTTATCGGTAGCAAAATATCATTCAAAAGATTAGCAATGTTAAGTGGCTAACATAATCTAGATAACTGATAGATAATGAAGATACTAATCTTCAAGAAACAGAATTTGCTATTTTTCAAATGGAACATGAAAAGTCTTTTTAAAAAAAAAAAAAAACTAAAGAGCAATGGAACTCTGTCAGCAAAGATGTTACAAATCGCTCTGGGCCAAAGTGGGAAGTTAGATCTTCCAACAAATTTGAAAACTAAAGATGTCCTAATGTGAGATATGTTTTAAATAAATCCCTTCTGGACATTATAATTGTAGATTTAATTCCAGCTGATGAGTAAAAACTCACTGAAAACCTAGTAATGAAAGTTTATTTGCATGAATATAATTGCAGTTTTCATGAACTGAAGTGAGGCCAAAGAATAATGGCAATGGAAGGAAAAAAACCCAAACCACCAGATTAATGAGCTATATGAAGGCATAAAAACTGGAAGAGATATTAGAAGGTATTATTTACAGTATCCATAAAATGGAACAAAAATAATTATGTAGAAATGAAATACTACACATTATTAATGAATAAATCTTAAATGAGTTAGACACAAAACACAGAGAAAGGGACAATTGTGTTTTAGCTTGATTTTTGTCAGGATTTTACATGATCCCATACAATATTTTCACCAACATAGTAGAGAAATTAGACATTTACAATTTGGCATTATCATTTGGAAAAAAATACAATATGTGTAATTTCAAAAGAAAGTAAATATGGCTATGTATTTAGCCGACAGAATATTAACGGACACACCACAGTTACTCTCTGGCTCACATCTACAAAAATACTTGGTCTCATACCTCTAAACAATTTTAGTAACAGAAATAAAAAGTTTAAAGTTTTTTTTAGCTTCACAAACAAATACAAAAAAGGGTACTAAACATTCATACCGTCATAAATCCATCCAGCAAACCTGAATCAGGCTTAGGAGGTGCTTGCAATCTCTCCATAGACCACTTTTCAATGATAGATGACACCTGGGTATTTTCCGTGTTTAGAATTCTGAATCCAGTCATATTAACTCCACTATACCGATAGGGTTCCACATCCAAGGCAAAAAGGTCCTGAAAAAAATGACCTTCGCGTAAATTCTTTAATACACTGCAATTCCTGTTTCAATTGTTAGTCCATCTCCCCATATGAGAGTAATGAAATTTGCAGGAGTAACAGCATGATATACACTAGGAAGTATGCTCTGTTTATCTGGGGGCCAGTGCTCATAAGCAACTCAGCTGACCCTGTAGTGGGAGTAATCTGATTCACATAGAACAGATTCATCTGCCTTTGTTTGGGTTTTTTTTGTTTTTTTTTTTTCTTTTTTTTTTTAAAAAAGCCTTATAGGAATGATAAATCCAGTTGTAGAATTGTATCCATTACTAGTTAGGCTTAAGTAATAGAGTTGGCTTAAATATTATTGTTAATTGCTTAAAATATTGTTATTATTCGCTACTTCTTTGGCTTACCAGAACAGGCTTCAAATCATAAAATAAACTGAAAAAGAGTTTCCTTGCACCTGCACTGTCTATGAAACTTGAACATGTTGATCTCTAGATGATAAATTGGAGGGGAGAGGGGAAATGTACATGGCTTTAAATTTAAACAGAAACATTTTTCACAGCTATCAATCATATTTCCAAACATGGACATATCTTTGATTAGGATTTTATCTTTGCAAAAATAACCTTTGCCAATTAATGTATTTTCAAAACATATGTATGTATGTGTGTGTATATTTAGTCCCCCAGCACACACAGAGGCAAATATAAATTAATAAAAAGAAGAAAATCAAATTTTAAATCAAGCAAGTAAACTCAAGATTATCCCAGTCCTTTGACAGAATCCTTAGCAAAAATGTAGAACCAGGACTTGACTTCAGGAAACTCAAGTCTAAGATCAAGTTGTGAACACGGAGGAGGGAAATTAAGTTGATGAAGAAAACAGTCATGACTCACTAGGCCTAGGTACATGCATTATAAACAAAATTTCATTGGATTTACTTTCTGTTTCCTTTTAAGTGTCATAATCAAGGTTATACATAAGACATTTTGGTTTCATTGAACATATATATTTTCCACGTAATTCATACTTAGTCGTTCATCTCATATCTAATTTAATTTTTGCTGGCAGTTTAATATATTATTAATTTCCATGAAATGATAGTATTAGGAGTAACACTTGCCTGGATTCATTTTGTTTACTGGCTAGAGCTGAAGAAGATTAAATATTGTACTATGTAAAGACAGAATATAATTTATTATTCATTGTTAACATCACTAAGCCCACAAAAATATCAACCAGGTATCAATCATTACCCATTTTTAATTACAGTTAATAATTATGATGCCATTTTCCATATATCATAACTAAGATATGCAGGTGTCAAAATTATTTTAAGTTATTCATTTACAAATAACCTAACTCATGTCCTCTTTTCTAAAGAAATAAAACATTTTATTGCAAAGGAAAGGTTGAACATAACTAGAATTATGTTACAACTTTCCCTTTAAAAATTCTCTCTGTTTTCACTGTGAAAGAAGTGAGAACCTCAGATGTAATTATTTAACCCAAACACATTCATGTTTACACTGGAATATAATAACTATACACAACAATATTATGCATATATTATAAATACACATAGGTCAGAGTATTAATGAGCTACTGCATTAGACCCTGAATCAATCAAGAGGAGAATACACAGAAGACTGCTGTAAACACTGTGACTGGAAAATTTATTTGACAGGATTTTCACCATGTCAGGTAAGAAGCAATTAATATATCAAAACAACTAAATTCTGATGCAAGTTCCAAAGCTACACTGTAAAATCAAAATTTATCATCCATTTGTCCACACTAAATTATACTTTGATAGTTCCAAGTCAATATAAATACTCGTCTCTCCTCAAAAAGCTAATGTTCTAATAAAGAAATAAGAATGACAGAAAATTCTGATTGTAAAACATAGCTTTAAGAATAAAAATTAAATGCCAATGGACAGCATACCACTCAAAGAAGCAATTTTCACCATTAGCAAAATGAAAATTTAAAAAATAAAAAATGCCTTGAAACATCTAGAATCCATTTTGATAGACTAGTGAGGGAAATTCTATTGCATGCAATCCTAAATCTGTGACAGAACAACTTACCCTTCTGAAATAGGACAGTTACTTGTGCAGGGTATTTTGCCTTTAGAGTTCTGATGAACTCCACAAATCATTTTGCTTTCTATTCAACAAGCTATTTCCATGGTAATACTTTCCACGAACCTCTGTTTTGCAATTCTGAGGTGAACTTTCCACCCTACCAAAAAGGATTCATTTCCATAAGGACTTAAACATGTATGTGACTTTAAACACAGGTTCCTTCAAGCATGGTTTTACCAAGGCCCATCTGTCTCATGCTTGAAATGACTTGTATTTTAAGAACCTTAATGAACTGCAACCTAAACAGGCAAATTCAAGCACAATGGAAAACAAAGAAATGTGCACAATTGTAGTTTCTAAAGTACTATTTTACCAACTTTTAAACTGTTTCTTAGGCTGAGGTGAGCAGCAACCAAGGTCTTCACATACACGTTTGTTATGTTTTGTAAGACCATTTCAGCATTTTTAAATGTTCATTTTTTGCAAATCTTAGATCTGATGGTTCCAAGAATGATCAAATCCCTTCTTAATTACTTTTACAGTGGCACCAAAGAATATTGCATAATTCAGGTGCCTAAAAAGCTCATGCGGACTGTTAAATAAAATGCTGCTAATAATCACACCAAATTATTCAGGAATCATATGACAGTGAACAATTACTTTGTAAAATATTGGATTAAAAATATGGAATATATGAGTAAGTTTAAAATGCCACAATCTTCACATACAAATAGCTAAAAAAGAAAAAAATTCATAATATAAATAAATCAATTATGAATTATATACTTAACCTTGTTTGAAAGTTAAAAACTGCACTACTACAAGGTCAGTTGCTTTTTCAGGTCTATCAGTTTCCAAGGCACACTGCTAAACAATAATTAAACCATCCTAATAAATTTTCACTGAAAGTAAGAAAACTCAACAGAGTTTACTCACACCCCATTCCAGAGAGACCTTTTTCACTTTGTCAAGTAATATAATTAAGGAAAATAATATCTTTGTTAGATGTCATCAGTATGTTTTTATAAGCCACTTACCAGTGTGGTAAAGATATAGTGATAGTATTCTGTCATCATTCCCATAGCTAAAGCCTTAAAAAAATAAACAAAAGATTAATGTTTCTGAGGTCACATAATACATTTTTATCACACTTACATGGCAAATGAAAAGCTGCAAAAGAACACTACTGGGATCAGACTATAGGGTTGGAATTATACTAAAATTAGGTCAAGCAAGTCATTTCCTAGCAGTTAGAGCAGATTACTGACTATTAAAGGAATTTATGAACCAGATCTTCTGATATAAAGAATATTATTATACTGTTTAGTGCAGTAAATGTGAAAGAGGCTTATAGTTTTACATACTAATGGATGCATTAAGTTGCCACACAAAATTTGAGTCGGCAATATTTTCATTCATTATTGAACCCTTCCCTTAAAAAGAGTAACCTAATAGGAAATATTTTTTTTATTTCGATGAACAATACTATGCATTTAAAAGAAGGAAACAAGCTTATACTATATGTGTGTACATTTTTCTAACCATGGAAGAAACTACTCAAATCAAGTTTTGAATAGCAAGACACATACTATTTCAGTAAAAATAAAGAACAAATATTCATAATACGATTCTATAAAGTCAGATATCTACCAAGTCCCTTCATCTGTCTTGCTAAATATGTAATACCAATAGGTTTTGTTCAACTGTGCATTTTAAAATGTTCATACTTTTCTCTTAACAGTATAAGGGCAAATATTTGTAGATAGATACAATTTTAAAGCAATAAACTATGGATGTCTCATTACTCTTATTCGTTAAGGGCATTTTCACCTGAAAGGCCTGTATCTTCATGCTCTGCACAAAATTTGCCTTAGACTAGTATGATTTATTCCATCATTTGAGTATCTAAAGTGATTTTTCCCTAATTTTAGCTCTGTAAAAAAGCTACACATGTAAGCAATGTTTTCTTTCTTTCCAGGAACTATCAACAGAATTCTTTGCCAAGTCGCTACCAATTATACCTCCTTTAAACACACTGAAGGTAACAATTATACAATTGTCATAATACCAGAATTTGTATACCAAAAAAAATCTGCAGATCAGATTTTATAATATTTCAGACAAGACTTTGACAAAAACTGCAACACCACTTTTCCAAAGGATGTCTGTTGTGTATTTAGAATCCCAAAATAATATTTGGAACTACAGTATAGTGTGCCAATAACAATTTAAATTCTCTTAAACACAGGAAAACCATTATCTCATCTTTTGTTGTTGTTGCTTTTAAATAAAGCCAAGGTATCTTCCTTTGTATATGTAACACATTTGCACTCTCCTGTATCTTAACTGCTTATAATCAGGTCTTTCATACTCCACAGAATCTCTACACAAGAACATCCTACGCATGTTCCTGATTCTCCTATGTGCTGGTGTTGTCTCTTTTCCAGGTCTTCTTTCTCTCACTATCCTCACTTCTCAAAAGACCTCATTCCTTTTCTCTCTTCAAAACATTGTCATTTCTCTGCTCTCATTATTCCAGTGCTTCCCTAACCTTTTAAATCATGTCTTCTTTCCCTGGTTGCCTGGTGATGTAGTTACCACTGAGATTTGCCTTAATTTAATTATGCTTGTCTGAATGAAGGGATCTTTTTTTTTCCCTTTTCATGATATATTTTTGGCCAGAAAACAGTAGTTGCCATTTCACTGGCCACTCAAAGTACTTTTTTTTTGTCTTTATTTCCAATTTGTTTTCTCTTCCAGCAACTTCATTGCTCATCTTTGCAATCATCCTCCCAGGAAGAAACCTGTTGTTATGTCTCCCCAAGTTCATGCCTCTATTACAAAAAAAATTAGTTCATTAATAGTTCACAAATTAATATATAAAGATATTTCTTCTTATTTTTCAGCAAACATTTGTAAACACTATATTTGGAATGATATGACTGAATAACAAATACATTCTTAATATCTTTGTGTCAATTTTGACAGCAAGAGCTCACATTCAGCTGAAGAACTACCAATTTTAGACATATTTAAAGCTTTGCAATATTGGAGCTGAATGGAAAACTAGAAGTCTACAGACACCGTACAAAGATCTAAACAATCATTAAAGAATTGTTCCTGTATCTTCCTTCTATAATCTTTAGGATGAGCAGAGTAGTTTGTTAAAAAAGTCTACAATTTGATTTAAAGAGGTTGAACTCTCACTCTTGGGTCCTGGGAAATGATTAAAGATATAATGCTTTTAATATTGTTCCCATTTCCCTCCAGTCATGTTTTACATAATGTTGTATACTGTGAAAGAAAAGTTTCCTTTCACCTGAAAACTACTGGGTGCAGTATAAATAATGTAGCTTAGTGGAGTTATTGTTAGTCCTGCAGCTTTGTATTGTCATCAACACATTTTCCATGTTGAAATAATTAAATGTACATTTGATGATTTGGACTAAACAATTAGACTACCTAAACTGGCTTACGCTTAGCAAAAGTAAAACCCACCATCAGAGGTTTAAAATTAGTAGGGATTAATAAAAGCCTTTTAATCAATGAACAATAAAGTAAAGAAACGATAGTATACGTGTATGTTTACAAGCAATTTTAATTGTACCCATAACAATACTCCTGAGTGCCTTTAATGAGAGACATATTTTCAAATCTTAAATACATTTTGCTCTCAATTTAAACCATACAGTCTACTAGCAAGCATAATATAAACATGAATTACAGTCACTAAAAGCTGTGCATTAGAAATGTAGAATATTGTTTTGGTTTAGGTATTTTTCCTATCCTCCTTGTTGCAAGTCATAGTTCAGTTAAAAAACTATGGGGGAAATGGCCTCTGAGCATAAGGAATTCCCAGTCTTTGGAGCTAGCTCATTAAATTAAAGGAGACACACAAAGGCATGTCTTTCATGCATACTTCAGGTTTACAGTAAGCTTTTTTATGAGCCACATCCTTTGTATGTCACTATATTGCCACCTTCTCTTAGAAAACATCACTGAAATCTGCTTCTGCAATATAAAGCCAGTTAAGTATTGGGGATTCTGCTATATATCACCTACTCATCTTACTCGTACACCACAAAGCAAACACTTTCAAAGCACCTACCCAAATGTATTCAGGTATTTTGCAGTCCTATTAGTAGTGCAAAGAGAATATGGTTCTAAAAGGTACCTATTAGCTCTGTGTCCTCTCAGTGGAACACACTAACGTGTTCTGTTGGTAACACACTATTCAGATATCACCATCTGATTAAAAGTACACAATTTAGAGGTTTCAATTTAAAAAAATGATCTTTGTTATATAAAATAACACTAAGGAAGCATTTAAAACTCTGGTTAAAGCATCCATTCTCCAAAGTACCAGTTTGTCATATTTGAAAGACTGATATGCCTTTTCCCCTATACATGAACTAATTAATCTGTTTCTTTAAAAAAACATAATGAAAGTAGCTACCATTAGTGTCACCAACAAAACTATCTCTGAAATCCTTGGCTGATTTTCAGTTAGGCCTCAGTAAAACTGACATACAATTCCCCTGCTTGTTAAATGCCATTAAGTCTGGATATTACTTTTATTTATTAGGGATGAAAAAAATTAGGCCATTTATGACAAAATGACAATTACCTGTTTCAAGATGCCTGCTGCCATTTCATGGCTGCAGTCAAAGATTACATGGAATTCTTTGCCTCTTTTCATCTCCTTTAGCAATGGCTTTGCATCTTTCGTGTCAGCTGGTAACTGACGGATTTTTAGCCTCAGGTTGTATCGTGATGGAGCCTTGATGAGCTCTTGTAATCGAATAAGGCCTTAAAGAAAACAGAGGAGTCAAAAGAAAAGAAAGTTATCAAAACAAGAACCTGAACTGATAGCAGGACAACTTACTATAAACATTCAAAGTTTCCTTAATTTTTCTCCTTTCTCAGTATGTTGCAAGTGATACACAAAAATTTTATTTAAGGAAAAAAAAAAAGTATCGGCACTCTCAATACTTTCTTATAACAAGTCTTTCTTCTTCCTTAATATTAACAGACAGTAAGCAGAGTCAGTTAGGATTACCGTAAGACAGACAAATCTTGTTTTAGCATTATCATGCAACTATGACATTCCTCTTCAAAGAACGTATATATTTTTTCTAATTCAATTAAAGCAATATCCCAGACTAACAGTTTGTAATCAGACTAGCCAGTCTCCTATCTATCAGGTTTACATACAAAGTTGTGAATCATTTCAGCACTGTGAAACATTCTCACATAATTCAGATGACAGTGAGGATTCTTTCTTGATTATATAGATAACAAAACACATCTATGCAGCAGCAAAGAGGCTGAATAAATGACTCATGCCATTGCATTCGTCTTCAGTACTCCACAATTCCATTTTGAATGACTCTACTTTTACCACGGAGTAAGATGCAGTAACATTTTTTCAAAAATCTTATTCACATTAGCATAACAGTGTGTGGTGTGGCTTACAGACCACTGATTGGTCTGTGACTAATATTAAATATTAGTTTGTTTAACTGTATTAAAATGACAGGGTAAAAACAGGTGTCCTATAAAGCAGCAGTTTATTTTTGTGTTAGTAAAAAAAAAAAAAAGGTGAATTCTGCTGTGCTCACTTCCTTCTTGCATTGGAGCATTCTCCACTTAGTGGCAGTAACAAGGGTAATTGTTCATCATTATGTTTGCAGTCCACACATAAAATACACCCATCTGCCAAAAAATGGAAGCTCTGCTTAGATTTTCAGTTACAGCAGTATCCAGGTATAAATGAAGTGAAGTACTTCTAAAAATCTGTAATAGCTCACTTCACTACATCAGAAATATTTATGGAGATGACTAATAATTATTTAGTTATCATCACAGGCAGCACTGTCTACTATTAAAAAAATGGTATTTTATTTTATCTCTAGATATTCTTCCTGGTTACAAGTGGATGTCAAACCTGTCTTGATTTCAGGAAATGAAGTTGTCATAATGTAACATGGAATCACACTACAGCATCAGTAAGAAATTGTGATAACCTCTGACAGAGGATTTAACACAACCTTTTTCCAAAATACATTGTTCTTTTAGTAACATAATGCTGAGAAATTTTAGTAACATAGTATTGTTATGATTCTTTGCTATTAAGTTTTTAGATTGTAAAGAACTTAGCTCTAATAATTTCCAGCAGAACCAGACCAGTAGAGAATATAAGTGAAAGATAAAATCAATTTCCTCCATTTCGTCATTCACCCTTTTTGACCCTACAAAGGATCCACATTATTTTCTCAACAGTTTCTGCTGAAATTAGCTGGAACAGGAATGATAGCTTACTATACAGAACATTACTAAATTAAGACTGCAGGTGTGGAGATCTGGCAGAGGATCCCAGTAGACCTCTTAGGCCCAAAAGCAGAGTGGGAAAGGACAACCTTGATATTTAGTCAGTTTAGGAATTTTTTTTCTTCACTCACGAGTCAATGTCACAGATAAGATATCTTATGTTTTATCACAATTTCTCAGTAATATCCCTATCACACAGAATCACAGAACGGTAGGGGTCAAAAGGGACCTTTGGAGATCATCTAGTTCAATCCCCCTGCCAAAGCAGGTTCACCTAGCTAGAGCAGGTAGCACAGGAACGCGTTCAGGCGTTTTGAATTTTGAATTTTGAATATCTCCAGAGAAGGAGACTCCACAACCTCTCAGCGCAGCCTGTTCCAGTGCTCTGGCACCCTCAAAGTAAAGAATTTTTTCCTCATGTTCAGATGGAATTTCCTGTGTTCCAGCTTGTGCCCATTGCCCCTTGTCCCATCA
The DNA here is from genome assembly GCA_013398915.1 of Dromas ardeola. Lineage (NCBI taxonomy): Eukaryota > Metazoa > Chordata > Aves > Charadriiformes > Dromadidae > Dromas > Dromas ardeola. The sequence goes on along the minus strand of VYZM01017381.1, from coordinate 35,765 downwards.
CTGGGTACCACTGGGCACCACTCTGGCCCCATCCTCTTGACACCCACCCTTTAGATATTTATAAGCATTGATGAGGTCCCCTCTCAGTCTTCTCTTCTCCAGGCTAAACAGACCCATGTCTCACCCTTTCCTCATGAGATGCTCCAGTCCCTTGATCATCTTTGTAGCTCTCTGCTGGACTCTTTCCAGTAATTCCCCATTTTTCTTGAACTGGGGAGCCCAGAACTGGACACAGTACTTCAGATATGGCCTCACCAGAGCAGAGTAGTGGGGGAGAATCACCTCCTCCGACCCGCTGGCCACGCTCTTCTTAATGTGCCCTAAGAGACCATTGGCCTTCTTGGACACAAGGGCATATTGCTGGCTCGTATATACCACATACAAACATTCTCAACAATGAGTATATTGTTCAGACTGAGACAATTGTTACCTATAGCTAAATAATCTCTCAAATTTACATCTTCTAAAAACATTATTAGAGGATCTTCATCAACAGCTGAAGTACTGTGAAGAACTAAATCCAGTAATTCATTGTGGGCTGACATTTTCCATACAAAATTACAATATGAAAAATGTTAATGGTCTTTTGTACATAACATAACAGCATACAAAAATGATTTAACTCAAGATGGGATAAAAAATTATCCGCATGCTCCAGATTATTTGCCATTGCTTGCTAAAAGAAGACAATTGGAAACTTTTGTCCAGCACAAATAACTTGTAAATAATTTTTACTCCTATTAATTATATTTAGCAAGTCTCATTTTACACTTGTCCTGCTTTCTTTGCTACATTTTGTTTTGCTTGTCCTGCTTTGGAAAGGAAATAAAATCCACCATTAAAGAATCACAGAAACATCACTATATTTACTGGCAATTTTTAGTAGAGATGCTGAGGGCAGAACTGATATGGAAACTGAAGTACCTTCTCATGACTAGACCTGGTCCCTGTTTGCTAAGACACAGAGAAGTGACAGCTAGGGTATACATGACTTCTAAGTAAATGCCAGCTGTTAAATCTACATAGTTGTGAAAATAGTACGTTTAGAAACTAACTCAAATTAAAGAATTTGCTGTATTTACCTCAAATGCTATAATGATATTTACATAACATGAATTAACGTATTTAATGGAAGCTTAAATGGATTTAATACTTGATTTCCAAATAGTCTTGAATAAAGGTACTTAAAAGCTATATAGTAGAGGTGCATTTTCTAACTTAAAATCTTACACATCTGCTGCGTATTAGTACATTTTAGATGATCTGGGACAACTACATGAAGGTAAAGCTTTGAAATGAACAACATAACATACCTCATTGCCATTAACTGCCTTATCAAAAATAACTGACAATAACATGTCAATACATACACTTAGAATTGTCCCCAAGTCTTTCCCATTTCCTTAAGACTAAGAGAAATAAAGCAAGCAGAATGTATGTCCTCGTGGAAAAAAATTTAGATGATTTCAGATTGAGGGAAGGATCACATTTCAAAGCAGGGTCTTTCTCAAAGGCAAAGTCCCACCAGCTGCTCACTTGCTCTGATACCTATGCACTTCCACTTAAGAACTACAAATCACTAGAGTGTCAATATGAGGCAGGTAGTATGACACACTTCCAGAAAAAAAAAAGAAATCCTGGCTTTTGATGCTCGCTAGTCAAATACGACTGAGAAGACAGACAGAAAGACAATCTTTCTAAATAGCCACATTAGTTCAAATCAGATAGTGCTGCAAAATATGTTGCCATATAACAGACAACAGTATCCAAAACTGACATATGAGCTGTCAGTACATGAACTAGAGACATGCATCTATCTGAACTACTTACATCACACTTAAGAGCAAGACAACAGGGAAAAAATTGCATATCTGAGGCAGGGGGGTCAAAAACCAAACGTACAGACATCTTCAGGACCTTGTACCCCTGAAGTATTTAGATATTAATGGGGACTTCTAGGATGAGCTCTTTTAACCTTCAAGTAATATTTAGTGGAAAAAGTTCTATGTCACAATGAACACTTGCCATGAACCTTCAGTCATTCCTTGAAACAGATCACAACTAGAAACCACTGTGAGTACAGGAGATTAAGACAACATGAAACTCTTAAACACAGCTTTATGTCACAGATAGGTGGTGAGAAAGAGATTATGATCACTTTCACAAAACAAGTATTGATCTCCCAAAGGGAGAGCATTAAGTAAACTGCCAAAGATGAGAAGACCACAATTGGCTCAAAAAAACATATCCATGAAATGCACAGAAAAATTGAAAGCTATTTAAAAAATAAACATTACTGGTGAAAATATGCTAAAAGAGATTGAAGATCAGGAGATTCAAAAATGCACTGCTGTTTGAGTCTCAAATTGAGGCAATAATTACAAAATATGCATCTACTCAAAATGAGGGAAATCAGAACTGTGTTTCACCCACACAGTTGTTTTTGGATAATAGCATGATGACTTTTCCCTCAGGTTTTTTGTAATCAAATTTAATAAAAGAGAAATCAAATTTTATTTTATTCAGGAGGCAAGGAATGAATAAAGTATTATAGACTATTCTTAAGTGCACTGTTATCCAAATCTACAGCTGGAGTTTCTCAGTAGGAGACAAATAGCCACTTGTTAGTATGATGGTTATGACAGTCATCTAAGAGAGGAAACACCTGGGCTTTAGTCCCTGTTCTCATATTTCTATACCGAACCACTTTTCAAGAATAGCAACAGACAAAACCAGCTTTACTCTACTGTGCAAGTTTTGAAATCAGAACCACTCCAGAGCAAAACTTATGTTTGTGTGACTGTGAAATTAATTTGATTGTACAAGACATTGAAGTGATTCATGAAATTCAAGTTTTCTGTACTAGTACCATACTCAGTATTTTTAATATATCAAGGGTTAAAAGGAAACATGCCTGTTCTTTCTTGATTGCAAACTGTTTGTTCTTTCAAAGCGTTGTTTACTTAGAAGGGCAAAGTGCCTAATCTGTATGTTTTACTCATTCTCAGGTACTACACCGATCACCTTTGTTACACCTTTGGAGACAGGATGGACAGTTAAGGTTGTCAAGGAGTGTTAAAGTGGGATGGAAGGAAGGGGAAAAGGGAGGCTGTTTTTCTCTGTAGCAAGTCCGTTAAGTTCCAAAATTTTAGTAACCAAATGTAGGACATTACAAGTTGACAGGTTCCTTGATCTGCCCCCATTTCTTTCACAAATGCAACACAGTTTTGGTCTTTTACTGTAGGACCAAGGTTTGTTACAGAATAGCAAGAAGTGTTTCGCGGCCTATAGGAGCTTGTGAAGTAAATGTCTTACTATACTCTTATGAATTAAACATCTACCGTATGGCTGAGAAAAAACTGCAGGGGGTGAGAGCCAACAATTCAAAAACTTTTTTTCCAAGTTTTTTCTGTTTCAGAGCATTACCCAAGAAGGGGAGCAAAGTGCTCTTCACTTCATGCTCCCCTCAAGAGTCTAATGGGGCTGTTCAAGAATTAAAAAAAGAAAGTCCTCCTCTTCATAAATCTTGTCATGATTGGGCTACCCCAGAGAAAGAAAAAATCCCACCAAAATTTGAAATAGAGATTTACAGATGCAGGAACTGATACTAGTGCAATTAAAAACTATCAAGGAGAATACTATGATAGCTGTAGTATCTGCTTGCTAGGTTACCTATGCATCTGAGGGAGAAGCAATAAGCAACAAACAAAATACCACACTGTGAAGGCAGTATAAAAACTGTAGAAGCTACTGAAGGAACCTGAATGGGAGAATGGGAGGAAGAAAACCTGTGAATGCACACCTCTGTAGTGCACTGACTGAACCTCAGTGCTGGGGCAATACAGGCGTGCATGCAAGCAAATGAAGAAGTATTTATGCCTTCAATAACTGTCACGACACAGAAATAGTAACCAATGAGCTTTCTCAAAACATATTTTAAGATATAGCAAATCTGAGACACAAACAAATTCCAGGTGTTTCAAAGCTAAGCTTTTTCTCCTGTCCTTATCAATGTGAAATAAAAAAAAAGCAATCTTAAACTTTTAATGTGTAGTATTGCTGCTCATAGCTTCTACCTGTAGCAGAATATTTAATTTTAGTAATAACTACAGTTACTCATACTTCCATTTATGAGATTTTTAACATATATTTTTCATTATGTTTCCCACCACCAGCATTTATTAAGTTCAGATGAATTATGCGGGGCACAAAACATGTTCCAGTCTACTAAATTACTCACTTCAGTAGCTCACCAGGCCATCCTCTACAAGGAGTATTTGTTCATCCTTGCCCATACTTAAAAAATAAATCCTTGCTGGCACAAGTTCAGGAGTTTGCAGTTTGCTAGACTCTCAGAGGAACAATTTTGGAAAACAAACCCCTCCTCACTCGCAAGGGCTTCCACCTCCCACGCAGAGACCCCTGGACACGCCGCTCTGTGGAGAGCACATGGTGTGGGGAGCTACTGTGAAGCTGTGTCACGGGTGGCAAGTACTGCTACCACAGTCACCCTACAGCTCCTCACTGCAGAGAAACACCTCACGGAACAAAAAATGAGATAGTGCGGAGCATACCTCTCTCCAGTACTTTCATTTCTATGTCAGAACGCCGATGGGTAAAGTGCTGAGAAGCAGCATTTCCTCATTCAGGCATTAGCGGGAACTGAGACTGAGTAAAGGCTTTCCAGGCCTGGATCACACTTCTGAAGCAGGCTCTTGCAAATATAAATCAAAGGCTGAAAGTTTCCTTCCACACTGTACCTAGCATTTACGCTGCAGTATTTGTGTTATATAAAGTGTGTGAGGAGCAGCCTTAGTTCTCCTAGAAAATAAAAATCACCAAATGAATTCCCTGAGAAAAAATGGCATAATTCATCTGGAAAACAAAACAAAAAAAAACACACACACAAAAAAAAAAAATCCCAAACCCCAGCATTTTCTTTACCTTTTCCTCACCACCATGCCTGGATGAAGCACTGGAGTTGAAATACGTTGGAGATTATTATTTGTGCGAGGCACAAGGTATAAAGGGGTGTGTTGTGACCGGCCCAGCCCCGGTTGAGCCAACCTCAAGGGCAGTGAAAAAGCCTACTGGGCACTAAAGGGAGCCATCTCTGCTCAAAAGTCTTAAAGAAAGACACCGGCCATCACAAAGGGCTGGAGACAGCCTCCTTGAGGGAGGGGGCTCCTTGCCACAGCCCAGGCCCGCTGAGGGGAAGGCGGGCTGTGGCCTGCGGGGGCCTCGGGCCGCTGCTGGGACACCCTGAGGGGCTGCGGCCTGGAAGGACAGGAGAAGCCTTTACACACAAAGCGGCAGAAACCGTTACACAGAACAGCCTGAAGCTGCTGCTCCCCCAGCCACCGCCCCGGGTAAACATCAGTGGACTTCACTTAACCTGCGGTGAAAACACACACAGTGTTTTCTTTCTTCCTAAGGAGGAAAAAGGTATGTATTCGGGTAATTGCGCCCTTTTTCTCAATAACAAAATGAGTGATTGGAAGCTTGTGTTTAAAAGTAATTAAGTAAAAACCCCTGACTCCGGGTTGTTTTGCCTGCAGTGTTTTCCAACCATTTTGAGCAGTTTAAATTCCACCCCCACCTCTTCTTTTCTAGGTTAAATATTAAACAGTGGGTCGTCATTTGTGACCAAAGAAAAAAAAAATTAAGCACTGAAAAGATATAACCTAAAAAGGGCTTTGAGCAGCCTGGTCTAGTGGGAGGTGTCCCTGCTCATGGCAGGGGGGTTGGAACTAGGTGATCTTTAAAGTCCTTTCCAATCCCATAGAATCATTCTATGATTCTATGAAAAGAGGAAACTCTTGCATGTCAATTTCAGCACTTAGGGCTGGCTGTGGACAGTAACTGCGTCCCAGCTCCTGGTTGTCACTGATCTTTTCTTCCCCACCACATTCTAACATCCTGGTTTCCGCAGGAAGAGTAAGTGCAGTGGCCAAAAAAAAGGTCCAGGGGACCAAAACATCACACAGTTGAGAAGTAACCAGACAATCCATGTATGATATAAATAAATTCTGCCACTACCCTTATAGTAACAATCTATGTTTGGCTGTTATGGCCCATTTGAATGAGTGAGATTCCCGAGACTCAAGGTGGACTGCTTCTTCCTACTGTGTCTAGTTTGTCTGTGGGACTCCATTTCTACCCTCTGTGCATATGGCTAAGGGCCAAAGTAGTTTCAGGTCAAACAAGCATGGAGTATTTATACATTAGCTATAAATTTCTGAGATATTGATAATCCCAAAGTAACTTTTGTTGCTGTTGACTGACATTAGAGGAAACGGACAAACTGGTTATTCAGGATCAAAGTAGCAAGCTGTCATGAACTGAGAAATAAAGTCTCTGGATCAGCAAAGGACGCTTTCAAAAGGGCACCTATGTAGCTCATGTGTGGATAATCAGAAAAAGAGGTACCAGGTCCTCCAATGAAGGGAGGAACTACAAGGACAATGAAGCTAAGGATAAAATGAGTCCTTTCTTCGCCATGATTTTGAGGAAATATTTGTCAATGCAAAAGCACAGATTTCAGCCAAGAATATTTTTAAAACAACTGATTTACAATATAAAATGAAGTACAGCCCTCAGATGAAATGCTGACTTCTTATTTTATTAGCATTACAGGATCCCAGTGTAATTAAAAAAAAAAAAAAAAACCACCATTTGCGCAGACAAGCTCCTAAAAAAAATAAAATCTATTTTACAACAGTATAGAAATAATAGCTGCATTTTGGGAATGTACTTCCTGCAGTTTCTTTCACCAGGGACACCTTTTTCCTGTCCCTTTAAACTCTCAGTTCCTTCTTTTAGCAGCCACTGTGATAGAGTTTTACCTCTGAATGGCTGGGAAGAATGCGGTGTGAGTAACTCTTTTCAGAAGCTGCCATCAATTCATCTTTAAGGAGAGTCCTGAAGGAGCAGTTTGTGAGCTCTCCAGCTGGCATCTTCCTCCAAAGAGATCAATCACATTACCTCCTCGACATGTTCAACTTCAACCAGTCCAGGAAGCAAGAGCCCCAAGTTTGTTTTAAAACCTGTATCTCCAGCTCAGCAGTCTTGCAAGCCATTGCTATGCCACCTGGCCTGCTCATCAAACTATTTATCATTTCCGTTAATGCTGCCTTTGTGCTGCACAGGAAGAATGCAAGTAAATGCGCCTTGCAATAGGCTGAACACATGAACCTTTTTCTGTACAAAAGAACACTAATGCTCTTTTAAAGACTACTCCTATCTTCAGAATCCCAAAACTTCAAAAATAATAATATATTGCTTCGTAGAGCTACCAGAATAGTTTCTCTATTTTCAGCAAGTTGTTTCCTCTCACACCTCTCTGTACTCTTCTTCTTCTCTGACAGCCCCCTGCCAAGTTTTTCTGGTTATGTCTCAGAAAAATATCATTGTATATTGGGCTTTGAAAGGGGTATGGGTAGAAGGGAGGAGAATGCCAGTTTATTGGGCATTGATAGAATGCTTCACATCAACTGGAACAGTTCATTGCTATAAAATGATTCACAGATGTTGAACATCCTGAACAGATTACCCATGAACTCTCAAGATTAGTATTATCATCCTCATCTTCTACTTAAAAAACACCTCTAGTGAAAGGATTAACAAAAAAAAAAAAAAGAAAAATAATTGCACTTGCTAGCAGGGCTACTTGAACAGTGGGCTGTTCTGTGTTCTTTGGATGTAACAACATCATACAGAAACACCATTAAGAAAAATACAGAGAAAACAGAAATGAAGAGAAAAAACAGCTTCATAGACCTTTCACATTTATCCATAATTAGCCTTTTACTACTCATACTAGAAGATTATTTCACTCAATTCCAGCAGTGTAAAGCATCCTTGAAATTGTCATCAGTTATATTTAAGCCTATTTAAATACAGTACCAAAATGGTGTGAAGTGTCTTTAATGGAGGAATAGCTTTAAGATACGTAATCCAGAAAAATTTATCTTCTTAAACATAATTAATACAGCTTCTTATTACCAGCTTTAGATTCCCACACTTTAGCAGGTTTTTCAGTCTTGTAATTGAAGCATTGGAGGGTAATCAGAACACTATGTGTGTATGCATGTATATGTATATATAGTACAGATATTACTGCATGAGAGCTTTATGCCACTTGCAATCTGCAGTACTAAAAATGCATTACAATTAGTGGTGGTGACATGAAGAAGATTTCGAAGATATCTAGTGTTGTGATGACTTAAATTATTTTTCTATTATTAATCTTGATTCCTACCAAGAAAATTATAACCCTGTATCAGCAAAAAGAAGAAAAAGTATTTGGTAACTGACTTCAGTAGCAGTTTTGCCAAAGCAAATTCTATTTAACAAGCCCTTTGTCGAGAAATATAACTGCTCTGTTTAGAATAACTTCAGCTGAAAATTTAAAAATTAGGTTCATTAGGGCAAGCCAAGATACACTAGTCACCCATGATAATAACAGTGTTTACCAGAATGAACTCTAGAGGTCTATTTGGTTGACAAAATTTCCTTCTGGGGGAAAAAGTGTAAATGTATAGAGGGTCTATGTCAAGCTACCCGTAACTACGTACTTATCTCTTTATCAAAGTATACAGTAGTGATCTACTGCCCCCAACTCTTCTTCAGAGATACAGAAGAACTCCTGCTTATAAATCAGAACATCATTAGACTACGTTGACATGTTCTGTCATATGTTGATGAATTCATTCCAAGCTCCACTCTCCCCATATGTGGCCTTTCAGCTATACAAACATACTTAAAGAAGGTACAGTGTTTCAAAACCAGCAGTTTATGTTGTTAGAAAAAATAATTTGATCATCAAGTTGTTTTGGGCTTCTTTGGGACAGGGGAAGGATTGTTGTTTTGAAGAAATATATTTCTTTTGAGCATATCACTAAAAAAAGCTTTAGTCACACTGAAAAGCCAGTTCTGGGTCACCAAGTATGAAAGGACAAATAAAGTTACATTATTTCCAACTGAAAATACTTTTCAAAAAATTTCTCTTGGATGGTAGCTATGCCAGTAATCAGCGACAACTTTTCAGTTTAGGTAGCTAGTTCTCTCCTGGCATTTCTTTTCCCAAATCAGCATCTTCTCATAGTGCTTATTGTCTAGACCGGACTGAGACTAAATCAGATACAAAACTTCAACATAGAATAATGGTACTGATGCCAGTAATCCATTTACTTACTTAATTGCCTGCTGAAACAAGATTTCTAGGGCTAAGAACTCTGCCTCTCTCTAAACTTCTCCATAATTGTGGCTATGATGCAGTCTCCCAACATTCTTCTTGCTCTTATGCTGACATATTGAGGTGTGGGCCATTCTGTGTCACACACAGCTGGACATTTAATCGAGACAATCAGATAGTTTTGCATGAGCTCCAAAGTTCAATATTTAGAGAAGCTTACAACAGAAATATTTTAGATCTTTATTTTCATTTTAAAGGCTTTACAGTTTCCTTTATTAAAAATAAACTAATTCAAAGATGAAGTGTGTATTGGAAGGAGGGACATATTTGAATGTCTTTTGTTCCAAAATTTCACCTGAGCTTTAAAGGTTCAGTGTCAGAGAGCTGATACCTGATTTGCCTTCACATCCACGCTTTCAGATTCAGCTGCATGCTCAGGTATAGTAATTAGTGCCTTCCGGGCACATTAGGAGAGAAAGTCCAGTCCCCAAACTTCAGGTGATCCTTACTTTGTATGTGGAAGGATGGACCCGACTCAAGACCTTTAACCTTTATCTCCAGCAGTCTTACCCATTTTTTGGTCAATGTCAGCTCAACAAACAGAGTCTACTTTGTTGAAGAACCTGGGATCAACAGTGATCATACAAATGGTATGAGTATGTGTCACCACACTGAGGGGACTTTTCTTTCACTCCTTGAGGCAACTTTTCTTTCACCCCTTGACCTGCTCTTCCACAAAATGATGCTGATATAACCAGTAGTGCACTTCAGGAAGACTTAGAGCACAGTAATACTAATACCTGAGAAAAATGAAAATGCTCCTTTCTAAAACGAATAAAAAAGGCAGAACTGTGTTTTTTACTAGATACGTGTGTGCACATATGTGTACGTATTTGAAATAGAGACTTCATTATTATGAAAGATCTAAAAGCGTCTAGACTAAAGAGAGAAAAAACCCTTACTTTTAGACTAAAAAAGATTTCCATTTTGAAACAATTACTTAGTACAGGAACGTAGAAGTGTCTAAAATTATATTCAAAATTAATATCAAAGTTGAGATTACTAAAATGCCACATATAGCAAAGACTAGCCTTAGGGTTAAAAAAAAATTAAAAAAAAGAAATCACGGAACAAGAATATCAGGGATCCAGGATTAACTCCACAGACAGTCAGATTTCCATTCTGATACTGTGTGTATCACTTCATTTTTCTGTGTCTTGGGTCTTAGCATGAATGTTAAATCCATTTTACTGCTGTTTCAGCATAACCAGATGTAATTGAAGTGCAAGGCAATAATCAGCTTTATTGTTTTCCTTAAATATGCTAAATGAGCACGTCAGAGCACAGGCGCGAACGTCTTTTATAGTTAGTTTCAAATAACCAATCCCAATTCAGCCTATTTCCAGAAACAATTGTTTTCTAATAATGGCTTTTCAGCACTGCAGTGAAAAAGCCCTTTACCCCATCCCACACAGTTCCACAAGAGGGAATCAGTCTGCTGCCTAAATTCAGAAAAGGCCTTCAGTTCATGGAAAGGTTTTGATCTTGAAGATCGCTATAACAGATGAAGAAAGTAAGTTTTTTCATACCACCCGAGTACTGCTGCAGCATACAGCAGCAGAGGAAAAAAACAGAGAACTGTCCATTTTTTCCCTCACCTCTGCACCTAGTGTGTGAAAATATAAGAAAAAAAATAGTTTAATGTAGTTTAAAAAAAATGTTGAAAACTAAGAAAACATTAAGCCTTTTATATTAGATTTGCCATGTTTTTCTAGTCTTCAGCAAAATTCCTTTACATACGTGGCTCTATTATATTCCTGATTTGAAATATTGTTACTATTCAGTTTTTTGAACATGTTTTTTGGACATTTTCAGAAAGCTTTATCTTTATTTCAGAGTGATGATGATGACAGCAATGACAATTAACAGTCCTGGGCATTTCAAAAGAATTATAGTAATAGCGTGAAGTATGATCTCTCAAGTGGCTGACATCTGTAAGCAGTGCAGTTTAATGAGGGTGAAGAGGAAAAAAAGAGATCTGCTACAGTCAAAGGACAAACAGCTTTTGTCAAAGCTGTCAGAATCAATGTTAAAAGAAGCAGTGGAACAAGTTAGAAATTTCTAGCTGTACCCATAATAGTGGGAGTATCACTATTGTGATATTAAGCTTATTTAAATTTACAAGAGCAAAACAATTTAAAGGACCATTTGGAATATGTTCATTGTTAATGCAATAATTTCTGGAAATATTACCTCCACTTCTGTTCCTTAGGCTTATAGAAAAATACTGTAAAGTACCTTATGGATTTATTTTATTTTTATTTTAAAGCTATAGTTTTCTTTTTATAATACCATGTCTCGTTGCAGTAAATCCAAATTCAGTTCTTGGCCAAAATAGGGAGGGGGCTGTGCTACATGTTCTCTTGAAAGATGGGCTGGAATCATGCATTCTCTTTAACTGTTTAGTTTACTTTTCTTTTCAAAAATTAATTAAAATCTCTACAGAATTATTTTCAAAGAATAACTACAGGTCCAAATTTAACTTCTTTCTCCTCAGACAGCTAGGTAAAGTCTTAACTTCCAAACTGCAAAATGACTAAAAAAGTTTGGAAGGGAAATTTTAACTTCACAACATCTTAACACTGGTATTTTCATATGGCACTGGAAAAATATTTCTGAACTTTACTGAACAAATGGTACAATAACTTTCTTGGAAAAGCAATACACTAAACTAACCAACCAGCTACATTCAAATACCACAACTAGGTTTAGCACATAACTACTAATTGTATTTTCACTTGAAATTACTGAGCACAGCACATCAAACAGTCTGTACTTAGAAGATACTGTGCAATATGTAATCGGTCTGGAAAATATTTCTTCATTCTCCAAAAATAGATAAAACTTATTAGTGCTGTTAATTATTACAATTCTACCAAATCTGAGTTTATTAAGAAAGGCTTAGAAATCTGTTGTCTTTAATAAGAAGATTCAACAAAATTTTGAGTGTTTTTACAAATGCTGCAACCTCCGTATGACTTGGTGACTGAACAGGTGTGTAACAGTACTGCATGCCATTCCAGGTTATATGCATGGGAGACCTCGTCTGCTTTGTTTCCCATGGCAAATATAGCTCTCCTTTAGATATTCATTCAATTAAATAGCACAGAATAACTGCTTATTGATTGATAATGCACATATTTGTAATGCACAAAAAAATTTTCATTTAACATGCTGTGTTAAGCTTTCCCATCCAACTCTCTATCTTTAAAAAGATTTATATACAAGTTCATTTATTTGCAGAGAGGATACCTACCCAGCCCTTCAAGAATAACCAGTAATGTGAATTCTGCATCTGCTTTGTAGAACCAAAATAAATGCTAGTTAAAATTGCACAAGTCAAAACAGTATAAATGTACAAAAATACATACAGATACAGTTTTCATCTAACTGACATCTAATATAAATTCAATTTCAGGAATCACTATCAATGGAGTAACTTAGTAGTAGTTTATAATTTAGTATCTCTGCACATTTGATAGAGACATTACTGAGTATCATTGGTAGGGAATAGTCCTGATAGTGACATTAAAAGGTCACCATTACCTGTCTTTTCTGTTCTGTCTAGCAAAGGCAGTATTAAAACATTGCTATTCAAAAAAAAACAAAAAACCCAATCTAAAACAAAAAAAAAAAAAACAAACAAAAA
>VYZM01017379.1:29929-45232 GCA_013398915.1 Dromas ardeola | reverse complement strand
TATGATTCTATGATTCTATCATTTTATATGAGTGATATTATTGAATTTTTGAACTATTCAACAAAAACCCCTCAACCAATGAAGCGTCAAACAAAACACTGTTTAGTCATTTAGCAGTATTTTAAGTACAATTTATAGGAATGGCTAAATTAATTACAAGGCTATTTTATGCCATTAACCTTCTTTATACCAACACAGTATCTATTTAAATAATATCAGACCTTAGAAGTTATTTGATAATTTGCACCAAACAAAAGATCAAATTCTCCATATACTTTGGTCTATCTAGAAAGACTTTCAAATGGATAGCCTTTATCTAAAACATCTTTCAAAGAGTTAACAACATAGACAAAACGTCCACCTGTGCAATCTGTCTTGATTTTTTTCTCTTCATGATTCATCTGACATCTATGCACGCTACAGTACTATACACTTTTCTTGATTACATTTTTATATTTTCCAAAATCACATCTTGTCTTCTAAGAAAATGGAATGCAATCTTGACAGTACAACTGCTAATTTCGGAAAAATCACAGCACTAATGATTTGTATTCAAAAAATTTTTTCTTATTGTGCTTGTTATCATTAGTGAATCCATTAATCAATTGATACTGTTGATGTATGATGATTTAAAGTTCTAAGGACTTTGGAAATATCTTTTCATCTTCCAATCTACAAGCTTGCTAATTGAAAAACAATACCATTTTTCTTGAGAGGAAGTGCCTATTCTTCAAAGTACGCTTTCCACATACAAGAATAAGTACTTATCATAAAGTAGCAGTTACGCTTTCTTCAGATTATTTCTCAATTATCAACTCAATTAAAATTCAACTACCAATCAGTTTTATTCTCTGCATCAATGTTAAAATACACACAAAAGTCTCCACATTCAGATGAAAAAAAAAATAAAGTAGCAAACTTCAGTATTTAAGCAGCAGCACGTTATTCTTGTGACTAATACTTAACACCAACTTTGAAATTAATTTAACAGAGTCAGCATTAAACGTTATTAAATTAGTAAGAAAATTATAACTCTTCATAGGCCTTTCACAATTTTTTCCCCAAATCACAAGCTTGAAGGAGATTTTCCTACTTAACAGGTCATTCTCACAGCTAGTACCTACAAATTTACTGTATCTCAACAAACAATAAAGATTTCATGTGCTTATTGTCTCAATGTTGCTATCACCAATATGCAGTTATTATGTACATCAACACAGAAAAACTGCAAGATAAGGCATGACTAGCAATGACAGGAAATATCGAGTATTAGCAAACCCAAGCCCTCTGATCCATTAAGAGTGATTTTTCTGTTCAAAAATTTTCTAGTACCCTCTGTAAAACTTGGGTGAACAACTGCTAAAGGTAATTTAGAAATTTAGTATGAGCATTCTTTTAAAAAAATATTTGAATGTTGTTGGTTTGTTAGTAGTTGACCATAACTGTTACCCTGCAATGCATTCTCTTGTAGAGCTATCCCTTCATCTGTATTTTTGTCTTAGTTAAAGGACACAGGAATCTATAAAGCTTGTAACTGGGGCAAAAGCTGGAAACCTTCTTAACAACAAACCTCTCTATCAGAAATCATATTAAGTACTTGAGCTGCTGCTGTAACATCCTCCTAAATTTAAGAAACCACAGGCATACATTACTTGCATTGACTTAAAATACTTTACAAATTATATTTCAGTTCAAATTTTTCTATGACTTTCCTTTCAAATCCCTTTCTTCTTCAAGTAGGACAATCCAAGAGGCAGTCATATACGAACAAAACCAGAAATACTATGAATAAATGAATATTCACCACTGGAAGATTTCTTTTGACTGCGTATTTCCAGAAATGTAGATGATTTACAAATAACATTAGTAGATGTAGCTTAAACTACTGTTTTACCACAAAAAGCAGTGCAGAGAGGAAAAAAATATGAATTCTTTTTAAATAACAAAATTCTTAGTATTGTAACAGGAGGCTGTACTCCAATGTTCATTCAGAATTAGAAAGCACAGAGTAGTATTCTCACAATACACGCTATAAGCTGTACATACTCCAGAATACCTGTTGGCAGGACCTACTTTAATCAGGAAATACTGTTTAAAGTAGAACAGTGAATAAGAATTAAGCTTAAACAGAAAATAAAGTAGCAAAAGGGAGTAGGAGAAGGACACAGCAGTGATATCGCCTCTTGTGGGGTTTTTTCATAATTTTGAGGGGATATTTGGTGTGTTTATCCTAGTGCCTGCAGCTATGTGATCTCGTGATTACACTGAAGGATTTGCTGGAGACTAAAAACCAGGAAGGAGCTGGCCAACTACTCTTTTTTTCTTTTTTCTTTCCCCCTTCTTCTTTTCAACTCAAGAATGAATCTGGAGAAGATAGTTTTCCTCACACAAGGAACCAAATTAAATAGATACCCAAGGAACATTCAAGATAGCAAATTTACCAGTAAATGCAGTTCCAGAAGCAAAAGAAAAGATGGTGAAACTGGAATGAGTTTAAAAAATACATGTAGGAGTTTATGAGATGCAGAGACTACCTAATGTTTATTGGTCTACCTCTCAGTTAAACAGTGTATAACAGAGTTCAAAATGGGGAAAGATTTTAAGCATATCTTAAAAAGGTTGAGAATAAGAAATTCAGAGTAATTGGGCAATATAACACAAAGACAAGTCTGTGCAGAACTAAGAAAATCTTCCTCAAGATTCTTTTCGCCTTTTAGTCTTAAACTCTTAAGTAAACACTACATAGAAATGTGTGAAAGACGATAGAAACTGCGCTTAAGAGAACAAATCAACAGCAGCAGGGATGAAGTAGACTTCAGTGATTTGATAAGTGTTTTCCAGCTCTAAATACAGTTTTGTTCTCCTGATTCTACTCCTTGCCAGCTTAACTCATTGACTAAAGTTAGTGGTGTTAAGTCAGTACTACTTGCACATGATGAAAAGTTGCTATAATCCCCTGGTGAGCCACCTCTGAGACAGAAGTACATGCTGAAGGTTGCTTGATTTGATAAAAGGTATTTTCAACAACACAATATGCTTCACCTTACTTAACACCACTACCGTGTGTTCCCAGAAAAAAAACCTCATGAAAGCTTGTATTTCATAAATGCTTCCTTTGCATCTCTTATGTTCCTCATTGTGTTGTGTGTAAGAAAACCTTCCTGCGCAGCAAGCCTGAAGACAACCACTGCACTGTGGCACTCTTCCGTGTTAAAAAGAATTGGCCAGGCTCTACCACACACCCTTTTTTATAAGATTAACCTTTAATGATTTTGAAAACAAAAAATTTGGAAACATAACCTGGCATGCAGAATTATTTTTTCATGGCAACAGGCCAACTTCTGTTCTTATTTATCAGTATGACTCCCTTAAGTTAAGTTATTCTTGATTACTGCTGGTATATACATGAGCCTGGAAACTGGCCCTATATTTCGAAAAGACCAAATGACTTTTCCAAGAGTGAAATGTTAACAGAAATGAACAAATATTAAAGTTTCTATGGTTATAAGTTGCAAGTATAAAGGGGTGTATATATATAGTTCCCTGGACAGAGTTTGAGACAGGATTTGGAATAGCAAAATGTAACCAAGCACAGCTAAAGGAGTACAGGATCTTCAGTTAGACAGATGCCATGACATATGACTGTAAAGAACACAAAATGCTAATTCCTCTACTGGAAGGAAGATGGTAAGTACTGTTCCTTCAGCAGTTTGGGGAGTGGAAAGTATGTACCCTCATCCATCTTCTGCACAGGTACCTCTCCAGTGCCCTTAAGGTAGCTACTGTTGTGAAGAAAGTGAACTGAGGGGTGGGCTAACAACTCTGTTTTTAAGTCACCATGTTGTTACCAAATTTTAGAGAGTATCAGTTGTATACAGGTTATAGAATTAGATACAATCATGGAAGAAAAGTCTTTAAAACACTTTGGTAGCTAATGCTGTAAATTCACCACAGGTGGTGAATTTTCTTTATAGTTAACAGATGACTTGAATTTCCTGAACAAAACCCACCAAAACACAGAAATAAAAGATGCCACAGAAACAACCACAGCCACTATAAAATACAAAAATACTTAAATGGGAGAGATATAAAGGAACCATGTTCTGACTTGATATTCAGAATGGACAGTATGACGCGTATTTCCCAATCCAAACAAAGAGAGACTCTCCAAACAAAGGAGAGTCTCTCCAGTAAGGAAGTTTCCTCTCCAAATGCAGTGAAGTCTTAGTATTTGTAAATTTAAAATGTTTATAATCTCAATCAAGTTATTTCTCATAGGTATCTACTAAACCACTAAGAAATGCATTTTGTCCCTCTAAGAGTAGGTGCTGCAGGATTAAGAGTGACTTCAACTATTATGCTACAGCACTCTATAGCGCAGTCAGTAAAATAAGGGTGATAAGCAGCTACCTCTCAGTTGCTCTTTTACTCAAGAAAGGTAGTCAACTGCAATGGATACTCTGTACCTCACACCGCTCACGCTGCCTGACTGTCTGGCTCAGTGGTGTGACTTCGTGCAAAGGAGCTGACAGAAACTTTCCCCAACACACACCTGGAAACCCACATGAGAGAGAATAAATCGGTTTTATGGTGCTCCTGGGCTGCTGTTTATGATGCAGGTAGTACACCTGCATGGAAGGAAGTCAGTACGGCTTTCAAGTAATTCATATACTGACAGCTGTGAACAATGCTCCTTACATTTAGTAGAGTACACCACCATCCTGTAAAGCATACTTCCATGTGACTATAATACTAAGCAAAAGGGTAAGTTTTGTAAGATTTGTCCTTTGGCACGTTTGTTGAGACAATGGTAGAAGCAAAAACCTGCAAGTGAGATAAAAGCTAAACCCATATAAAGATGTGGAAAGCAGACATCATCAAAAGTTCAGGTAATTATTTAAATAACATATAATGTAATGAGAAATACAAGACTCCAGAAAGAACTGGGAACTGGTGTTTTGTATTTACCTTTGGTATTCCCGAAGTGTCAAGCCAATTCTGGAAGATACTTTCTACAGTTAACCCAGATCTTTAAAAAAAAAAAAAAAAAAAAATTAGAAGACACATACAAAAATACCAATTTTTCCACATGACAATTAACCCTCTAGAAGCTGAGCAAAATTCTGAATTCCAAGAATTGGTTGTACTGTATTCGTACTACATTCTTGGTTTTTTAAATGAATAATACCATCAGATATGAGCAAATTAAAAACGGATCAGGTTTTGTGTGCTTAAAACTCAATGATAAATTCAGTGCTTATGAGGATTGACAGAGAAAGTGTAAGATGGTAAACTGCATTTACGAAACACGGAAAGTATGAACAGGTGCTCTACTTCTTGTTAAGTAGATTTTGGTTTCTTTTACAGAAAAAAAAATACACGGAAGTAAATTTAGCCGGAGACATTAAAAACCAGTATTTTATTACAGAAGCAGCCTAAATGTAAAGCTAAAATACCAAAGAAAACGAAATTAAATACAAACTTCCTCAAACTTTTAGGTTTTAAAAGGCACTGATGGATACTAATCCCCAAAGTTACCAAGTATCTAATATATTTCAATTTCATCTTTTCTGCACTTTTTTTATATCCTGACAATATTCACAGTGAAGTCACAGAATAGTCTGGATCCCTAACGAAAGGAAATAGTTGGTCATGATCAAGCTGAAATAACTAATTGCAAATTCAGAAACTGTATTTCCCCTTTTACTTTTGTAAGCAACTTCTGTTGCATTTACTTCATCTCTGGTTGAAGTCCTCCCAACTTGCAAGGAAGCCAATTTAAAAAAATAAAACTAAATCACACTGCCCATGCAGTGTGCCAATACTCAAAAAGGAACTTGAGTAAGCCCTCAATGAATGTAAACATTCTGAGAAGCAGGATAGATGTGCATGGTCCTGCCCATGGTAATGCCTTGGCAAGACTCATTCTAATACTTGCAGCTACCTTCATGAGTGTAGTATGGACTCATAACCAACAAAGCATTAATGAAAAGAACAGCCATTTCTAAGCTCTGAAGCAGGAAGGCAAGCAATCCAATAAAATTTTTAGTTTAATTGCATGAAAAGGAAGCCTTATTTCCCCCCCGCCCAATCCCTTACAAAGCTGTGCTCAAAAGTCTGACCCCAAAGAATGTTTATTCATGGGCTGTATCAGTGACTGAGAAGGATTTGTAATGAATACATCACTCATTTTTACTGAATGATTTCTAAGCACCTTTAAATATTAACTTTCGCTATGTCAGTGGGAGAGAAATCAACCACTGTTATGTGTGATATGAAAATGGAAAAGCTAAGGCTTAGAGAATTTATGGAGTCTCAAAAGCAGTCAAGCAATATGTTAGTGTGACCCTGGAACACATTCATAGAGTAAAAATTTCTGCGTGTTTACTGATCATAGATATTACATTTTTTTTAACTTGGCTAGTTTTATTCAGAATGATCAACAATTTAAATTATTTGATATTAATACATGTAACATCAGCACTTTTCCAGACACGGCTTATATCCTGAGTTACATATTCTTATCCTCGTTGAATCCAAGACAAAAAATTTACCTTCCACCTCCAAGCAGAAGTATGTGTTAGCATTCCTTTGAGGCAGAATTCGCAGCTACAGCCTCCACTCTACACCATTGTGTTGGGAGATCTGCCATCCCTACTCACACTGAGCAGTATTCTGAAGGAGGTCCATTAAAATGAGCAGGTTTACCTAACAGAATAAAATTCTGCCAATGTGAATTAGGGACAGGAAAATCTGATCAAAATGATCAGAGAAGTATCTCTTGGATCAGAGAGTCAGCTGGCTTCTCATTCAGTAATTGTTCAACAGGATATGCAAAAAATAAGCAATCTAGTCTTAGTAAACTTCTCCAACATACACAGGAATTTCGTAACAAAGGCAAAAACCAGATACCAAGTTCCTTAAACATAAGAAAGTCTTGCCTCAGAAATGCTGCCCTAGGTCATTCAGCTACTAAAGTATGTTTGCATACAGGGTCTTCATCATTATACTGAAAATTGAAAAAAGCTACAGATTAAAGAAAAAGAACATTCAGATTACAATGACAATAAAGCCATTTATACATGCTTTAATTTTCTATTAATAGTTTTCTTCAGGTTTGGATTAGTCACATCTTATGGTGGAGGCCAAGGAGGCTTAATGTAGAAACAGCACTAGTCTATTTGCTGCTGGTAATATATTTTGATAGTTCAGGCAATTTAGGTCCAAAATTTCCTTCAACAGCGTCTTTACAAGTAAGAGATGACATATCAGCCTGGCTGAGGTGACTTAAAAAGTCCCAGAAGGGAGAATAATTCCCATAGAGACAAAGAAATCTTCCCAATCACTAAATCTGAAATGTCAAATGTCTCTTGTAACATTAGGAGATCATAGACTGTCACAGACAAAAAAAAATTCCCTCTGATCATGTGGTTCAAATAATTGCAGCAGTCATGCAGAAGTATTTCTACATGGCCAGGATTGTGAATTTTCAGGAAATTGCCATTCTGCATGTCTGATCACTATGGAAATCAATTTTCTACATATAACTGAACACATACGCCATGCTTGTAATGGGGTGGTGGTCTACATTCAAATGAATTACTAAATATCCACATTTGGTCAGCTTTTAGTGGTACCTTGTTATTTGTGCAAATTTACTAAATTTAGAGCATTTGACTGCCAGATCATTCAGGCTATAATTACCTTTACCTTACTACAGTGCTGTAAAAATTGGTGTCTAGTCTAAGTTAGTTAGCTGAGTCCCTTCCACAGGGAATGGAGAAAAAGAGAAGTATCTCCAAACAGTCAGCCAATTCACCTTCCTCAGGATAAGATGACATTTTTTCTTGAGTTCTTATTTCTGTCTGCTTACCACAGAGAGCGCTAAAACTGGACACTCAGATTTTATATAGTCAAATGTAGATCAGGTGGATCATACCATTTATTCTGTCTTAGGCAGCATAATCAGAATAACAATTTTTTATTTGTTATTGCATGAATCAAAACCAATACAGCTTAGTGTTCCAATGCTGAAGCAGAGCTAGCAGCTTGGGAAAAATACCCTTATTGTGCATTTAATTTGTCTTACCTAGGGATAAGAAAGACAGCCTCACAATGCCAGTTTGTCCTTCTTCCCCTTCCTTACCCTCCCTGCCCGAAACTAAGCTTCATTTAAAGTGTGAGATTTCCTCAGGGAAAAAAAAATAGTATCATTTATGCAAAATAATAACACTACATTTGCCATGTAGTTCCTTTGTTTAATATACCCTCTACTTCTTTCAAAGCCAACAACAGCTCATCTCAAAACACTGGCTTTGAAATGAGCTTATGGCACTGAGGGGAATTGCTGTGTTCTGACACCACACTAATCCAGGCAGAAACACCACTAGTAAGTTGCTCAGCCTCTCCTCAAACATTGAGATTTTTCTCAAGGGCGCAGACAACAACACTGCTATTTCTCTGCTTGCAGCACCCTCATTTTCAGCTGTACACCTGTCATATGACCATATGCAGTCTTCTTTCTTTGTATTTTCACACACCTTTTTTTTTCCCAACTTAGATCATTCTTGTTGGAAGCCATCAAAAAAAAGCAACTTGTTTTAGCATTTTACAGGCGTTCATTATTTTTTTTCCCAAATATATAATATTAATATATATTATATTAATATATTAGTAATATGCAGACTATTGCAAAGCTCTGTTCTGAACGTGTTGAGAGTTGAGTCTGAAGAACTGTAAAGTCCTTGAAAAGGTTTCCACTGACTTGTTGGGCTTCGGATCAAGCCCAAAAACTAGATCCCAAACAGATTGCTATTTCAAAACAAATGTCCTAGAGAAAGGACACAGGGCCTAATATTTATAGAGGCTGCAGTTCAGTAAAGCATCCATATTCAGAATGGGCACTTACCACCTGCTTATGTTGCATTTAAGCACCTGTAAGGACTTAAATCTGGTGTGTGTGTGATTTCCTGAATGCCCTTCTGGTTAAGGTACTGTATTGGACTGTGGAATCTGGGTTCAATTGATTAGCACTGTAAAAGAGCTCTTACAAGGCTAGGCAGGTTCTTCAATTGCTTTGTACTAATGTTCCCTACTGTAAAATGAGAATGCTAGTATATCCATTATCTCATGCCTTGTCTATTTGTTTAGACGATAAGTTGATCAGCCTAGGAATGATCTCCTAATACGTATACATACTGTTCATTGCCAGATTCAATGCTTCAGAGCAAGTTCTGTAAAATACTAACACTAATAATAATTTGGAAATTAGCATTATAAAAGATGTCTGTATATCAAGCTTTCATTGCATAAGGCCTGAAGGCACTCCTACAAGGAGGAGAAACCACTTTTAGAGTAAGATGTTGCAGTAAATAAACAGTGCACATGAAAGTGTGCAACTTTTTTTTTGTTGTAAAGGAAGATAAAAAGTCTGCCATATCGAACTGAAAACACTTCAACAAACATAATTGCTTCATCTGGATATATACACTCATACACATCAATCAATTTCAAAGCAAGCCATTCCAGCTAAATATGGGGGCATAGAGCAAATCAAAGACTAGTAACTGATTAGTGATTCTGTAAACTCACCATAGCTTCCTGCAGATAAGATTTCCTTTGGTTTTTGTCCAGCACATATATTTTGGCTTACCAAAAAAATGGAGGAATCAAAAACACTGGGAAAAATCTTTCCCAATGATTTGCTTTGGGAGTTGGGTGCCTACCACCTGCTTGTCTCAATCAAAATCACCACATTCATGACAATGTGAGTAACAAAGGAAGCAAGTATGAAACAGAGACCTATACCTCTATAGCTGAGTAGTTTGAAATTACAGCATTATTTTAACATTTATTTAGTACTTAATTGACAATTTATGAAGACATCCAAGCTTAGTTAGTAAGCCTGAGTTATTAACAGTACAAACAGGAGAGCTATAACACAAGCCTTCCTTTGTCTATCGTGTATTATTAAAAACATAGCTTTATTAGTATACTTATTTATTTTATTGAATGAAATTAAATAAAAAATACCACCAGAAGACCCCAAAGAACAGAACTGACCTGCTGAAAAAAACCTGCAGTCATAAAGAGCACAAGCAGCTGAGGCACCAGGCGCTGGTGAAACTCACCCTCTGTTACAGGGCCTTAAAACCACTGAGTCTTTGCATGGCTCACATGTTGGGCAGATGTGGACAGGATCAATTTACAGCAAAGACGACGGGTGTAAGCCTTGGGAAGAACAGAGCCACTGGGAGTTTTATCAAATCCAGTGCACCGTGATATAAAGACACAAAAGAGGGTTTTTTGTTGTTGTTTGGTTTCGTTTGGCTTTTTTTTTAATGTAGTGAAATTTCAAATTATGTATGAGGAAATAAGCTGCCTCAGTTACAGGGGGGATGTACTGTAGATTTTCTACAGAAAGGCCAAGATAATGTGAGGCTATAGCCAGTGCATGTTATATTTTAAAATGCTTTGAAAACAGGGAAGGATAATGATAAATATTTGTTTGTCCTTCTTGCCATTGGCCCTTCACACACAGAAATAACCTGCCTTAAGGGCAAGTTAGGAAATTCTAAAGGATGGATGGCCTGTCTGATGTCAGTATTCAGCCACACCCCAGAAACAGGAGGATGCTGCCTTGGAGAATGGATTCCTACAGCTAACATGCCATTAAAATTGAGTCAGAGGAGGAAGTGAAGTAGCCCTGTAAACCAGGCATAACCCTCCTCCTCTGAGTACAGAAGGCAGCAAAAATGAATGACTGCTGCTTAAGACGTTGCATCTGTATCTTGGAACTGCTCATTGCTGGGAATGCACTAAAAAATCTGCTGTAACTAACAACTAAAGGCATTAAGTATTGGAAGAGTAAGAATCTTTTTAGATACAGTCTGCTGTATCCAACAGCAGGAAACTAATGTTGCATTACACCAAGGTAATAATTACAGAAAATTTCCACACTGTTTTATGATTTCTTTCTGCCAATGTTAATCGTGTTCTCATTACAGAAGCCTCCCATAAGCCAGATTCTACTCCTAGCTACACACCAGTTTGCCTCTGTTGCCACAGCTGAGGGCAGGATTTGGCTTGATTCCCTACTACTATTTTGTTCTTCTTTTCTTCTTTTAAGTCCAGCCTCCATTATAAACTTCAATATATTAGAGCGCTTAATATTTTTCAATTAAGAAGCATTTAGTTTAAACATTAAAATTTTACTTGGTAGAACTGCACAAGTCTGGGAGGTTTTGTGTGCTACAAAGACTTTTGTTGCTCTAATCTTGAAAGGCATTTCATTCCTGAGACTGAAACTTTGTGCAAAAAAGCACTCATCAGCAGATGATCTCTAAAAATATTTCATTTTTATCTTTCCTCCCTCTGCTTTTACTCAGACTAGTATACGTGTACTAGCAACAGAATACGTTCAAGAACAAAAAAACCATCTTTGTAGCAGGTAAGAAATAAAGGAATTCTGTATATTCAGATGTTCTATTATTCTTGGCATTGCTCTTGATATTGCAGCCAAGGTAATTTTGGCAGTAGATAAGTTCAGATATGCTATATGTATGGCTGTAAAATTAATTACCACAGATCTGAAATTTTGTTCATACATTCTGGAGTGTGATGCAAGGCAAATGGAGACGTGCTTCTTTTGCATTGGTCTCACTGAAAGTTTAAATATTTTGGCATGTTTCTAGGTGGAAAATCAGATGCGTATTCAAATAAAATTTTGCACTGGGTTTGGACTTCAGAGAAACACAAGTGAAAAAAGGAAGGAAAAAAGAGATTTTATTAACAAATCAATGTAAAATCATGCAATTAAATAATCCACTTTTCCATATATATTCCATTTAATATTCCTGATTGTATTTGGGCTGGAAACCCATATCCAATGATATAAACAAAGTATCACCCCACGGTATATCATTGGAAAATATAACACTGCCCAAACCAAACTCATGATGTCACAAAACACATTATCTCAATGATAACTAGCTTCTCTGTCCTTCACTCCCTAAGAACAGAAGTGTTTCACTAAAAAACTCAATACACTTGATTTCTATGAATATCTTCTATCCTTTTATTTTCCAAACTGCTCACCCAGATTTATGAAGACTTTTGGAATCCTGCTCCCCAAAATTGCATTTTTCAAGTGAATGTATTATTTTTAAAAACTACAATAGGTAAAGCTCCACTACAAAAGAATCTGTATTTGTAGCACAGTCCGTAGTAGCACAGAACAAGTGAATGGATAAGCAGGGATGGATTCAAAGCTCTGCTAAAGACTTGCTGTATCATCTTCAGCCAGTTACAGTCATATGTAGGAGGATTTTGATGGACACGTCCAGCAATTAACTCTGGATTTCCATTAGCGTTTTCCATCCTTCCCTGTTTGACACACTGTGTGACAGGAAGGGGATAGTACCAGACTGCTGCTTGAAAAAATCCATCTTTTCTGGTTTCCCAGATCCACAGCCTCCTTGCTACGGGGTGCCATGTGCCAAAAGCAGCTGGCAGGAGGATCAGGGATTAATTGGAGCAGGCAGCTGTGCCTGGCACTTCAGATCCCATAGTGAACACAGGACATCACTGCTGCCCTAACATGCATGTTAAAGGCACTGCTTGGGGGGAGCATGGGATAGCAAAGACACAGCAAGTCTCATATTTTTTTGTGTATGTATGTGTGAGAATTTTCAGAGAAAGATACACACGTACACTTGAAAAAAACATAGCAGAAAAATACTAAATGAAATCCTACTACTTCTGGCTAGCAAAGCTGACATTTAAATCTGATATCTACTTTCTTTGACTTTTCTAGCCTGGTTTTCACTTACTCTTTTTGTTCAGGGGTGTCTTCCAACAGCATGCAAAGAAAATCCTGGAAAATGAACAAAGCACCACAGTTAGTATGTTTATGAAGACATGACTCTGTGCCTGCATTGCTAGTGGGCAATGGGTTTTTAAAGACTGCAGATAATGGCATGATAAGAAAGAAGTTTATATAGCCACTATGGTGATATACCGCTCAGTTATTTATACAACATACATTATGTTTGTCAGTTTTCCAACCCACTCAAGCAAAAAGCGTCAATATTAAAAAAAATGGGCTTGAAAAGCCTGCTGACTATTTTGACACAATCCCACATTCCCATTTTTATTTAATCTATAATACACACACACAAACTATATTTAAAACTGTTAAAGGCTGCAGATTCACATACTTAAAGGCTAAGAAACACCAGAATTAAGGGTGTTTACGCTCTCTCCACGGTTATAACTTACGTTATCATGCTGTCTTTAATTACATAACCACATAAGGCTTTTTTTTTCCTTAATGCAGATACCTGATTGGAAGATCACACCTACTCCTCATTCCATGACAGAATATACAATGTTGCTGCCAACCACACCAACTAAGGTGTAAATTCTTCAAAGAAAAGGTAGCTAGAATTTCTTTCATGGATGTACAAAGAAGGTGCAATGCCAATCAACAACATTACTATCATCCTCACTTATAACAATATGATAAGCCCTCTTTAGAAAGTTACACCTGACATTACTCAAGGATTCTCTGGCGCCCCACGCTATGCATGACCTAATTTTAATGACAATCACTTTGACACAATGCACTCCTCTAAACAATCTCACACGAAGAGGATTTATTAATATGAGTTATTCATTTATATGTATTTCATAAAGCAATACATCCACTTTATTCATACTAATCTTTGTGGAGACAAGGTTCATAGCCTAATGATGTTTCTCACTGCAACATATGAGTGCAGCCTGATTTCTGATTGCAAGTACTTGCTCTCTAGGGTCTTGAAGAATGTTTCCTAAAAGACAAAAAACTTTTTTGTAGGGACTCTGCCACGGCATTCAGCAGATGCTGTTTCTCTGTCTGATTATGGCATTGCTAGGGAATGAAAGAAAGAGTGATTGCACAATTGAAACTACTGGTAACACGACTGAGCCTTCCTCCTTTAGATTACAAGTGAGATTCAGGCTATGTTGGTAATGGCTACAAAATTTGCTTACAACAAAAGGTAAATTACGCAGCACTGGGCTCAGTGTTGCTGTGGCAAGAATGTCATCATTAACTCTGACAGGAGTTGTTCTGTCCTAACTACAGTGCATTGCTGACATGATGATAAATTGTGAAACCCCCTTATTTAATACTACTACTTGCAGTTTTGTACCATTATTCTGTATGTAAACAGAGAACTACTGTCTCCTTCCACTTGTGGAAGCTTTGCTAGAGGTACAAAGTAAGCTTACATGGAAATAAAAAATATGAAAAGATTATCATTAGAGTTGTTTCGAAAGTATGTGAAAAGAAATACTGAAGTGCTCATCCTTGACACTATTTTCACCATCTCTGTATGCATTAATGCAGGTAGATTCCCTGATTGGATTGCATCAACTTTTTATAATCAATCCTGCAGTACACTTGAAGATACCTAAAATCATAGAATCATAAAATTGGTTTGGTTGGAAGTGACCTTTAAGATCATCAAGTCCAACTGTTAACATAACACTGACAAGTTACCACTAAACCATGTCGCTCAGCACCACATCTACAGGTCTTTTAAATACCTCCAGGGATGGTGACTCCACCACTTCTCTGGTCAGCCTGTTCCAATGCTTGATAACCCTTTCGGTGAAGAAATATTTCCTAATATACAATCTAAACCTCCCCTGGTGCAACTTGAGGCTGTTTCCTCTCATCCTATCACTTGTTCCTTGAGAGAAGAGACCAACCCCCACCTCTCCACAACCTCCTTTCAGACAGTTGTAGAGAGCAATAAGGTCTCCCCTCAACCTCCTTTTCTCCAGGCTAAACAACCCCAGCTCCCTGAGCCACTCTTGATAAGACTTGTGCTCTAGACTCCTCACCAGCTTTGTTGCCCTTCTCTGGACATGCTACAGAACCCCAATGTCTTTCTTGTAGTGAGGTGCCCAAAGCTGAACGCAGTACTCGAGGTGGGGCCTCACCAGTGCCCAGTACAAAGGACCAGTCACTTCCCTAGTCCTGCTGGCCACACTAATTCTGATACAGGCCAGGATGCTGTTGGACTTTTTGGCCACCTGGGCACATTCCTGGCTCATATTCAGGTGGCTGTCAACCAGGACCCCCAGGTCCTTTTCCTCAAGGCAGCTTTCCAGTCACTCTTCCCCAAGCCTGTAGACTTGCATGGGGTTGTTGTGACTGAAGTGCAGAATCCAGCACTTCGCCTTATTGAACCTCATACCATTGGCCTCAGCCCACTAATCCAACCTGTTCACACCCCTCTGTAAAGCCATCCT
>VYZM01017377.1:8871-28402 GCA_013398915.1 Dromas ardeola | reverse complement strand
GGGAAACACACGAAAAAGACCGCGGCGAACACGGCGCCGGGTCAAATAAGCGGCGGGGCCGGCCCGCCCCCGCCCGGAGCGGAGGGGCGGAGCGAGGCGGGGGGCGCGGGGCACCGGTAGCGGCGGCGGCCGTTAGCCGGCGGCCGTTAACCGACGGCCAGGGGGTGGCGGTAAGCCGCACCCTCTCCTTCCTCCTCCTCCTCCTCCTCCTCCTCTCCGAGCCCCCCTTGCCCAGGTGCACCCCTCGGCAGGCAGCGGGGTGCCGGCCCGCCTCTGAAGCGGGGTCGGGCCGGGCGTTCCCTCGGGCAGAGAGCAGAGCCCCTCGTCGGGAGAGGGCCGAGCCGAAGACCTTGGCGGGAGGGTTTTGGCTACCTGGGCGGTTGGGTACCGTATGGTTCAGGCGATGCTCTCACCGAAAAAAAAAAGGACTGGCCAAACACAGGTATAGCTAGGTGTGTGTTTTGTTAGGTGGGTGGCTAATTAGTTATAGCTACCGGAGCTGTCCTTGAATAACCTGCGGCCGATTCTATATATACCCCATTCATTTTCCATTAATGTGTTTGTTTTTCTCGATCGTTGCTTAGAAATAGGCTCACGTACAAACTAGTGTCAGAAAACTGAACAAAGACAAAAAGGTTGTAGCTCTCCACTAAAGTAATTTTAGCTCGTATATATAAAATAAATAAATTGCATTGAACACATGAATTCCAACCTTCCTTCCTTCCTTCCCACCTAGGCAATTCTATGTTTCTATCAACTACCTGAAAGGAGACTGTAGCATGGTGGCGGTCAGTCTCCCAAGTAACAGGCGATAGGACAAGAAGAAATGGCCTCAAGTTGCGCCAGGGGAGTTTAGACTGGGTATTAGGAAAAATTTTTACACTGAAAAGGTTATTAAGCATTGGAACAGGTTACCCAGGGAAGTGGTTGGGTCACCATCCCTGGAGGTATTTAAAAGATGGGCAGACGTGGTGCTTAGCCATACGGTTTAGTGACGGCTTTTGTCAGAGTTAGGTTGATGGTTGGACTAGGTGATCTGAAAGGTCCCTTCCAACCTAGGCAATTCTATGTTTCTATGATTCTAGTTGAGAACCACCTCAGTTTTCCTGCCTTAAGCAAACCTTTCCTTTGAGGAGCAGGATCTTTAACATCTATTTAATCATGCTCTAGCAGTGGGATAATTCATGACCAGGTAAACCACAGCGTTGCATACTTCACCTCTACAGACGGTTTTAGAGATGGTCAAAACATCCTAGCAAAGTAATTTTTAAACTGAATACTGGGTTTTCAACGAAATCTTAATTTCTGCAAAGAAATTAGATTTTTTTTCCAGTAAGGAACTTTCTCCATCAAAAAATCTAACACAAAAAGAACAAGTGTATGTCCCAAACTGAATGTTTTAATCAATCAACAGCTGAATAATAAATGGGTTGGGCTGGGGAGTTAGAGGTGAATAGTTTGACTTGCCAGCATTCCCATTCTCCGTGGCCTAAACCATTCGGCCAGATACTTCCACACTTGCTAAGTACTGCCTCATTGCAGAAGCAGTGTAAACAGGGGACACACACTGTGGACAAGAATGGGAACAATAAGTATTGTGACTTACCATAGCATAATTTCAGAATCTATTTCAGTGTTTGATACATTGCCAATACCTCAACACATGAGGGCTGTTTTATGGGCCGTTCATTCTTTTGGCCTCTTTGTAATTTCTCCTTATGCAATTAAAAAGAAATGGGTTTAACTGTCAGCAGTGTAGGCTCGTAATAGCATCTGAAAGTCAGGCCTGTGTTTCTTCCAGTTCATATGTCTTCTTCAACAACTAATTTTGTAGGCTACATTTTGTTCCAAGTTACTTGAAACTCCAAGCTTTGCCACCTGTCCTGATTTCACCGTGACTTTTAGTATTGGTTATTCTAAAATCTCTAGCTTCTGTGACAGGAGACCTCAGCTTCCATTAAGACTGCAGGTTTCAAATCTGTGAAAAAGAAAACTTGCTGATATGACTTCAGGATAACCAGAACTAAAAGCAGTGCTACACAGAAAAGGGTAATTTAACTTCAAAATAATGTAATAAAGGAAAACCATACTTCACTGTAGACTTAAAACACCACCAGAACTTTTGAAATGGTCTGCAGAAGACAAGAAAACAACTTGGGCTGACAAGAGTTTTTATATATGTTTGGCAGCACTGAATCCTACAATGAACTAGCTCACTAGGTGAATGTCTTGACCTGCTCTCTTTTTACCCCAAGGTATCCAGTTAAAACTCTTGTCCTCACGTGCAGTTTGGTATATATTCCTCTATTTGCTGGCCTAGCGGGATACCCAGACAATTCTTTTCAGCCCACTAAGACTTCTCTGACCAACAGCTAATTAGTGTTTATCCTCCTGTAGTTATAATATAGAAACTGCAGTCATTAAAACTAGTTGTGGAGGCTGACATACAAAAGAAATAGTGCTGATTGACACGCAAAATACAATTATCTTTCCTTTGGTTGTGACAGACTAAAATGGTGGACCAGAATTCAAAAGTTTGTGTCATCACCACTTGAAGCTTTGCACTTTTCTGGAGGAAAAAAAACCATAAATCACTATTTTCCCTCTTTCTCTTTTGATTAAATGACAACAAGGGAACTACCTGCCGAACACCAGAAAGTAAAACTTTCACAGAAAATTTGCTTGCTTCCTTTTATCCTCACATTGTGGGTAGAAACAGTCTTGCCTGATGTAGGATGTAATAATCAGCAAAGAACAACAAAATGCTGTTTCCCAGTAAGTAGATGTCAGTAAGTATTGGTCAGTTGAGCCAGGACAACGACTGCAACAATTACTAGTCAACTGGACCTGACAAAGCATATGTAATTCTGCTCCTGCAACAGAAAACCCTTCCAGCAAAGGTATGAGAGCAAAGGAAAAACAAGAGACTTTAAAATATCAGAAGCTGAAACTGGACCAGCAAAAGACTCTGATTTACATAAAACTGAAAAATTTTCACCCATCTGGGTTTCATTGGAGTGCACAGTTTTGCAAATCTTGCGATATAGCTCACTCTATGACTCTCCTTACAGTTTCCATACTAAAAATTGTTACACTCAAGGTAATCCAGGGCTTTTGTAGTTTTTGTATCACATTGACTTCTGGCCTTTTTTTTTCCTTCCAAATTACAAAATATCTTTATGGGGGAATATCTGTTGGGGAAAAAAAACCCAGCCTTTTAAAAGAACTGATAAAATGGGTCTTTGAAAATACAATCTGAATATCAAGCTATTTCATTCCTTCCTCTCACGGTCATAATTTGCCAAAGACTCCATTGACAAATTTCTGTCCTCAGTTACAGCATTTAATTGTCAAATGCTAACAAATCATGGCTTTCATCTCAAAAGAGTTGATCATGAAAAAAACTGAGATTTAAAATAAACAGTTGCAGGCTATTTTTATTTGTTGTGTGTATTTTGAACTGTTAGTGTACATTCGGGACATTATTTCAAGACTTTCTCAGAATGTCCCTTAAAAATAATGAAAGCTAATATTTGCCTCTAATCACTTGTCTCCGAGGGCTTTGGCTTGAAGAATAAACAGAAAATATTAGAGGCCTTGATATGGAATAGCAGCAGCTGACAGCATTCCAGTCACATCTGTCCAAACGTATTATCTCTGCATTTTGAGACCTGTGATTCTATTGTTTTCAAATGCTGATCTGGTTCTTCCAAAGCTTGTTCTATCCTGCAAGTATAAAAACATAAAAAGTTGTTAAATGAGTAATCCTACTGAGAAAGCAGAAAGTTTTGTCATAAGACGCCTATAGTTGTTCCTACCACCCAACAACTTAGCATGTTCTGCATGATTTTGGCCACCCACTGCTCCCAAATTACCCTCAATGTTCCCAACTTCCACATAGCTCCAGTCATCTCCCTCCCAGCTGTCTTCCACATCCCCTTTGCTTCCCTGCTTTGCTCTATGGCTTCTAATTCCTGTGATTGTTTCTAATGTTACCTCTGAATATTTTCTGAATACTGAATATTTCAGCTGCTGCTTCTCTTTCAGATCCACAGCTCTATGAGATACTTACTATTCTGCTGCTATTGAAAGCTCTTTGATCACTTAGCTCCACTTTTCCTTGTCAGCAGATACATCTCCTACTGCTTCACCTACTTTATTCTGTAAAAAAGCTTTCTGCCCTTCTTATATTTATTCTGAGGGAAGATGCTAAGCCAAACAGCTTTCATAAATTTCTCCTAATGCATATCATAACACACCGTTCTCAGCTCTAATCGTCATCTATCAAGTGGCACCTTATACAATGCATGATCAATGGACAAAAAAGAAAGAATTTTCAAACTGCAAGTTATATAAACTTAACTGTTCGCTGTGTGCTTTGTTATCAGGACATTTTCACATCAATGTCCTAGACCGTTCTTAGTCCCCTACTTATCTCCATAGTGATGTTCTCTTCCTCTCTAACAGATTTTGTCTTAAACTACCTTTAATTGAGCAACAGAAAATGTCTTTTGGTGCTGAGAAACCTGGAAAACTTGTCACTATTTTTCCAGTCTGAGCTTTGATGGCTATGTTTCAACTGCAGTAAGCAATCATTTTGCTATTCTTGTAGTTATGACAGGTTACCAAACTTACATGTATATTTCATCTCATAATGCTGCAGTTTTTCCAGCCAGCTTACAAAGTACCTTTCAGGATTTTCATATCTAAAAGGGTACTATCTGGGATATGTGGCTTATCCTGAGCATGAATTTTCTGCCACAAAGCAGTAGCAAAAATGATTCACTGAAAGTATTTTTGTAGGTACTGTAGCAATTGCTATGGAGGAAAGGGCCAGACTAGGTGATTTCTTAAGGTCCTTTATAAATCTTATTTTCTGTAATGCTACTGTTATTCTAGATTTTGTCACTGCCAGGAGTTTCTTATGGGTTTCACAACAGTACAATGCTTCTTTACCTAGACTTTTTCTATATTAAGTCGTCATACAGTCATGACTTGTGTTGCCACATCAACACTTCCGTTGGACTATAAGTACTAGCATTTATGTCCATTATGGAAATGTTTTGAAAATCGGGTAACTTAAAACATGTTTTTTCATTTGCAATTTTTTCTTCTGTAGTAAATGATAAATTGACCTCGACTGACTCAGCAATGGATTCTCATGGAGAAAAAAAAATTCTAAACCCTCAAGAATAGTCATATGTTAAAATGTTGTTGTCCAGCCAGCTTTTTTATACATTTGATTCCTTCTCAAGATGAGGTCTGTGTTCCTTAATCTTCTGTTGCAGCTTATCGCTCTAAGGAATCTCCAAGTTGAAGGAAGTAATTTACTTAGTAGGAAGCAGTCTGGTTCCCTTTGTTTTGTCCTAAGAGTTTAGACTGGGATCCTTCAATTTGGGTTTCTCAGTAAATCATGAAACGTTTGAATTTTTGCAAACAGATTTGGTTCCTACTACTAGGTCATTTATCCACTTTTTCTAGGAAAACAATCATATGCTGGTTTAATTCCTTTCTCATTTCAAATCTTTTTTCAAGTGTTTACAGAACTTCCAGTTTCCACAATACCTCTTATTTTAATTCCTTTTCCCTGTTTTTTTTCCCTTCTGCCATGATTTTGCTGACTTGAGCTCCAAAGGAACATTAGGTCATAAACTTCATCCTTGAAAATTGCATCTCACCTCTAGTACCAGGGCTTTCACCTCTGATTCCTCCAGTCAGTCAAGCACCAGTCTTCAGCATCTTCTGTGTTACCACTTGCATGAGTAGATAATGGCAAGACAGCAGGCTGATCTTGGAATTAAATATTCTTCCTAAGTCTGTATAAAAACAAGATTGCTGTTGTTCACAGAACACGAATTCTAGGGACTGCACTATTGGAGAAAGAAGCATATCAGTGCCAAACTAAAGTGGAAGCAGTGAGCAGATCAATGTTTATAATCTATTCAGATATCAAAGGCAAAAGACCAAAACTGTCCAGAAAACCATTTCCTACCCCTTTAAAAATAGCCTTCTTCAAAATAAAAGATCAAAGATTTCAGTCTCTTTTGCAAGACTAAAACTTCTGTTTCAGGCTAATTTAGAAAGTTTTAGCTTGTCTTTCATGCATCTTGGTTCTAAGTCCGTGCAGCCACAGGGCTCCAGCTTAGCCTGCAAGCCTGTCTGCTTATTCTCCACTCTGATCTTCTACTAAATCAACACATCACCATGCTGTCTCTCTATTATGTCAAATCACATTTTCCAAAAGAAAACCATTCTGCATGGACATTTTTGACTGGCAAAAGATAAGGAAAGAGAAGCAAACAAGAGAAGAGATCATGATCTGAAACTGCAGTCTTTCACATCATACTTTCACAACCACAGGCATCTGCTTCTGGTGTAGTCAGAGGCAGAATGTCAGGTATCTCTGTTAAGATTTGGTCTGACCCAGTATAGCCTTTCTCATGTGATTACATTCCTATGTTCTGACAGCATAGAAATTCAGGGTGTCAAGTCAAAGTAAAGGAAAGTCTCCCCTAAAGCAGACAGACCCTAGTCTATTTTGAAAATCACAGGGTAGATTGCTGTGATGCCTGTGATGCTCATTCTCCTAATATTATTGTACTACTGCTACTTCAAGAGCAAGATAATGTATTTAGATTCATAGGCTTTCCATCAGCTTTGGGTAAAACTCGCTAAGGGAAGCTTTCATGAGCTGTTCTTGTTGTTTCTCTTGCTGTGGTTATGCAGTGAGACCCAAGAAGACTTCCTTGCTTCCACATCTGAGTGAATACTCCATGTCAGGACAAGATCTGCACATGGACCATTAAATATCAACTACCTCTTGATGAAAAGCCCAAGCACACCAAAAGGAAAAGATATGAAGTACACTCTAATCACAAACCAAGACTGAAAAAGAGCCCACCTATTACTGAGTCAAAAATTCCTTTCCCCTTCCTGTTCCCACAGTATAATTGTTATAAAAGCTACTGGTTATTTAAGAAATGGCCATAGAATCTTCATATAACACCCGCCAAAAATATAAAAAGATTAACAAAGTAGAGCAGAAATAAAAATGAGAAAAATATTTTTTTTTTCTGAATCTGAAGTATATTAAGTATCCCTACAAATTTGCTGTACTCACAAACAAAAATGATAGAGATACACCAAATCCAAATTAAGTGATTTTCTTTGATATTCAAAAAAAATCTCCATGGCAGCTTCTTTAAACCTTTTTGCAATACCTGGGGAAAAAAACCCCAAATACAACGGAAAATACTTTTTACCCACCTATGTATTCTTTCCAATTGATAAGTATTAGATTTATTATTGAAATTCTAACTAGAGATTCAGCAAAGAGTGGAAAAATATTTTTCCATAAATATTTTGAAGAACACGGAACCAACTTCACTGTAGTGTTATTATTTGAGACAGCTATAAAAGGTGTGTGTTTTATTCAAAACTGACATGAGAAATATTTTCTTCACTAGATAAAGAGAGGCACGCAAATCAAGTTTCACTAACACAGGCATAACAAGTACCGAGAAATAAAAATTACATGAAACACAACAAGACTTGGTACTCCTAAGCCACCATAAATCACTCCACCTTCAAAACGTTTCTTCATGTTGCCTGTCTTCATACATAAATCAAACCAAATGAAAGCTACATCAGTAATATTGGGATCTTTTTGATTATTCCAGGCTATCATTTCAATGATAGCTTCATTAGTTATGCTCAGGGTTGGACACACTGGGTTTTATTTCAGTCTCACTCCAGGGAGAAATTACAGCGTCTGTGTTTATTAGCTTCGTTCTCATCAAAAATAAATTCTTTCATCCCATGTGATCAGGTGCAGACTTACCATGGAGTGGAAGGAAGGAAAGTGAGAGATCAATGTTGATTGCTCTGGTGCTTGCATTCCCAAGTTTTGTAAAGTAGGAACCGCCATGGGCCCGCTGAGACTGCCAGTTGGACCGCTAAGCTCCTCAGTGAAAGGGTCACTGACTTGTAAGGGTGAAATATAGATAGAAAACACCTCAATTTTAAAGCAGACCTACTTAAGTGTTGCATGTGATACCACAATTGTTATGAGATGCAGTTTGTTTAAAAAAAAAATTAATACAAGATCAAAAAGAAATTGCTAAAACAGACTTAAAAATACAGCAGCTTTTCCCACACAGCTTGGTAATTGTACAACTGTGTACAGTTGCGTCACACTCTGAAGGTTTCCCCCAAGATTAGAAGGAGATAGAAACTTTTAAGTTTATATATGTAAATCTGACTTTTCAAAAGCTGAAAGCATTGGTCATACAGGTCCAAAAACCACATCTACGTCAGTGAGGTCTTGCACAGATTTTGGATACTTTAACATACTAAAAAATCTGGAGCCTTTACCAGAAAAAAAAAAAAAAAAGTTATAAATGGGAAAAAAAGAGTGTATGTCTACAAACGTGCTTCCAACCAGCCACACATTAATGCTCACTTCTATGAGGCTAAGCAGAGAGAATAAATATTGTAGTAGTACAATGTGTTGGTGCATATTTCTGAAATTATTTTAAAACATTATAAATTTCTCAGTAGTTTTGTTTCAGCATAATGGTATAATAATAGCAGATCCTAAAAGTACTACACGAGTTTGCTTTCTGATCTTGTTTTGTATCCTAACTTCAAATTATTCATGAAACTCTACTCTAATATTCTATGAAGCATATCAATGAATAAAATTACTCATAAATAAAATACATAATAATGCATCAGTTGAGGAACTTAATGATTTGGATGAAGGTTAAAGCTGTGCATGTGTGGGTATATAATTATTGCCTTGTGTTTAAGGTCCATTTTCATCAAATCATTCCCCAGGGTTCGTGTATTATTAATATCAAAACAGGACACCATATTTTCAAATCTTCTTTAAAATCTTTAAACCTTTTAAGAGTCTTCAGATGTTTTAATTTTTCCCTCTGCAACTCCTATAAGCTTGTTTCACGTTTCTGCTCTAGGTGAACCTGCTTTGGCAAGGGGGTTGGACTAGATGATCTCCAGAGGTCCCTTCCAACCCCTGTCATTCTGTGATTCTGTTTCCTGCTTATCTTTATGGAGCCAACTCTCAAAGCAAAAGGAAAATAAGGTAAGGTACGTATGTGGTTAAAAAGAAATGAACAATAAATCTCAAGCCATTCTTGCCAAGATGAAATTCACAGAAACAGAGATCTTCTGGGTTCTTCAAGAAGTAAAAGAGTAAAATAGCCATGTTCTGCCCCTTTAGCTATCTTGTTCCTATATTTCTCTTGAGTGGCTATGTTGGAACCTCCACAGATGTCCATAAATTCCATCATTATACCCACAGACACGATCACAGCACACCTTCTGCCGGTGGATACTCCAGTGCTAACAAAGGGGCAAGGTTTCTCTCTCAGTATGAAAGGTGAAGTTAAAGTGTTGCCACAAGCAAATATTCTGTATCAGGAAAGGTGAAGTTAAATTATTTCCATGAGCAAATACTCTGTATCAGTAGCCTTGGCAATCTAGTGTCAACGACATAACATTTAGCTTTGTTAGAAAAGCAAAAAGTACAGTTGCTGCTTAAAATGTGCAATTGAATAGTACAGACAGCTGTTACAGCAGCATATATAGCCCGAATCCTCACCTCCTGCTTGCCCCTGCTGTTCTGGCAGTACTGCTGAATCTTGCATACCAGTATTCTGAGAAAAAAGGAAGGGGTCACCAGTGCGAGGGAAAAGCTGAAACCAGGGTGGGGGAAAGAGAGAGGGATTCCTCCCCATGCTTCTTGACAGACCTTCTGAAGTCTCTACAACATTCTGACATTCCACTTATCCTCACCTAAATCTTCTCCTCTGTCCATCCCCCAACACATTAACACCTCAAAAGTTCCTAAATCCCATGGCCTGACCAGCTTTCCAAGAATATCACTGACATTTGCCAGCCTTTCAAACCCTTTCTGCCAGCTCTCTCAAAACTGCATTTCACCTACTTGCTGTGAAAGAAACCGCGAGACAGCTCTTGATTTGACTCACTCTACAGAGGAATAAGACCCATACTCAGGACAGTGCTATAAAATCCTTCTGTGCCAAAGTTCAAAGAAGATCTTTATTTGGTGATAAAGTTTAGTTGCATCTGTTCAACCTGATATGTCTCTCTGTATATGTCTTCTCTGTTCACAGATTTACCACGTCTGAAACACTGTAACATTTAAAAGTACTATTTTCAAAAACTTCATTTCCCAGTGAAAAGTCAAAAAGATCTATCTTTAAAGCTGCACAGAACGCATAATTTCAAATACTTAAACCATTAACTGTTAATCAAGCGCTATTCAACTAAGCTCTGAGGTGTTGTGAACTCTCAGTCCCTCTTTGAGATATCAATATTATAATCATCAGAAGATCTTAAGTTACTTCCAGCGTTGTGTCTTGGAACTTGTTTTGATCATTGATTAACTAAGGCTTCTTAGCTATATGTAGGAAGACATAAACTTCAATAAGCCTGGTCAAATCATGGCCACCATTACCACTGGGAAGAGTCAAAGGCAGAAGTCAGGGCTGTAAGGTTAAAAGGTCCTTTTGACTGGGACAGGTAAACAGATGTACTCTGTTGACTAAAGAGAAAAAATGCAAGACAATGGAAATACTGTTAAGGTTCATGTCAAGAATGTATGTACTGTCCATGAAGCTCAAAAAGAAATGAGATGCAGATTTGTTTAACCACAAAAATCTGCAAAAAATCAGGAGGAAGAGGGATTTTTCAAACTGTCAGCAGAAGCCTACAAAAGACTTCTAATGGTACATGGAGTCTTCAAATCTATTGGAAAAGCAAATGTACAGGATACAGCAATCTTATATGCCAGTGAATGAAACACATCCAAGAATTTTCCTTTGCACTGAGGCGAAGTAGCATGTGATTAAGTAAAATCTTTTAGCTTCCAAATCTGTGTCTGCATGCAAACTGCCTACTGGTAATGACCCCCAGAATGATGATCCAAGTATTTGGGGAAAGCACTATCTGGAAGGGCCAAGCTCACACCAGGGCACAGTTTAACATTTTGTTAGCATAAAGGATTATGTTCTAAAGGTCAGCAGTACTCTCAGCCATGCTGAAATCTCCTAGCATAGCCACGGTTATTCCAGGAAGTTATGACAATGATTTCTCCCCTGCCCTGTCCCCTCCACCCCCCCCACCCCCAACCAAGCAAACTAGAAGCAGTCACCAGTGAAGTTACTATTTTCAATTTTATTTTCACCAGAAAATGTCTGAAAACATAAAGGTGGGAAGCAAGCTTGGTGAAAGTGAATGAGAAGAGTTTATTAATGTAAGGACAGGAAGGAGTCAAAGGATTAGAAGAAAAATAACCCAAACGGTAACACACTCAAGGATCTGGAGATGGAGTCTTCTGGAAACTTATTTAAATGACAGAAGACTGCCAGGAAGACAGCAGTAACTGAAAAGGTCTGTAAACGGGGAACAGCAAACCTGTCTGATGCAAGCCATAAAGCAAAGATAAATCACTGTGGCTTTACCAAGAGTTTTTCAACAACACGAGAATTAAAGAGAAATCACACAAGGCACAAAGACATCCCTCCGTAAGTATGAAGGAATCAATGTAAAGGATTAACACACAGCGATAAAATCAGAAGTGTTAAGCAACATCGCAAGGGTAAAAAAAAAAAAAAAAAAAGAGAACCAATACAAGCCCATTTGCATACCAGGAAAGGAAAACTCTCTTGGAGTTAATTCTGATTTTGACAAACTGATTTTTCTCTGGAAGTGCCTATATCCACTGACTCTCAAGGAAACAAAGGTCAAAATTAGGCATTTATGTTTACTGCCAGGACTCTGATAGACATTTCTTTTTCAGTGGTTACAAGGGAATGCTTTACACAGAAAGAACAGAGAAGAGAGCTGAGAGGTAGAACAGAAAATTCAAATAGTCAAATGTAAACATTCCTAGAAAGCAAAATGCTTTTGACATAGTCATCCTTATAGCCAAAATAGTGAGATGTGTACTACTAAGATTGGTGGGTGGGTGGTATACTGGCTTGCTCATCAGGCTCAAAGGGTTGTGGTCAACTGTATGAAATTAAACTGGCAGCTTGCTACCTGCTGCATGCCTGAGGGATCAATGCTAGAGATAATACTGTTTAATTCCTTTATTAGTAACCTGAACAATACGACAGAAGTGCACATTCAGGATGTTCATGAACAATAGTAAATTGGGAAGAGTGGTTGATATACTGGAGGGCAGGCTTGCTATTCTAAGGAACATCAACAGGCTGTAGAAATGGGCTACCAGGAACCTCATGAACCTCAACAAAGGCAAATGGCCAGCACCTGGAGGGCAATAAGCCCAGGCACCAGTACATGCTGGGGACTGACCAGATACAATGCAGCTTTGCAGAAGAGGACCTGGGGTTCCTGGTGGACAAGTTGAATATAAGCCAGGAATGCACCTGTGGCAAAGGCAGCCAACGGCATCCTGGGCTGCATTAGCAAGAGTGTGGCCAGCAAGCCAAGGCAAGTGTCTCCCTCCTCTGCTCAGCACTCACGAGACCACTTCTGGGGTGCTGTGGCCAGCTTTGAATTCATCAGTACAAGAAAGACACTGACACCCTGGAATGCATCCAGCAGAGAGACACCAGGATGGTTAGAGGGACGGCACACATGATGGAAGGGGAGAGGATGAGAGAATTGGGCTGGTTCAGCCTGAAGAAAAGACAGAGGCATGTGGCTGCTGTCTCCAGCCACCTGCTGGGAGGTTATAGAGATGATGGCGCCAGACCCTTTTCAAAGCCGCACAATGATAGGACGAGAGGCAACGGATACAAGCTGGAACATGGGGAATTCCGAAGGGAGACAGGAAAACCTACTTCATCTTGGGGTGGTCCAACATTGAAACAGGTTGCCCAGAGAGGCTGTGAAATCTTCATCCTTGGAGATACTGAAAACTCAACAAGACCTTGAGCAACTCAATCTAATTTGATCTACTTTGAAAAGGGGACCGGACTAGATGACTCCCAAAGGTCTCTTAAAGCGTATGATTATGCAAAAGTGCAGGTTGCTTTTGAAGGCAATCAAGACTTGTATCTGCTGGATACCTGAGAGGAAGCATCCCTTTCCTTTCTCAGAAACTGTTTCCTCTGACAACTATTAACCTGCCTGCACTAGAAACTGTTCCAAATTCTAAGTAGATTTCACATCAAATCATAACATAAAAATATTCTTTCAAGGCAGTAAAACCTTGGTATGCCTGTGTCCTGACGCCTCCCTATCCGTCAAAACATAATGGCAACCAAAGTGAAGCCATGACAAGCCTAACATGTGAGAGAGGCAAAATCACCTTTTCCAGCAGCCTGAAAATGAAATGAAATGAAAGAGATCTTCATTGTCACCACTTGAAATGATTTTTGTTCTAAAACTATCTTGAGAAGTCTCTCTGCTTAAGCAGGAAACTTTTTTACCACATTTTACACTTCATTAGGAATCTTTTACCTATTCCCAACAGTCCCAATCACCTGTGCAGCATGGAAGGGTCTCTGTGCTTAGAATTGGTCCATTAATTTAGATTTTCTAGTTATAGAACTAATGTTCTGCACATAAGTGCTTTGTCAGTGACAGGTGCTTCAGAATTATTAATAATAAGCACCTCTAATGAGCACCAGACTAAACTACAGTACTCCCAACATGACCCTGGGTATTGGGGGAGAACTTAATATTTATTTGTTCCCTACAAGCTTGTCCAGTATAAAAAAAATATTCAGACACTTCTGTCCAGCAAACCAAAGGCCATTAAGGCAAACCAAACCTGCGGCTAAGGGTGGTCTGTTTTCTGTAGGTATAAAAATTCTGAATTTCACCCAGGGCCGAAAATCTACAGTAAGCCTACAGAAAAAAGGACTGATTTTCTTTTCTCTAGACCTGAGTGTAATTGCTTGGGTACAACAAAATTTCACTTCCTGCCATCAGGCCTTGCACAATTCCAAAAACTAGTTTCAATTTGTCATTCTTTGTCCTGTTTTTAATGATCAGAACAAATAAACTATACACGTTTTTCTTCAGTGTAAGGCTGTATATTCTAATCTGGTTCTGATCACAGCTGCATGCATATTCCATTTCAATAGCACTCCAGAAGAGAGACAGAGAAGCAAGGCAATATGCAATCTTTTTTCATTAAATAAATAAATTGCAACCTGATGTAATATTTCAGTAATACTTCCATTTTTTCAGTTTCAGAGTTAAATCCTTGACTGCAAAGTCTATGTGACAAGGCTACTTTTTCCACCTTATTTATAGTAAAAAAGTTGTACATTATGGACATTATCTGTTAATTGAAGTCTTAGTCCCTTTCACTTAAGTATGAAGACATTAAATTATAAAACCATACTAGCTGCGCCGCATCCCACTACAAAAATAAAAATTTCAAATCATGTAGTTTCATGGTCAAACTTTTTAGATCCATAATACACAGAATAATACACAGATAGAATAGCACACAGACACCTTGACCTGGATTTCACTATTTTCTTCTGGAGTAACTATGGAACTTCATGCAAAAGGTTATGTGGTCTAGCTAAACTCTTTAAATCACCCCTCCCTCTAGAAAGAAAATCAAATGCAACAGTTCCAGAGACAGACAAAGACGGAACAATTATCTCATTGTGGGGAGCGCTCTGTGTTCTCATGAGAAGGAAATATGCCTGTTTTCTTTTAGTGTTTTAGCTGAGGCCAGTATGTGCCTTGGCTTTCTACAGGAGGAATTGGTCCCAGCTTTTTGTAGATCCCGAAGGAGGAGTGGAATATCACCGCCATCACATAGCTTCAAAAATCTGCTTGTTTTTCCTTCAAGGGTTTATGTTTTTTTTTTTCCCTTGAAAAACAGAATAATCCTCAGGGCGCTGAAGAAGAGTCAAAGCTCCAAACAGTATTACTTTATTTTCCCCAATATCTTTAAAAGCAGGGGAAGGTGATGCATCCCTTCTCCTGCTCAACCTGTTTACTCCGCCTCCAGTCACCAGACAACTCAGCAAAAGGGCACTGGACAAAGACTATATAGAGACGTTGCCACTTGTCCCACCTCTATAGAGATGAAGGATACGGGGGCTAGGCATGAACTGGGGGCCTACCAAGAAGGGAATGCCACTTTTATTTCTGTTTTTACCCTTTGCAAAAACATTCTCATACTATTAAAATGAACATTCATAAAGCCTTCAAAAGCGTCTGGAATACATAGCAACAAAATGTTATTGCTTTTTATTATTTTGCAGGCAGGCCTAAGGGCTCTACCTGGAAGTAGGCTCAGATTAAGATATAAAAATGACAATCCAATTTTATTGCTGGGAGTATCTTAATTTAGTTTGTTGGGAACATGGAAAAGTCCTTCAGTGGTTTTCCAAAGGCAGTTTCAGCACTGTATTGTCTTACCTACTTTTTTTTTAAATGCAAATATTTACATTTTATTTTTATGTATGTAATCATACCACAGCCAGATCAGAACAGCCCAATTACTTTCTACCTCATTGTCATTCTATGATGACACTGGTACTGTAGCTTGTGATACTGTAAATGAAGCAGTATTTAGGATTCAGATGACAAAACTCTGGATCATATCCAGGAGGATCCTTTTAGGCCCATTTCAAACATACTGGCTTGTTATTCCTGAAAGGTCATTTCAGATTCAAGCAGTACTCAGTTCACAACATGTTTAACAAAAGAAGAGTAATATTAAAGTAATTCTGTTATCCAGGAAACACAGTGCAGAGACTGAGGAATGAATGGAAAAAAAAATGAAAGGAAAAGAGACTGTCTTAAAATACATGAAGAGAAAAAGGGAACCAAAATGGAAGGAAAATCCCTGCTGAAAACTCCATTTCTAGGTTTCAAGAAAAAAAGATTATGTCTAATTCTCAACAATGACTTGCAGACCTTTTGCTTGGATCACAATATAGCAGAAAGCCCTACACGACTAAGCCCTTTAAACTTGCCTGTACTATTTACCTTCTCTAGTCACAGAGATTCAGCAGGTCAAATGTCTGTATTTGAGAGCCTAAAGGGATCGTTAAAAGCAAAATTAGTCAGCAAGCTTATTTATTGCAGCAAGTTAAAAATTAGCTACTTTGTGGCTCAAATTGCAAGATAAGCAGAAAAAAGGGTGCAAATTTTACCTATAACCCATGATTTTTTAAATGGACTCACTGAGACACAAATGCAGAATGCCCACTGCTCCTCTGCGGAACCCAGATCTCTTCTTGGAGGTATCAACATGCTGACAGAATCTAGCTTGATTCTCTCACAAGTTTCCTCATATTTATTAATTTCAGATCCAACAAATAGCGTTTTAGATCCAACAAATGGCAACTAAGCTCTGAAAACTAAATTAGGTTCTTTCTAGCTCTGTAATACTGTTTCTAAAGCCCTCACATGTGCCCTTATCTATACCCAAAATGTTTTTATATGACCCAAGCAGCTTTATGAACATTGATAAAGTGAGAGAAGAACACAGTATTCCAGAATGCTATTCATCTAGGGTATTTTATTTTTGTCCAAGGGACATATCCTATGGGACTGGAGGGGGGAAAATTACATGCAAACAGAACAAATT
Source organism: Dromas ardeola (assembly GCA_013398915.1). NCBI lineage: Eukaryota > Metazoa > Chordata > Aves > Charadriiformes > Dromadidae > Dromas > Dromas ardeola. The sequence continues at coordinate 11,817 of VYZM01017377.1, read as the reverse complement.
CATCTCGTAAATGAAGTTATTATGTATGGATGATGTAATGTCCCATTCACAATGCTAGTGATTCCTATTCAAGCATGCAGTGTAAAATAAAGTTGCTGTCACAGGAGCAATGGTGGGACGCATATTGTGGTTATACCCAAAGTGGGTTCAAAATCATCGAAAACAGAAGAAGCAATGAACCTGAATTTTACCTCATGATGGCTCTGACCAATGGACTATAAGATATAAGAACAAGCCTGCTTTCTTCCCAGACTATGATGCTTGATGTTTCTAAACTTGAATGCTTTTCTTCACAGAATTATTTAGAGAATTTGACACTTATTCACCAATTGTTTTAGGATGGTGCAGACAATGAATTTATTGCTTCTTGCAAATACTGAGTCTTATACATACTGATGCATGCCTCTGCTTGTTTTTACTGTTAGAGCAAAGAAAATGTGTACACTTCTTTGAATTTCAAAATCCAAAACCAAACCTTCACACCCTCCCATCTCCATAGAGAAATGTATCTCTTCTGATTCATTCTATTTCTCCAAGGGAAAAGGTATGAGGGGGTGTGGGGGGAAGATGTTGTCTGTCTTGTTCTTTCTGTGTTTTGTGGTTTGGTGTTTTGTTTTTGTTTTTGTTGTTGTTTTTTTGTTTTAAATGTAATTCCGGTCATAAATATACCAAAGGAAAAAAAACGAAAAGCCACGGAATCTCAGGAGGGAGAGGACCTTTCAAAGGTCAAAATTAAATGATTTTCATAAAATTGTATTTTTAACAGTGACATTTTAACAGTAGAAAAATTCATCATGATGGAACTGACGGTTCTAAAAGATGAAACAGTGAAGGACAGGGATTTGCCCATAAAGCTCCTTTCTTGGCCAGGTGTGGGGCCACCTACTGAATTGTCTGCCCTTCCCAGGCTCAGAGAGCAATGGAATCTCTCAGGGAATGCATGCTAAAATGGTTTTACTGTATAAATTCCTATGTGAGATGCTCTGCTGATGTACTAAACGATCACCCACAGCTTTTATACCTGTACAGATTTTACAGTAGGTGGAGAACTTTAATGAAAAAAGCATGGATCACACAAAACAATTTAAATCTAATTTCCCTCTAGGTGTTACAGGCAGTAATTCCTATTGACCTTTAATTTTTTAAAAATTATTAAATTAACAGCATCAATAAAATGTTAGTCATTAATGTTTCCCCGTTATTCTGCAGAGAATAACTAGCAGTTCACAAGGTCTACAAGCTTCTGTGATTTGATCCAGTCTCACAGACTTAATGGATGTGATTAAATTATTTTATGCAGAGCAAACATTTGCAGTGTTTCTCTTCTTGCTCCTCTCCCAACCTAAGCAAATAAACTGACTGCCAGCACCAGTCTCATGCTTCTCATGTGAAACCCATTGTGAACTTTCCAAGATCAGTACTGTAAGAGAGAACCTGGTGTACTTCTAAATAAATTCACGGATTAATTTGTTTAAGAGTTTTGAACAATTAAGGTTATGGCCCCAGTTGTTTGACTACAAAGTATTCTGTGAGAAACTAAATGCAACTAGAAGCAAATCATTCTTCCCTTTTTCTTTCCCATTGCTTAAACTGGCTTTCCAGAATAAAGTATTTTTCCCACATCCATTTTCACTACACAAATAGTTTTTCTTTCTTGGAATTTGAAGGGAATTTTCAGGAAATAAAATGACATCAGTTTTATGTTGTACTTTTGTAATAAAAGGTTGCCTTTTGGGAATGAGGAAATAATCCAGCATAACTGAATGTGATTGGTGGCAGAACTATTTATTTAGCATTGCTTTCCTTCACATGCATCTCCTCTGGCATTGCCAGATCCTTGATGAGACTTCAGTTTGGATGTGTACGCACCGACTGAAAATTTCCTTCAAAGGATTATTGAAAGCTTTTACCTATCAATCCTTAAAACCTTTAAATCCTTAAAAACTTTCTAATTCGTTACAATTAAATGACTTATTAAAGATCATACAATCAGTCAGTGGCAAAATCAGGAACGGACACCAGTAGCATTTGGGTTTGGCTTCCTATCCTAGTATCTCAGATAACAAGCTCCTGCCATGTGCACACACTCGCTCTCTTCCCTTGTGTGCCACTGCGCAGCTTTAAAATAATTAAGGTTTGACCTGGTTGGAGAAAGCTGAAGGGCAAATTGTGAAAGAATCTGTTTCAAGACTGCCTCTGCACTTTCAGAGTTTGGTGCTTGCTCAGATCCAATTTTTACCCAGAATATTTTGAACAAGTTCCATTAACTGCTTCCAAGTCAGACAGTGGTAAAAAAAACACTTTCACTGTTACAAAATATGAGCACTTCCTCCCAGTTCTCAAGCAAAAATGTTTACACTTTGTAACTTGAAATTTGTCACATAATTATTGCCACACAATGCACTGCAGAATAATACATTTTTTTCCAAACCAGTTATTCAGTTGAAATTTGAATTTCGAATGAGTTTATGAAAAACACATACCAGAACACATACCTCTCTGGAGAGAGGAAGATTTTCCCTCAGTTGAGGAGGACCGGGTCAGAGACCACTTGGCCAAGCTGGACATTCATAAGTCCATGGGCCCTGACGGGATGCACCCGCGAGTGCTGAGAGAGCTGGCAGATGTTATTGCTAGACCACTCTCCATCGTCTTTGAAAGGTCATGGAGAACAGGAGAGGTGCCTGAGGACTAGAGGAAGGCTGACATCACTCCAATCTTCAAAAAAGGCAAGAAGGAGGACCCAGGGAACTACAGACCAGTTAGTCTCACCTCTGTCCCTGGGAACGTAATGGAGCGACTCATTCTGGATGTCATCTCCAATCACGTTGAGGAACAGGAAGTTATTGGAAGTGGTCAACATGGATTTACCAAGGGTAAATCATGCTTGACCAATCTGATAGCTTTTTATGATGTTATAACTGGTTGGCTGGATGAGGGGAGAGC